>VDFB02000007.1:205076919-205327531 GCA_007258455.2 Sequoia sempervirens | reverse complement strand
GCCTTTTGCAATACCTCCTTAACCCATTCAAGTTTTTCAATGTCCTCAAGGGTTAGATCAAGGCAATGTGTTGCGCATGGGGTAAAAAATATAGACGGGTATTTGTTTGTCAAGAGTCTACTAGCGGCTACACAAGCTGCAGCATTGTCTGTAATAAATTGAACCACATTTTGTGGCCCAACTTCTATTACCACAAGATCATACATCTCAAACAATGCAGCTGCAGATTTGATAGTATTTGATGCATCCAGGGATTTCAAAAATATAGTGCCAATCTCACAAGAGACAAGGAAGTTGATGAGGGTTCGATTCCTTCTATCTGTCCATCCATCTGACATTATGGTGCAACCAGTCTTTTCCCACTCTATTTTATGCTCCGTAACATCTTTAACATCCTGTACTGCATCATTGAGCATACCAACCCTCAAGCTCTCGTAAGATGGGGCTTTGAACCCAGGACCCGCAGCTGCAATAGCATCCACCATACCTTGCCAATATGGCGATCTAGCAACATGAAATGGCAAGCTAGAGTAGTACCAAAAGTTTCCAATCGCCTTCCTTGCTTGTTCATGGACATTCTTCCTCCATCCTGTACTCTCCAAAGTGTTTTGTGATCCTGGTGTAGTACGAGGTGCAAAGAAAGCATTAATGTTTCCTCCACCTGTGTTTGGGCCACACACTGTAGAAGGTGTTGACCTTGATTCCCTCAAAAACTCACTTGCATCATCATCTTGACCTTGATTCCCTCTAGTATTTGTAGAATTAGAACCTATTTCAACCCCGATTCTTGCCTTTTTTCCCTTTTTCTCAGGAATTGCATGAAGAGCTTGTAGTGCCTGGTGTGTGACATCTGCAGGGCATCTAGGACAAGGAGTGCTGTTATTCCTTGGCTCTTTTGCCAAGTGCCATTTGAAACGATAAATGCCTCCGTTGATATTAGTCTTACACTAGTTGCATTTAACCTTCGTTGTACCCGAAACTGAAGTACAATGTGACCATGCAAAGTCTTTTTGACGTGGCATTATGATCAAATCTGCAATAAACATTTTTATTCAGTCTACTTTGTGGGCATGAATTAAAGATGTCCATTGGTGTTTTAGAGTTATTAATTAATTTTGAGGACTGGAGTGCAGGTTGTGGAAAGAAAGAATTAATGTGAATTGACGAAACATGAAAGAAAAATAAGCAAAACCGAATAAGAGAATTACTCCTACAACAATTTATGGCAATCCAATGTTAAACAGTAAACACAATGCACTGTAAGTTATACTGTTATACATTTATCTTCTCCAAAAAAAAATAAATGAACAAATGCATAGTAAATACTTAGTTATGGTTTTTGGACTAAGACAAGGTGAAATGATTTTTAGAAATAGTGTTGGACTAAGGTTGTGGATGATGGCTGTCCTAAACTTTGATTCAAAGTTTTTATTTCAAGGATTTTGGATTTTTTCAAACAAATAAAAGGTTTATAAAAAATTGCAATCACAGTGCATTTAAAATAACACAGTTACACAGTTACAGTGCATTTTTTATTTTCTTGATTTTCTTGTGTGCTGGTATTTACAGTGCATTTAAAAAATTAAAATAACAAGAAAACAAGAATCAATTTTTTTTTAGTTATGGTTTTCTTGTCATTGTGTATGTGTGAGCTGCTATGAATACAAGAAAACCAAAAAATAAAATAGGCCTTCAGAAATTTTTTACACACCAAAATATTAATTAACAATGGCAATGGCGACTCTATGTGAGAAATTACAAACGCCTTCAGAAAGAATGAACCCACGATGAGAAACCAGCAAAAATGCGACCAGCAAAAATGCTTTAGAAATTCGCGCCGATGAGAAACCCACGATCTTAGAGTAGATTTATGCCCGCAAATCAGCAGACGCCTTCAGAAATTTTCGCCGACTTGAGAAACCCTCGATTTTTACTGAAAGAGGAGAAACACGTCGTCTTTATAGGCAAAAACGCGTCACTTTTTAGGTTTTTTTTTTCTGCGCGATTTTTTCATGTTTTTTTGCTCGAAAAATCCCGATTTTTTAACAATTTTCAACGACTTTTTCACTGGCGTTGACTGTTGAAAAAATTGGGATTTTTCTTGTGAAAAAATCGGCAACCTCCCAGATTTTTTCAAAATCGCGATTTTTAGGATTTTTTGCCGATTTATGCTTCTATGATATAAAGTATTTAATACTTTATATTAAAAGGGCGATTATTATTAATGATTGTGTATTCATTAATCATTTTAAAAAGGACGCCATATTAAGATAATTTCTCCTAATTTTCCCAAGGGCGAATTTAATTTTAATTAAATGCTTATTGAAGTGCTTTTTTGGGTCGAGCCTTTCAGAAGAGTTTATATTTCTCAATGAGACAAATCGAACTTCATTGTGAATTATTCTAATTTTTCTTTTATTCTCTCTGAGAACATTGGAGTTTGTGAAACAAGGGTTTCTGCAAATTCGCTTCATCATTGGATTTTGGAGAACGTTCCCTCTTCAGAATCAAACATAGAGGCTGTGAAATACCAGTTGAAGCTTGTCCATCAGAGTGGCTTCATTCAGAGGTCACATCAGTGCATATTGTGGAGTTTTCATTCAGAGTTTGAGTCGATTTTTATCAAAGGAGAGTTATTCTTGTGCGGCTGGTCAAACCTCATATCTGGCACGTTTTCCAAGAATTGTACGGCTGCATTTACTGCTCTTGTCAGGCCGTACCACAACTGAAAGGGACGTCTTTTCATTCTGGACCCAAACGCCTTGCTTTTTGGTTCTTCCTCCGCACCAGTGTTGGCGCCTTGACTTCTGGAGGCATTATCATTCATTCCTTGGTGGGAGAAGTTTGTCAACAAGCTGGCCGTACCATTTATGTCCTTTCTCAAGCGGCTGCAAGTGTAACCAGGTTTTTGAATAAAATCCAGTTTGCCTTTTTGATTGCATGTTAGCCATTTCACATTGTAATCGATTATTTGTCATAATAAAAATAATCGCCATTGTCTAGATGATAGCTTGCCTCAAGATTCATGTTTTCAGCATTTTATTTGATTTTAGCATCTATTTTATTAAAATCGCACAAACCCTCATATTGCACAAAAACCACAAAAAATTACAAAACAACAAAACAACAAAACAAATCTTCATATTCAGCTTCAGTCAGGGGTTGAGAGACACCAGGTCTCTTACACTTTGGCTATAATATCCGGGCAGTGAGCCCAATTGGCAATGAGCCCTTTTAAAAATCACCTTAACCGGTGCTTTATAATTGAGAATTATTCTCTGTGGTTTTTCCCTTCTTGGGTTTCCACGTAAATTCTGATGTTCTTTGTGCATGGTGTTGTTTGTGCTTTCATGTTCATTATCATTTGATTGATTTAAGTTTGCTCTAGATTAATTAAAGTTAAGAAAATTGTTTTATGATAACTGATTCACCCCGCTCTCAGTTATCCAAATTGTTTAACACTGAAGATTATAACAGCTGATCTATGAAGGACATAACCGCAGGTCTATAAAAGGATATTTGAGCAAATCCATGAAAGATAGTTTAGCAGATTTGTTAAGGAAATTTAAATGCATACATACACCAGTAGTTTTGTGTAAAAAAAAGATTGAAAAGAAAAAGGACACATACAGAGCTGCATATGAAGACATAGTAGAGAGATTAATGATGATATAGAAGAGAAGATTTTGAAGAATGATATATGCAGATTTTATAGAGGGTTTATATGCAACATCACAGCCAACTTATGAGCAGCCTTATAGCGGACTTTTGAGGAGAAGTTGTGCATATGATGAATGTATAGAAGACAGATCTTTATAGTAGACTTGGTGCAAGTTAAGAAACATATTTGAGCAGAATTGTCCATCATCCATTTAAGAAGCAACATTGAAGGTGGAGCATTGTTCTTGACGTTATTATCTTTTTCTAAGTTGGTGCTTGGCAAGTGGGGGTTGGTGCCTACAAATTTACGGAGTTGGTGCTTCCTGTAGGTTGGTGCCTACAAAACAAGTTAGAGGTTGGTGCCTCTAGTAGGTTGGTGCCTACAATCATTGCAATTCGCATAAATATATAAAGTACATTATTTGTAGCGTGGTTTTCTCCGGCAAGGGTTTCCACATAAATATCAACGTTATTATGTTCCCCACATGTGCATGATTATTGATGTTAAGTGAATGGTGTTATTGTGATTGATAAAATTTTAAATTGGTAAAAGTTGTTATACTGATGCACCCCCTGTCATGTCCCCTTCTCAGTGACATCTCTCAGAGTACAAGATTGGCCTATCACACGACCCTCGTAGGCTGATAGACTGGATAGAGGGTCACTTCGGAGCTTGGCTTAGCTTCAGCTAGCAGAGTTTGATCAGCAGTCTTTCGTTTGGGCTCAATCGGAGACTTTTTGCAGAATTGCTATTTTTAGCAGTTCCTGGCAGGCAGCGTGGGACCCCTGCTATTTTTAGCAGTATGGCTTTGGCAGCGTTCAGAATCATTTCAGTGTTCGTCAGCTTCAGACGGGACAGTCATCGGATGAGTAACGAGGAAGATATTAATATTTAATTGTATTGATTACATATTAATTATTTAATGATTATAATATAAAGTTATAATGTTATATTATAACTTAAGTGATTCTTCTTGAGGGGTGCGCCATCATCAGAAGGGGCCAAATGGACATTTAAAATAATATTAAAATATTTGATTGAGACTATTGAAATAATAAAAGAATTAAAAGTCAATATTTTAATAAAACCCTATTTTTAAGGAAATCGCACTTTTCAGCATATTAGAGGATTTGCCTTGGGTTTTGAGCCATTATGAGATTATTGATGTTGAAACTGGTCAAGTTTTGCCTAAGCACAGAACCTTAGGGTTTGAAACTCGAATTCCTTGGAGAACGAGCCATCTCCACTTGAAGCAGTTCAGAGGGTGTGAAATAACACCTGATCTATTGCAGCTGAGAGATTTCTTCATACAGGAGAAATCATTGAACGTCAGAGATATTCATATTCAGAGTTTACAGAGAAGAATTCATTCAGAAGACCATCATTCATTTAGGCGCACTTATTCTGAAGATCTGGAGATTTGTGAAGAGGCCGTACCATCATTAATTGCTGTTTCTGTTCTGGCCGTACATGTACCAGGCCGTACAACTCAGATTTCTGGCCGTACCATCTTGAGAGGAGCCGTCCTTGGATTCTGGAGAAAACGCCTTGTCTGGAGATCATTTGTCATCATTTCTGGAGGCGCCTATCATTGGAGATCTATTCTGAAGCACCAGACGGGAGGAGAAAGCAATTTATCATTCAGCCGTACCAGTTACAGCAGTGCATTTATTGCAAATCAGATTTGCCATGTTTTTAATAAATTCCATTATTTCTTGCTTGCATGCATCTGGGTATTATTGTAATCCTTTCAAAAGATCAGAATAAATATACTGGCACTCTATTTCCATCAATATCAGAGTTATTTAATTTTTATTGAATTTATTTCAATTATTTGCAAAATTGTACCTTTTCATTTATTGCATCAAAAACACAAAAACAAGCAAAAAACCAAAAACCTTCAAAAAGATCAGAAAGACAGTCAGATTTGGAGAATAGGGGAAACTAGGGTTTCTACACCCCCCCCCCTCTCTCCCCCACTCGCGCACCCACCCCTTTCGCCCTTCCCTCTCAGTATAACCGTGTGCTCGTCAATATCCATTAGGTGTGATGGAAAAGGGGACATTACAATGTAGGAGGCCTAAGTCTATCATGTCAAAAGCTTTACACAAATTACATTTGATTTCTTCAATCAAATATGTCTCACTACCTGTAATGATGATATCATCCACATAAATGACTAGAGGGATGATGTTATTTCTTATGCTTTTGACGTATAAATTTGGATTTGAAGGACTTCGCTGGAATCCCCGTTGATCCAAATACATATCAATCTTTATGTACCATGCTTTGGGTGCCTATTCAGGCCATAAATAACCTTCTTCAGTTTGCATACTTGATACTCCTTTCCTGCAACCTGAAAACCTTGAGGCTGAGTCATGCACACTTCTTCCTCTAAGTCACCATTGAGGAAGGTACTCTTCACATCTATTTGATGGACTTTCTAGCCAAATTAGTGGTTTCATGGCTAGAACTAACTAGATGGTGCTTATCTTTGTTGTAAGAGCAAAGGTTTCCACATAGTCAATACCTTCTCTCTGTGAGAACCCTTTAGCCATAAACCGTGCTTTGTACTTGTCAAGTGTACCATCAACTTTGAACTTGACTTTGTACACCCATTTGTAGCCAATAGGTTTTTTCCCTAGTGAAAGATTTGAAAAAACCCAAGTCTTATTTTCATAAGACTCTGATGTTCGATTTCAATGGTTTTTTCCCATTTAGGTTTATCTTTTTCCTTAGCAAATGCCTATGGCTCATACACTCCTTGAATATTTTCCATAAGAGCAGAGTTAACATTGTTTTTCTTGCTCTTGCCTTTGAATGATCGACCCTCGACCATTTCATCATCTCGAACATCACCAATGAGTTTTTTCCACCACTTAGGTCTGTTTGTAAAAAACTCCTTCATCCAAATTAGCATGATTATCATGACTTGGGCTTCCTATTTCTGCGTCATTTGGATGTTGTGTTGGTGTAACAACTAACACCTCTGGAGTGCAAGTTGGTACGGACAACTATGCACACTACGCAATGAGTGCTCTTCAAATTAGGAGGGGAAGGTCCCTCGTTGTGCCAGGGAAAAGTGCTTGAAAAGGGAAATAAACTAAACTATATCCTGTCTTTTTGTCTCAGCTGTAAGAGGTACAAGGCTTTCATGAAAACTCTATACGTTGTAGCTAAGTATTTTCTGGTTTCGCAGATCATTAACTACAACTAAGCTAACTACTTTAAATCTATCCAGTTTCCTCAAGAAAATAGAGCATGAGGAAATGGAGCAGGAATGATTATTTGACGATAAACAAGTACTGATTCTCAACTTGAAGGCAAGGTGGCACATCTATCAGCTCAATTTGAACAAAGTTTATTATTCACACACATCATACGATAAACAAGTATAGATTCTCAACTTGAAGGCAAGGTGGCACATCTATCAGCTCAATCTGAACAAATTTATTGAACACAAAACATGATCAATCTAAACCAAGGAAATAATTCACCATCATAATTGCATGAAACCCAAGTGGCATAACAATTCATCATAACAATAAATACTCATGAATAGATACAGAACGAGCAATATTGAGGGTAAGGTAGGCACAACATATATTTCTCTCTTGTGCAAAAGTTATGTACAAATGAGCAAAAGCTCTTATTTATAGACAATCAAAGGTGTAGGGAACCCTAAAATCACCTTGAGTCAACTACAGTCTTGCAATGCATGCAAGATTTTATTGCTAAACCCTAACAAAGCAAACTATACAGTTAACTAGAAAATTACCATCAGTTAACCGATACATTTAATCTAAATGGACAATGTGCAAGCATGCACGTCCTTATTGAAAGCAAAGTTAACTGGAACACTACCCTCAGTTAACTGAAAACCCTAATCCTAACTCCTGCGAAGATAATTCCAAGGAAAAGATATGCATGTATGAAATCAGCAAGTGAACTCAAGACTGAAAGTCGAGTTAACTGTTGCTCTTTACTCTAACCTCGAAACTAACTGCAGATCCCAACTAGCAGATCACTCCAAGTCATCTCGGTCCAACACCTCGACCAAGAATTCATCAATCACTTTGTCCTATGGCACTTTAACGCTGTCCAAAATAATAATCTGCTTTTTCAATTCCTTATCACTCTCCTTGATCGTATGCATGCATTCTCTGACATCCTCAGCCGCCTTCTTGAAACTAGCTGAAATCACTGAAATGTTCTCCAGTTTAGACGCCACAGGATCTCCTTCAAGATTATCACGAATCAGCTTTTCAAACTCAACTTGCACTACAGGCAGTCCAATAGACGTGCCATCTTCAAGAAGGTAATGACATGGGATCTGAACAACAAGGCCATTGACGAGTGTAAGAGCTCCGACAACATTATCTTTTAGTGAAAATAACTTGGTAGAGATCTTTTTACATGTCTCCATTTTGAAAAGGTGCTGCTCTTTCCAAGTGAAAACCTTCTCTCTATCTTCATCAATCTCCAAAGCATCATATGCAACAGACAACTAAGATATAAGAATTTCATCCTTGGCTATACTCTCTGTAACTGAAATCTCGAGCAGCTGGATCCCTTGATGAAGTTTATGCGCATCACTCCTCAACTGATATAAATCCATAAGAAGATGCCGACCTGTAACAATGAAGCTTTCAATCCAGTTGTCCAGAAGTTTGCCATGACTGACTAACTGATCCAACTTTCGTTGTTCTGCAGGTGTATTCTGTGGAAGAACAGGCGCTCTACTTGGATTTCCATGAACAAGATCAGAAATATATTGTCGAAGTTGACTGTTCTCGGCCTTAAGCAGTGCTTTATCTTCTCTGTCCTCCGTGATGCATTCTTCAAGATTATTGGTGACAATCTTAAGAAGGCTCACGTCTGTTTCTCGAGTGGTCCTGCCAAGATTTTCCTTGGTGAAAGTAAAATCACCGACTTCAACCTCATCTAGGCTCTTACCCTCTGGAGGAGTAGCAACCTCTATAACAATCTTTGACTCTGGAGTCTTCTCGATATGCACCTGCTTCTTGATTTTCTTGTTCGACCTCTTCTGATAAGGTTCACCGAACTCAAATAAATCAAGGTTATATGAGGGTTCTCGCCTCTGTCTTCCCAAAGTTCTCTTGAGCCAACAAGACTGAACAATATTATCAATTCGAGGAGAGAGTGTCCTTGATGTATCAACTTGTGGTGGGTCGGTTGTCTCTGATTCTACTCGAATTGGTATCTCAGGCTTTGAATCTATATCAATAAGATGCACACGTGGTGAATTAGGAGGCGAAATACGTGGCTCAACCTGAATGACTGTCTCCACTGGGATCTCAGGCGTATTCTCTACTTGTTTCTGCTTCCTTTTACCAGTAGTCCTCCCTCTCGTGTTTCCACTGAGTCTAACCCCTTCAGGTGGGGTCAAGATAACCTTGACCCGAGGCCTTGACCTCGAAGTAGAAGGCAATGAAGAAAAACCCATTGGCGGCTCTGAAACAAGAACTGACTTTCGCCTTTGTTTACTCTCCAAGAACTGCCTGCTAGTCTTGATAACTAATCTAGACATGTCTTCAATAGAAGTATTTTCCTTAGCATACCAATCTGGTGAGCGAAGTTGTTGCCGAGCAACTTGATCCTTGACATATGAATTGAGTAGAACCTCTCCATCATCATTTGATAGACCGTCAACATCCTCTAATAGGTAATCAGAGAGCTGAGTAATAGTGAGTCTACAATAGTGATGACGATGAACCTCGAATTCATCCTCGCAATTAGCCCAAAAGTCTTCAAGTGTTGGCTTATGGACAATCCCTCGCTCCAATCTGGCTGCATACTGACCCAAAGGATCATAGCAACGCCTCTTAGTATGAGACTTGAGTTTGAATTTCTCCATCTCAGTTGACATATACCTGGCATTTGCCACAGTTTTGCATGTGAAAATACCCAATCCAAACGGAAAGGAAACTGCAGACTTATGACGACTGCGAAGAAAGGAGTGAACGTGTTGAACTTGTCTGAGAAATTCCATGAAAAGGATCTTGTCTGAAGGGTACCTAGGCAACATTAGAGGCTCTCCAACGTATCCATAAACCCGGATGTATGTAAAATTAGGCAACTGGATAAACCAATCCACCCAAGTCTCCATCGCTGATTTTGCCTCCGCAGAAATCCGGATGTGCGTTTCATTGTCAAGATCTCTGACTGTCTTCATGTAAAAGCGATCATTCACTGCTCGGAAATCCTGTTTAGCTTTAGAAAATTCCAACTGAGAGTAGTATTCGTGAACACGCTGAACACCAAGAGTCCCGTTAGTTTTTAGGTGTCTATAGCTGCCTTGAGATGCAACTAAGTAGACCAAGTAAGACACCATGTGAAACTCATGAAACTTGAGAAATCTAGTAATTTGCTGATGTAGGCAATTGTTGATCAACATGGCCTAGTCAAAATGTTCTGTGCCATCAAGGATCCTGGAAATGATGTAAAACATCCATGGTCGGAAAGTACTAGCATCTTCTTGACCTATAACTCGATTGAGTAGAGTTATCAAAACAACAACCTCGTCCTTGAATTTACCACGACCAACCTTTTTAGGCATGTTAGTCTTTTGAACCTTCAACCATCTCTGAGCAACCTTTCTCTGTGAACGTTCTTGATCTCCATCCCATATCTTGTCACAGGCCTCAATAACCATAGTGAAATTATCTGAATGAGGAGGAATAGCAAAGCATTTCTCTACATCCTTTGGCTTAAGACTGTAGATGACTCTCCCATCGGCTGATTTGATTTGTCGTGAAGACGAGTCGTAATGCTTGATGCAAGCAAGAACAAACTCGAGATCGAAAGCGGTGACGGGAATAGATGCTACTGCTAGCAACCCAGAACGTTCAAGATTCTTCAATGTATTGCTGCTAACGCCCTCCAAACTGCGCAGGTTAACTACTGGATAGACATGACCTAAGTCTGTGTCTGAAGTTTTAACAAAATCATGCATAAGGACTGATTTGGTTTTATAATCTATGAGATTGAACTGTATTTTGAAAATGAGAACTTTTGACTGTGAAGTTGAATATATTCGGACAACTTTCCGAAAAGGCTGAAAATCTCTGGACAAGGCTAAAAATAGCTTATGGCGGGAAAAATTTTTGGAATTTTTCTGAAACGTGGGTTTTGTGCAGAATCAAATTCTAAGACAACCTAGATCAATGAAAATTCGAAAAATTGAGTTTTAGCAAGGCATGCAGAGGTTTTTTTAGTCGAGAAAAGTACTAGTTTTAGAACTTGCTCGGGGCAATTTTTCCTGAGAAAATATGGAACATGGGTTTTATGCAAAATGGAAATCTAAGGTAACCCAGATAGCTCGATTTTCAAAAAGATGTGTTTCAGACCCACATGCAAAGAGATTCTCGGAAAAAAGCACAGAGCTTTAGAATAAAAGCTACGGGGCAATTTTCTCAGAAAAATCTAAGACATGGGTTTTAATGCTGATGCTGAAGTATGTGAACCCAGATGATCAAACTCTGAAAATTTGCTGATTTTCTTTGACATGCGTAGAAAGTACCTAAGATGAGAAATAGAAGAAATAAGACAGAAGAAAGAAGGTTTTATTTGTTCTGCTTCTGTAGAATTCGCCTATCTTTGACTTGAATTTGATGTAACTTGCATGCAAATTGAAAACAAAGTCTGGAATATTCTTCTTTTGAACAAACTGAATCCGTTGCTACGAAGAACACTGAAATTTGACACCTGTAGCACCTTCAAATCATTGTTTGCTCAAGAAAAACATATTTCTCTTTGCTTGGGATGAAGAATAATGGACGCCTAAGCTTGAATAAATAGACTTTCATCACCAAAGTTGTGATAAATGCACGCAAACCTAAGAATGGCGCTTGGCTTTTGATTGGACCTCAAAAATCCACGCCTAGCCTATGATTGGCTCTTAAAACAGTTAATTGAAGATCAAAATACCCTAAATAAAGCGCCATGCTTAGAAACTCCAGTTGAAAATCCTAATTAGGGCGCCATGCTTAGAAACTCCAGTTGAAAATCCAAACTAAGTCGCCATCTTTAGAAACTTCAGATAAACCTTGACATGTGCCATGCATTAAAGCTCTAGTTAATTTTTGACATGCACTTTAGTTAAGTGGACATGCAAAATAATAACTCAACATGCAAAGTTAGTTAACTGGACATGCAAATCAGTTAACTCAACATGCAAAACTGAAAAAGCACCTGACATGCAAAGATGTCAACTGAAGATGACAACCCATAAATCGTCCTCTTCAACTGAAAGTCAAAATTCAAATATTCAAATAATATTTAAAATTCCTATTTTAGGCGCACATGTGATTTTAAGTTTGAAAAACCAACTTCGACTTTTGGTGTTTTTCTCCAGACTTAAACCATTTTTCATGAAAACTGGATTTTGAACCTCTCCGGGGCCTCTGTTCAATCGCTGACACTGGCTGACTGACCTCACTGATTAACTGGCTGACAGTTGCATTGCATAGCAGGACAAAAACTGATCAAAAGACTCCTTGAGACTGCAAACCATAAAACTAAGATCTAGGGGCTCAAAAATCCAAGAGCCCTTTGCAAAAGCTACGCTTTTTCTTAGACAGCCAAATTTTCTCCATCTTCATTTCGTACGAAGGGAAAATTGAATCCTCCATAACTTCTGTCAGACAAAGTTTCAAGATTGGATAACTGGATCACTGCGGAGTTGACTCTGTTCCACAAAACAACTGCAAAGGTACACTTCTTCAGAAAACATCATCTGAGGGTTGAAAAACAAGGGCGCCTTTTTGAAAAGGTGCTCTTTTTACTCCAGAGAGCCATTTTCTCAACTGGCCAAAATATCACTAAACCTCCGACTGTAGGCTGCCAAGTCAACTTCTGACTTGACGGAGACAGGCAACGGAGAGATGAATGCAACACGAACAGGATGAATACCTGAGATCACCAAAAAGAAGGCATTAAAGGCTCCAAAAGCTCAAGCGCCATTTTGAAAATGTGCTCTTTTTGCTTTTTCCTTGATATTTTGACCAAGATTTAACCTTGTGTTTGACCTCTAGCTCAGGCAATTCAGTAACTCAGATTCACCCGCTGACGGATGCATTGCGAAGCCTGAGCAGATGTGAGACAAACATCCTAGGTGGCATTTGATCAAAAACCTTCATTTAACCCTTCAAAAAGATGGGTGCCTTTCTCAAAAGCTGCTCTTTTCCCTCCAGTGAGTCATTTTTTTGTTCTCATTTTCCGCTGTATCTCCCATAACTTGAGCTAAACACGTCCATTTGATAGGCTTGATAGCTCGTTGCGAAGCTGAAATGATGCCGGACAAATGTTTGTTGGAGGTGACAAACCCTAAAAACAGGATTTGGGCCCCTAAAAGATAGGGCGCCTTTTTGAAAAGGTGCTCCCCTCTCCAGAGTTAGAAAAATTTGATGATTTTCCTTCAGATTTTCACTTTTCTCAAAACTTCTCAATATCAGACTGACATGAAAATGACATAAGCTCCATACTTGAAGGGCCCAAAGACCACCTTTTAACATCACTTTGACTAGGTTAAAACTATATTTAGCAAAATGCCTTAGTGAAGCAATTTTTTTTGGTTTGGGTACAACATGTTGATCTAGGTTATCATCAATAAAAAATGGGTTTATTTCCTCGTGTTGTGAATCTCCCCCTTTAGGTGGAGCTTCTTGAAGCTGAATATTTGAATCCTTAACAAGAATAGTCTGGTTATCAATAATTTGGATCTCAGAAGATGCGAGAAAAGGCCCTGCTTCCTCATCAATCTACTAAAAGTCAAGCAACCAGTGTCAACCTCGATCAACCTGTAGGCCTTATGATTGACATTGTACCCTGTAAGCATCAATTTATTATTCTTAGGATCTAGTTTGGTTCACTTTTCATTTGGAATCCAGACATATGCAATAAAACCAAAAACCTTAAGATGATTATCGATTTCCTCCTTGACCATGCTTCCTTTGGGGTCTGATGTTTAACCGCCTGTGTGGGAGACCTATTGAGCAAAGAAACTGCAGTATATATTGCCTCAACCCAAAATTTCTTGGAAACATTCTTGTTCTCCATCATACATCGGGCCATCTCTGTGATAGTACGGTTTCGTCTCTCAACTACTCGATTCTGTTGTGGAGTGTAGGGTTTGATAAACTATCTTTTGATGTCATGTTTAGCACAAAAGTTGTGGAATTCTTTAGAACATAATTCGCTTCCATTATCAAATCTTACAGTGGTTATGGCACAACCGGACTCTTTTTGTACTAAGGCCTTGAACTTTTGAAACTCATTAAACACCTAAGATATTAATTTTAGAAAATATACCCACATTTTCCTACTAAAATCATCCACAAACAAAAGAAAGTACCTGCACCCAGTGACTGATGCTGTGTTCATTGGTCCACAAAGATCTGCATGAACCAGTTGTAGGACTCTCTTGGCTCTCCAAGCTTGTCCATCATCAAAGGATGTTCTATGTTGCTTCCCAGCTTGGCAAGGCCCGAACACACCTTGTATCTGTTGTTGAATGTCAGGAATGCCATCTACCAAGTTCTCTCGGGCCAATTGAGAGAGGTAGGACAAATTGAGGTGTCCATACTGTTGATGCCAAAGAGTAGTAATGGCTGATGCACTCTTGGCCGCCAATGCTTGTTCCTTGACTTGTCCATTTTCAACTGATCTATACAATTCATGATCTTCTATACCAAAAGCAATAGTCTTTTTGGTATCCTTGTCTATGATATTGCATTTGTCAAAAATGACATCTAAATTAGGAGTATGTCACATAATCCTACTTATTGAAAGTAGATTGAGTTCCATTCCAAGTACGTAGCACACATTGAGAAAAATTAACTTTTTCCTTCCAGAGATTAGTTGCACAATCTCTCTGCCTTCAACTGTGTACTTCTCACCACCACCAAAGATAACTAAATTAGAGCAAGCAGTATACTCTGTGAACCAGTCTCGCCTATTGGTGAAGTGACATGATGCTCCTGAATCGATGTACCATGTAGATGACTCTAACTAATCTACTGGTCTTCGGGCCATGAAGGCATAGAAAGCTAATGCCTTCTCATCTGAATGCTTTGCGACATGAGCCTTTTGTTGATTTTGCTGAGGCCTTCCTTGGTTGGACTATAAATAGCTAGCCTCTTTTTGCAATGCTTCTTCATATGACCCAACTTACCACAATAATGACATGTGATGTTTTTCAAATTCTTTGTTGCATCCTCGGTGTGAGCTTGTCCTTTCTTGTGTGACCATTTTCCCATGCTTTTGTTGTTCGCTGCAAATGCTTGTTCCACAATTGTTTCATTGTTGCTACCGAACTGCTTCTTCCATCTGTCCTGCAATAAAAGCTTATTGTATAGCTCTTCAAACTTCAAGCCAACATTTGTAGTGGTGATGTTGAGCGTCTGAATGAAATTCTCATAAGCATGTGGTAAGCTTTTTAGTGTGATTACCACCATGTCCTATTCTTCCATTTTTCGACCAATGGCTGACAATCAATCCTTGATGTCCTTGATCTTGAGTAAATGTTCTTGTAAGGACATTTTCTCATCCATTTTGATCGAAAAAAACATATTCTTTAGAAAAAAAGCCCTACCTTTATCTGAAGTTTCATGAAGGTTGCGCAGATGCTTCCAAATGTCAACTGAAGTCGTCCTTGTTTGGAATTCAAGAAGCATGGCATCAGTCACTGCTAATTTGATGAACATGATTGATTCTCTCCTACGTTCATCAAACTTGTCTTGGTCTTTACTTGCAACCATTGGCAGGGTGGCAGTACCATGGATGATCTTTTCAAGGCAACGGTACTCGAAGATTGTTAGCATGAGTTGCTTCTAGGTGTTGTAATTCGTGCCAGTAAAACGCTGGCTGCCTTCCAACATGATGTTGGGTAATGAAGCCATCCCTCTTGCAATTCAAAATCATGAAAAATGAAGAAGCTTGCTGCTGTTAGAAAAACCACTGAAATTTTTGGGAAAAAAATTGCAAAATTTGAGTAGCAAAGTAAAAACCCACGATTTTATAAAAAAATCAGCAAAAATTCTGGAAAAGATTTGCAAAATTTCCGAAAAAAATCTGCAAAAACTTTCCAGAAAAAATCTGCAAAAAATTTCGGAAAAAATCTGCAGAAATTTAGGAAAAGACTTGCAAAAATTCCGCTAATAGCCACAATTTTGTACAAAAATTGCCAAAAAAGAGTGGACAAATTATGTTTTTTCTAAAAAAATTGTTTAAAAATAGGTCTTAAAACCTTGTACAATTTTTAACTGTTAAAAAACCCACAAATTTTGTAAAAAAATCTGCCAAAAAATTACAAAAAATAGACCCCCAAATTTATTAAAAAATTTGTCAAAAACCTTTGTACCAATCTGTACAACTTCCTTTGGCACTACCACATTTCAAAGAATTGACATGTTCACTAATCTTGAGAATTTACAAAGCCTGAACTTTGATAACATATTACAAAAACAACACACAAAAAGTTAACCAAGATTGCATAAAAAATTATTAAGAAATAAGGAGCAAAAACATCCTTATATAGGATTACAAATATATTATCCATAGAGGATAAGGATGACAGATATATTATCTACAAAGGATAAGGATGACAACTCATAGGATAAGATTGACAACCCATAAAGCAAAAAGGTAAATCTTATCCATGGAGGATAAGAGTGACAACTCATAGGAAAAATATCTAAAGTCAACATGATTTTATTAAAAAAGATTCCTAAAGTCTATCCTAAAAGCTAATTGACTATTACAATATAAAACATTACTTTAATAAAGTGATGGAGTGCAGAGATTATTGCCATATACTTTGGAAGAAACATGATTTTCCTATGCCTAGGTTACCTGATCTCCTTGCTGAATTCTTGAATTCCAAGAGTCCTCTTGGCATACCGTCTTGCTGAGAAAAACTCCTTACATTGGACATTGACCCCAAGCTAGGGTTTCCTATAAATGGTTAATGTTTATTAGGTTGTGGCCAAGCAAAACATCAATTTGGTGTATGAAACCCTCCTTTTGGAATACCACAAGGGAGTTTCTTTCTATTCACCTTATATGTTGTTCAAGTATTGTATCCTTGGGTTTTTGGCCTCATGAGCAAACTCTAGAGTAAACCTAATCTGCCAGTCCACTTGACCTGTGTTATGATTCTTCCCTTTATGACATTATTTGTTAGCCTACTCTGAGATTTAGGAGTTATGCACCAGCAAAGCTGCATATTGTGAGGGGCTATACTGAGTTTCTTAAATATAGAGTATGCATTCACTTGCCTTTCCCTTTGATAAAGCTAGTTAATGTGATTGTTTGCTGAATGTTTTACCCATGGTCACAATATATCATCTATCTCATCATAATTTGAGGGATAGTTCAAATGTGAATAACCATGGTATTATATGATGGGGCACATTTGTGAAACTTTATTCCATAGTGTTGAATACGATCCTTGGAAGCACTTGGAGTGGTAATTTCAGGGCAAAAGGACAGGAAGCTTCAGGAGATAATTTCCAGGCTATTGATGACAGTGAAACTAGTGAACATTGAAGCTTGAATGTGATGAATTATTTGTTCCATGGCATCTGCTGCATGCTACTTATATCTCACAGACCATCACTGCCATCATGAGCTCTAGTAGGCAAATGTTTTCTAATTTAAGGTTATCCATACTCTCCAGACTATTTGAAAGTACCATTAAACCCTGAAAAATGGCACCTCGATTTCAGTGCTTCTATCTCTGCCATTACTTTATTGCAGTTGGCAGAACTAATATTCCTATGCTTGCAAGTCCTTGGAATGGCTCTTCTCCATCAGTTGAAGATAAATAGTTCATTATGTTCATAACAATATATTATGCATCAATCTTTTAGATGGTCAGATACGTCTCCATCTGTCTCTCTTCCCTATATCTATGTGTCATTGTTTATGCTGTTTGTCTGTGATAATGCCTGATGGTTGATGCTGTATATTAAATAGTCAATTTTGTTTGCATGGATTTCTGGTATATAAAAGCTAAACACAGCATGCATTTTGCCTCCAGCTGTGGCCTGATAAAATGATGTTACTTCTTCTCTTTCCTAGCACAATCAATTACATATGTTTTGAAGATCACATTCTCTAAATAATTGGTATGGCAGTCCTTTACTTCAATACAATTTTTGTGACTGGGAAGATGAATAACAACAAGAAGATATCACAAATTGTACTATACATGTAACTATTTCTACTCATTAAAAAATGCGTGTTGTGCAGGTGCTTGATCCTATTGATGGAACCCGAGGTTTCGTAAGGGGTGGTAAGGCTTTATATGTGGTAATGTTTTAGCTTCAAGTTCTGCTTTTCATAGGTTTTGCATCATGTAGAAAAAAAATAATGACACGTATCATTCTTTATGTTCTCCAAGGAGTATTATTCAGTAACCTTTAACTAGCTTATCTATACAGTAATTTCATTTTACTAGCATTTTAAGAATTTCCTATCCTTTAAATTTTCTATTTGCATGCACACATGTAGATGCTTATTTTTGGACACATGAATACATGATTGCATGCATGTTCACACACATGCATATACATACATAAATTGCATGTGCATGCGTGCACACGAGACACCTAGAAATAAAATAATATTTCAGCTTTAAGTTCTGTTTTTCATAGGCTTACATCTTGTAGAAATAAAGTAGTGACACATATCTTTCTTTATGTTCTCTGAGTAGTATTATTCAGTAACCTTTAACTAGCTTATCCTTACAGTAATTTCATTTTACTAGCATTTCAAGCATTTCCTATCCTTTAAATTTTTCTATTTGCATGCACACATGTACATACTTATTTTTGGACACATGAATACATAATTGCATGTATGTTCACACACATGCATATACATACATAAATGCATGTGCATGCATGCACACAGAGACATGTATACATGTGCAGATATGAGGATGTGTACATGCACATTCATGCACTTGCACATGTGCACATAAGAGACACAGATGCATGAGTAAACAAACGCACATAAACAATAGTAGAGAATATGCAATTGCACACACACCTATGCATGCAAACTCATGACAACACATATATACAGACATAAACACATAGATGCATGTGTATGTGTACACATGTACCCACACTAACGAAAAATCACATATTTCTTTGCACACACACAACAACAAACATGCACAAACACACAGACACAAATACACACAGATCTACAGATGCCCCACCTTCCTTCCCCATGCACATAAAATAAACTGAAATAAACACACAAACACACAAATTCGAGGCCTTGACGAAAATCAGGAAAAATATCATCTTCTACCAAGCATTCATGATGGTGGATGATGGTATGGTTCTTGAAACTTAACATGTATGATATGGAAGGTTCTATAATTATCTTAATGACAAGGCAACAACTTTCATGGAGGACATGGCTTTAATTTGTCCAATTCTTATACCTGTATGTTTTCTGTATACAATTTCTCTCTAATTTATATTGAGGTTTTCTAGTGGTGTTTTGAGTACATGTTCTTCTAGTACCTGCACATATAATAGTGTTGGGGAAAAAGGGGATCTAGGGTCTAAATCACACCTTTAACCCGTTTACACATTAAGGGACACGGATTAGGGTTTCGGTCCCTTTGTTTGTGGTAGTGGGTTTGAATTTGATTTAGAAGTGAAATGTGTGAAATGACAGTGAATTAGGCTAATGATGCACTTACAACAAACTGATGGAATTACAAAAAATTGTAGAATTGATGCACAAAAACAAATTATAGAGAAGTAGAGTGCAAAGATGGACGAACCTGGCATTCAAATTTATATTGATGGTTTAGTTTGATACTTCATCCAAAGCATTTTTGTAAAATCCCACCCTTATATTTTTTTCCAAAACTTCACACAACTTGCACCCGTTAGTGTTAGCCCAATGTAAAGATAAGCAAACTAGAAAATAACCCTTCACTTTTTGATCACCCAGATCCCGGAGTGGGCAAGGTGAGAGCATACGGTGTAAGGGGATCTGATTGTAATATCAATGTTGGAAGTAACGAGCTATTGGTAGCAAGCCAACTGTTGGCGTTACAATTCGCACCTCTAGAGTGCGTATTAGCAACAAACAACTATGCACAGTATTAATTGCTCTTCAAATTAGGAGGGGAAGATCCCTCTTTTTCTGATATGTGTAAAAAGTAAAGTATTCTAAATTCCTATCTTTTTGACTCAGTTGGTGGAGGCACAAGGTTATAAAACCAAGAACATTGCAGCTAAGGTTTTCTTTGGTTTTCGCAAGTCTTAACTACAACTAGGCTAACGCTAAAAATATCCTATCTCTTCTAGAAAAAATGGAGCAAGAGGAATTAGGAGCAAGTGGGAATGGTTGACGATAAACTCTATCTCAGGATTCCCAAGGACGTGGAACACCTATCTGAGGTGTAGGCTGAAATGAAGGTTATTGGAAACAACATCAAACAACAAGCTAGTTCTCAGGATTCCCAAGCAGGTGGAACACTTATCCGAGGTGTAGGCTGAAAGTAGATTATTGGAAACAAACACTAAACGAAAATCTTTATTTCTAAATTCCCAAGGAGGTGGAACATCTATCCGAGGTGTAGATATGAAAGAAAGGCTATTAAAAACATCAAATGATAATCTCTATTTTTCAATTCCCAAGGAGGTGGAACACCTATCCGAGGTGTAGATATGAAATAAAGACTATTATAAACAAATAAATATGGGATAGTAAATTGTGTAATGAGACACACACATAATGAACGATCAAACCAGCTTTACATTAAACAAAGTGAACCAATACAGAATAGCAATATTGCACGGCACGGTGGGCACAACAATTTGTTATCACAACAAAAGTTAAAATACAATGAGCAAGGGTGCTTTTATTTATAGAACCTCAAAGGAGTAGGGAACCCTAAAATCTCCTTGAGTTAACATGAGTCTTGCCAGCATGCAAGGTTTATTGCTAAGCTTAAATGTATGCAACTTAATTGTTAACTAGAAAAACTACCTCAATTAATTGATTCTAAACTAAACTAATTGGACCTTGCAACACGCAAGTTGTCATGTCCCCATCTTAGTCAGCACAGACTGGTGACGAGGTTAGCCTATTATTTCGATCCTCGTAGGCTGACAGGAGTGTTCAGAGGATCATCTGGGGCCGTTGCTCAGTGTTTGGTGGCTCCAGTTTGCAGTTGTATCAGGTTGGGCCTTCGCAGAATCTTCCAGTGAGCATTTTCAGGAACTTTCTATTTTTAGAAAGTTAGGTTAGGCGGAAGCTGCTATTTTAGGCAGGGCACCTTGTTCAGCCTTTCAGCTCAGAATCGACCCAGTTCAGCAGTTGGTTGATTAGACGGAGAAATAAGGAGTATTTAATGGATTATTAAATATTTAATATTTTGACTTTATAATAAAGTCACTTTATTGAAATATTTAAATATTTAATTATTTGGCTTAATTATAAAGTATTTATTATACTTTATAATAAATTATTAAATGATGACTTAATGAATATTTTATATTCATTAAAAGAGGGGCGCCAATAATTAATTAATTCTCCTAAGTTTAAAAGTGCAAATTAAATCATTTATTTAAATGATTTATTAAAAAGGAGAATGGGTCGAATTTTTCTTCAAGGCAATATATACCTTCTCAAGGCAAAATCGAACTATCCTGTTTATTATTCAATTTTGTCTTTATTGCTCTGAGCATTGGAGTTTGCAAATCCTAGGGTTTCTGGCAGACGATCGTTTCTGAAGAATGAAAACTCTTCAGAGATCAGGCAGACTGAGGCTGTGCAATACCAGCTGAAGCTTGCACTCGGTGGTTTCATACAGAGATCACAGATTAGATTTATCGAGACAGTTATTCAGTGTTAGCAGAGAATCTTCATCAGTTCAAGAAGGCGACTTCATCAGAGGACATTTTCCTGAGATCTGGCAACATTTCTTGGAGGCCGTACTTCATCATTTATTGCTGTCAGCCGTACTTTTCTGTACCTTTTCTGGCCGTACTTTCACATCTCCAGTGGAACGCCTTATTTCATCAGCTTCTGGTGTTTGGACATTGGGCGCCTTGGTCTACTGAGGTTGTGCATTGATTTTCGAGCTCAGAGATTCTTCATTTATTTGGCCGTACCATCTTTCATATTGCTGCAGCCGCCACCCAGGTTCTTTAATAAAAATTCATTGTATTTCATTTCTACTCAGATTTTTGTATTAAAAAAGCTCTGGAAAATATATATACTGGTGCGCCTTTGTTATCTGAGCATTTCTGAGTATATTGCATGAGTTTTAGATTTCATTTGAATTTATTAGGATTTTATTAGAAAAATCGCAGCCTTCATTATTTTGTCAAAAAACCTCAAAATCACAAAAAAACAGAAAATTGCAAAAAACAAACAGAAATCAATTAGGGTTTCAATTTGAGAACCACCAGGGTTCTGACAGTGGTATCAGAGCACAGTTATCCTGCCATCCTGTGCTTTTTCAGTTGCTTTTTCAGTATTCAGTGTGCTTTTTGGTTGCTTTTTCATGAGCCGAGATCCTATTCAGTATATTAGAGGCGTAGGGACAGGCAAAGACGAGGATTGGACAGGTCCACCTATCCCAGAAGGTCAGACAGTGTCAGGGGTGCTTGGTATTCACAGATCCAGTTCTGACGGTAGTGAAAACAGTGTTGCAACCCTAATGGCAGAACGTGAGACTTCCTCAGAGACTCGCAGGGATCCAGGGAAGGCGCATGCAGAGGGTGATATCACCGATGAGGAGTTTAGACGGAGGCACGATAATATGATGGATATGATGTCTCAGCTGATGGGTACCATTAGACAGTGTACGCCCACACAGCCACACTACATTCAGATTGGACAGACGAGCGGGACTGCACCAGTGGATCAGCCATTGGCATCCGTACCTAGACAGCCGTCACCGATCTACCAGGAGCGTAGGCCAGGCCAGCCTACTTTCTTACCTAGAGAGACTCCACCACAGACTCCAGGGGCAGAGCATCAGGTACAACATCAGGAGTTTCAGCCACAGAATGGCATGTCAGTGGCAGACTTGACGAGATTTCATGGTGAGTACATGTCACTAGCGCCTGAGATCCGGCAGGCACTTACATTTCATGAGTTTATCGATGTCTATAAACCCAGAGGAGGAGGTAGATTTGACCGCAGACCCCCACAGCATCAGCAGCCGCAGCCACAGGTGAATAGGGATTTGCAGTATGCGGTGAGCAAGATTACATTGCCATATTTTGATGGATCTGAAAAGACATCAGCGAGGTCTTGGGTCCAGAAATTGGACAATTACTTGTCACTTAGGCCTATGCAGGAGGATGAGGCAATTAAATTTGCTACTTTACATCTTGACGGAGTAGCACACGATTGGTGGCACCATGGCATGTACACGCTAGGCCATCATGCGGTCAATACCTATCAGGAGTTCACCAGCAGACTGATAGAGAGATTTGATAAGAAGGATCCGGAACTGTATTTCAGAGAGTTGGCTCAGCTCAGACAGACAGGCAGTTTGGACTCATACATTGGTGAGTTTCAGAGAGTGGCAGTCATGGTCACGGGGATTTCAGAGCGGAGACTTATCATACTTTTCGTTGAGGGTTTGACAGAACCCATGAGAGGTTGGGTTAAGGCTTTTGACCCAACTACACTTCAGGAGGCCATGCGGAAGGCGCGAAGCATGGAGCTTGCAGCACCTCGCAGCAAGTTCAATTCAGGGTCAACACCATACACGAGACCCAACAGGCCTTTTGATAGAAACAATGACAGGAATAGGCCTTTTGACAGAAGAAAGGATCAACCGGATCCTAAGAGACAGAATGCACCACCATTTGACAGGGAAACGTTGAATGAATTGCGTAAGAAAAAGTTATGTTTTTGGTGCAAGGCACCCTATGATGAAAAACATATATGCCCACTTCGTCCGAAGGTCAAAAATAATCAAATGGAGTGGTTTTACGAGGGCGAAGAGCAATCTGATCTGTCAGACCAGCAAGCTGATTCCGAGCATTCAGATGATGAGAGGTCCGAAAACGAGGGTGAACATGAAGGTGGAAGGAAGCTACAGGAAGCCCATTTGACTAGCCTTCAGAGAGATGGTTCATTTCGACTTCGTGGGCTCTTGGCAGGTCAGAAGGTGATTACCTTGTTGGATACTGGTGCTACACACAATTTTATTGATGCACGTTTAGTGGAGAGGCGTGGCATCCAGACAGAGGCCTTCGAGGGTATTCGAGTCAAGGTGGCTGACGGATATACTCTTTAGATGTGACCGGAAGATTACTGACCTTCCGATGAGATTGAACAACTATGAATTCAAGACTGAATTCTATGTTGTCAATATGGGAGATACAGATGTGGTATTAGGGATGGCATGGTTGCATGATCTGGGTGAGTTCACATTCAACCTACGTGATATGGAGATGAAATTCAAGGTTGACGGGAGACCCCATGTCATCAAGGCTATCAGAGACAGTAATCTTAGGATGGTTTCATTCAGGCGGATGGAGAGGCTCATTCGTCATGATATGGTTGACCAGGCAGCCGAGTGCATGTTGATGCCAGCCAGTAGCGGCCGAGAAGGGTGAGTACCACCACGACATTGATCTGGCGGACTAAGCACTCCAAAGTGTTTAGTGACATTCACTGGCAGACCTCAGACAGAGGGACAGAGCATATCATTGAGTTGGAGGAGGGCGCAAAGCCCGTTATGATCACTCCCTACAGACATCCGAAACGACTCAAGGATGAGATAGAGAAGACCATTAATGAGTTGTTAGCTATGGGCCATATCAGACCTAGCAAGTCTCCTTTTGCTTCATCGGTTGTATTGGTGAAGAAGGAGGACGGATCACTTCGGATGTGTATCGATTACAGGCAGCTCAACAAAAGAACAATCAAGAACAGGTACCCTATTCCACGTATTGATGAGCTGATAGATGAGTTGCACGGAGCGTCTTCTTTACGAAGATTGATTTGAGATCAGGGTACCATCAGATTCAGATGAGGGAGCAGGATATTGAGAAAACCGCTTTCCGGTGTCATTGCGGTCACTTCGAGTTCTTGGTTATGCCCTTCGGGTTAACCAATGCACCTGCCACCTTTCAAGCAACTATGAACAGGGTTTTCAGTGCTCAGTTGAGGAGATTTGTGTTAGTCTTCTTCGACGACATTTTGGTTTATAGCAGGTCATGGGATGAGCATCTGGCTCATTTGGATACAGTCTTGGGTATCTTAGCAGACGAGTCTTTCTATGCTAAGGAATCCAAGTGCGAGCTTGGCATGGAGGAGTTGTTATATCTAGGGCACATCATCAGTGCCAAGGGAGTGAGTATGGACCCTGAAAAGGTCCGAGCTATAGTTGACTGGCCGGTACCTGAGAACCTTACGCAGCTCAGGGGCTTCATTGGGTTGTGTGCATTCTACAGGAGATTTGTTAGTGGGTTCTCACGTCACGCCGCACCCCTTACTGACTTGACGAAAAAGGGGGCTTTTACTTGGTCACCACAGGCGCAGGAGTGCTTTGACAGGTTTAAGGTGATCATGACTTCATGTCCGGTGCTAGCATTGCCTGACTTTACGAAGTCATTTGATTTGTTCTGTGATGCTTCAGGAGAGGGCATTGGTGCCGTTTTGATGAAGGAGCGACATCCGATTGCATTTGAGAGCAGGAAACTCAGGGGTCCTGAGAGATTTTATAGTATTTATGACAAGGAGATGTTAGCCATTATGCATGCATTGGCTAAGTTCAGGCAGTACCTGGTAGGCAGCAAATTCAGTGTACGCACAGATCATAACAGCCTGAAACATTTCCTAGGACAGCGAGACTTGAATGAGAGGCAACAAAAATGGGTCAGTAAACTGCAGTCATATGACTTCGATATTACTTTCATTAAGGGGAAGCAAAATGTTGTAGCTGACGCCTTGTCTCGCAGACCCCAGTTGAATGCCTTAGCACAGATCACAGAGGATTGGAGGCATCGGATTATTGCTGAGTATGCTAAGAACCCATGGGCTTCTAGCATCGTTGACAGGACAGAGCAGGATGACAGGTACACTATTGTAGATGACTTGATCATTTACAAGGGGCAGATTCTTTTGGTTCCTGACTCTGAGGTACGTACTACAGTTTTGAGAGCCTTTCACGACCTTCCTATGGCGGGCCATCCTGGATACTACAAGACTTACAAAATGGTTCGGGAACGGTTTACTTGGAAAGGGCTGAAAACTGATGTTTTGCAGTATGTCCGTGAGTGTTCTGTGTGCCAACAGAACAAGCAGGAGCACACTTATCCTACTGGATTGCTCCAGCCACTTCCGATACCTGATAGGAAGTGGGAGTGTTTATCGATGGACTTCATCACGGGTTTGCCGAAAGCCCAGGGTAAAGATTGCATCTACGTAGTGGTGGATCGGTTGACGAAATATGCACACTTTTTCCCGATTACTACTACTTTCACAGCATCGCAGACTGCAGAGTTGTTTTTCAGAGAGGTATTCCGGCTGCATGGGTTGCCTCAGACGATAGTCAGTGATAGAGACAGTCGGTTCACGCCGACCTTTAAGCGGGGTTATTCGAGCTTTGTGGGACGAGCTGACCTGCGAGTACCAGCACCATCCAGCGAACCGGATAGACGAGCGAATTGTCAATAAGGTATGGGTGGGAAAGGTTATTGCGCAATTATATAGGCCAGTCGTGAAACTTGGGTGAATGGATTTATTTGTCGCGGAATATTTGTTATAACTTCGACTCACCATATGGCAATCTGAATGGCCTGCTATGGCTGTATGGGTATGAGGCGCCCAACCTTCTGGATTTGATATTGAGCGATAGCAGAGTGTCGAGTGCAGGGGATATGGTGTAGAGTCAGCAGGACATCTTGAGGTCTCTCCGAGACAATATCCAGCGGGCACAGAATCAGCATAAGCAGTATGCTGATCAGAAGAGGGTTGAGTGTACATTTGAGGTGGGTGATATGGTGTACCTCATGTTGCAGCCATATCGTCAGTCTACTCTACGGAAGAGTGGGGCAGAGAAACTAAAACCTCGCTACTATGGTCCATTTCGTGTTGTCAGACGAGTGGGCGAGGTTGCTTATGAGTTGGACTTGCCAGGTGATAGCAAGGTCCATAATGTATTTCACGTTTCTCGCCTGAAAAAGGCATTGGGTCAGCATGTTATACCTTCTCCAGTTTTGCCACCTCTTGATGACGAAGGGAAATTGATACTAGTACCTGAGACTATCCTCGAGATGAGAGAGAGACACCTACGGAGGCGTGTGATCAGGGAATATCTGGTCAAGTGGAGAGATTTTCCAGTTGAGGATGCTACATGGGAGCCAGAGGAGATCTTACAGCATCCAGAGTTGAGATTGCTTGAGGACAAGCAATTTCAGGGAGGGCGGACTGTCATGTCCCCATCTTAGTCAGCACAGACTGGTGACGAGGTTAGCCTATCATTTCGATCCTCGTAGGCTGACAGGAGTGTTCAGAGGATCATCTGGGGCCGTTGCTCAGTGTTTGGTGGCTCCAGTTTGCAGTTGTATCAGGTTGGGCCTTTGCAGAATCTTCCAGTGAGCATTTTCAGGAACTTCCTATTTTTAGAAAGTTAGGTCAGGCGGAAGCTGCTATTTCAGGCAGGGCACCTGGTTCAGCCTTTCAGCTCAGAATCGACCCAGTTCAGCAGTTGGTCGATTAGACGGAGAAATAAGGAGTATTTAATGGATTATTAAATATTTAATATTTTGACTTTATAATAAAGTCACTTTATTGAAATATTTAAATATTTAATTATTTGGCTTAATTATAAAGTATTTATTATACTTTATAATAAATTATTAAATGATGACTTAATGAATATTTTATATTCATTAAAAGAGGGGCGCCAATAATTAATTAATTCTCCTAAGTTTAAAAGTGCAAAATTAAATCATTTATTTAAATGATTTATTAAAAAGGAGAATGGGTCGAATTTTTCTTCAAGGCAATATATACCTTCTCAAGGCAAAATCGAACTATCCTGTTTATTATTCAATTTTGTCTTTATTGCTCTGAGCATTGGAGTTTGCAAACCCTAGGGTTTCTGGCAGACGATCGTTTCTGAAGAATGAAAACTCTTCAGAGATCAGGCAGACTGAGGCTGTGCAATACCAGCTGAAGCTTGCACTCGGTGGTTTCATACAGAGATCACAGATTGGATTTATCGAGACAGTTATTCAGTGTTAGCAGAGAATCTTCATCAGTTCAAGAAGGCGACTTCATCAGAGGACATTTTCCTGAGATCTGGCAACATTTCTTGGAGGCCGTACTTCATCATTTATTGCTGTCAGCCGTACTTTTCTGTACCTTTTCTGGCCGTACTTTCACATCTCCAATGGAACGCCTTATTTCATCAGCTTCTGGTGTTTGGACATTGGGCGCCTTGGTCTACTGAGGTTGTGCATTGATTTTCGAGCTCAGAGATTCTTCATTTATTTGGCCGTACCATCTTTCATATTGCTGCAGCCGCCTTTGTTATCTGAGCATTTCTGAGTATATTGCATGAGTTTTAGATTTCATTTGAATTTATTAGGATTTTATTAGAAAAATCGCAGCCTTCATTATTTTGTCAAAAAACCTCAAAATCACAAAAAAACAAAAAATTGCAAAAAACAAACAGAAATCAATTAGGGTTTCAATTTGAGAACCACCAGGGTTCTGACACAAGTCCTTATTGATATGAGAATCAATTGATAACTAACATTAGTTAACTGAAACTGAAAACTCCATATGTATATAGATATCTCCAAAATAGACATGCAATGATATAGGAGATAGTGAGTTAACTCGAAAAGAGGCATCAAGTTAACTACTGTGTCTAATGTCTATCCTGAAAAGGTGGGACGTCTTGATTTTGTAGTTCATTAGTTGTGATCTCGAGTAATTAACCCCTCCACGAGGTCGTTGACTGCATCACCATCTGGGGCACTGATACTCTTATGAAGTACTCGATGTCTTCACAACATCTCTTCACTGTCTGTGATATGACTCTGCAGTTCTCTTCCACTCTTGGCCGCCTCATCAAATAATGTTAACATTACTGCAAGTTGATCCAACTTACAACCAATTGAATTGCCACCGAAAATATCGTGAATGAGTCTCTGAAACTTTGACTGCACGTCGGCGAGCTTGATGTATTTACCTTCCTCACTCTGATACTGGCAAGGGACTTGTGATATGAAAGTTATTATGAACTTGATAGCACTTGCCACCTTTTCTTTGCTCTCGTTCAATTTTGCAAAAATTGTTTCATGTACTTTTACCTTGAAGATTAGTTGTTCTCTCCAAATAAAAATCGCTTCCTTATCCTTTTCTGTAGTGACTAAATCATATGCCGTCCTTAGGTGAGAGACCATGATTTCATTTCGTGGTTTGTCTACTGCTAAGTCTCGCCCCAAATCCTGAATCTGTGTGTGAAGTTCGTGGGCATTGTACCTCAACTGGTACAACTCTGAAAGTATGAAGCGGCCCCTTGTGACGAACTCTTCTTCCCAGTCTTTCAGGCACTTCCTATATACAACCAGTTGACTTAGCTGATTTTGTTCTGTTGGTAACTCTAACATTTGCAGGAGCAAGGCGGTTACATTTTCAGTGCTGTGCATAAGATTGGAGATATATTGGCGAAGCTACTGATTTCCAGCCTTGAGGGCTGCTTTATCTTCACCATCCTTTATAACTCTCTCCTTTATGCTTTCCGTTGCAACTTCGAGGAATTCCACATTTGCTTGGCGTGTGGTTTTGCCAAGGTTGACCTTTATCAAATTGAAGTCATCCACTTCTACCTCATTCAAGTTTTTATCCTCTAGTGGTTTGTTGTACCCCAAATTAAAATTTTTGCTACACTTAGGCATTTTGAAGGAATGAGTAAAAGTCTTGTCAAAATAGTACAAAAATGTCAAAATTGGGGTTTGCATGTCTTGCATGAGGGGTAAAAACTCAAAATTTTCAAAATATGATGATCTAGGTATGCTCAGAGTGACCAAATCTACAAAACCCAGATTTCATTTTTTCATCCCTACTTTTTAGGAAATTTGCTATTTTTAGAAACTTTCCAAAAATAGTAACTTTTTTTGGGTTTCTTTCGAAATGGATGTTGGCAAAGTTTTCTTAAAATAGAAAGTTAGGCTGTTAGGGTTCAAACTGATTTTGATTGGCTCAAAATACTTCCTCATCAGGCTGGTGCAGTCAGAATCACAAAACGATTAGTTTTGCCCTAGTGGGTCCTTTTTGCTTTTCCAATTTCAGAAAGCATTTCGGGAGCTCTGAAGCCGTCAATGGAGGCCAGTCAGCTCCCAGGTGTCAGATTCAACATTCAAGCCATAGAAAACTCAACTAACTAATTCATCCGTTGCGGCGGGCATCCACTCAAGAGTGGGGATTCACCACTTGACAGTAGGTACAAGAGAGATTAACATTCATTGTCCAGACTTGTGGTAAACCATCTAGGGGTACTTAATGTGAAATTTTAACAAGTAATTGTAGCAATAACAATGGTTGGATTAGTACTACTAAATCTCAACCTTACAATCAAGGAATCTGCAAATTACAAGTATTACAATGATAGAGAATAATGCTAAGATGTAAAGAATGAATGCTTTACAATGTTTATCCCCCAAATGATGAAGTAAAGGCCAAAAACAGAAAACTAATGCAATCTGATATAAAAATCTGAGTTATGGAAATTCTCATCAGCAAACATAAAACACCATGAAATGCTTATAACTTCATCAATATACCTTCAAATTGACTGAAACCTTTTGCAAAGGCTCTCTAGGAGTATGGCGCCCAAGAACAAGTTAGGAAACAACATCAAATCCTCTCATTTATTTGGCACAAACCCCAATGTGCTCTGAGAAGGTACAACCTGGCTGGAAGGGCGATTTTGCTATTAAAAATCAGGTTATTTGAATTTAAATCTCATCTTCTATGAGAAGGGTCGCCCAATGTCAACAATCACGTAGCACAAATGCCCATAATGAAATAAAATCTACTCACAAAGCTGTATACAAAATTCACTTTCAGTTGTAGATGAACCAACAACTCAAAAATGATAATAAACTCCAAAATTCATCAACAAATAGGCTCAATTTGCTAGTCTGGATGAGAAGCAACAATAAAACCAATTAGGTGTTGTCTTTCAAACACGAAATTGATTGGAATCTAGGAGGTAAGCATCCCTCGAAGAAATAATCACAATGTCATTTCGACAGCATAACTTTAGCAATTAACAATGGATACCAAATGCTGGAGCAAAGCGTCAGATTTAAAGAGAATGAGATGACTTCAATTTCCCCTCATGGTACGCCAAAAGTCACATTTGAAACTTTTCAAATTTCCAAAAGTTATTAATTCCTCCTCAATTTGGAGTCCACTTCATGGCAATTAAAACTTCATTAAATATTGAATTTTTCCTTTATGAGGGCATCCCCCTTCAAGTCCACCTTTTAAACACAACTTGAAGTTATCATCCTAGGCCAAGGGGGTCAACAAAGAAACATAACATTAATTGCTTTGTATTAAATAATTGCTATCAAAACTGCATTTTGGAAGCTATACCAAAAATACCAGCTGCTCCAACAAGAAAGAACAACTGAAGTACTGCCAACAGGACCACTGCCAAACATACTATTTACAAAAAAGAGTAAACACCAAGAAATGCCACAAAACCTCCAAACAAAGGAAACCCTAATTTCACTTTTGATCAACCTACGGATTTCCGGAAAGAGGCTATCAGTCAAAGAAGAGCGTATGGCCAAAATGGGGATATTACTGTCCGCCCTTCCCAAAATTGCTTGTCCTCAAGCAATGCCACAACACTCCAAACTGATCCCACCAACATATAGGATCCCGGGGTCCTATGTCCATCTCGGAAAGGTCCCACCATGCTGATGCTGCGCTACTCTGATCACACGAATGAAATCATTGCACCATAACTGCATAAACCAACCCTGCAACCTCAAGGAGATAACATGCTTGAAATTCAAACTGAAAAACATGGAAGGAATGGAATCAAAATCTAGCAGCATCTCATGCCCAATAAACACTGAGGAATTAACATCTGCGATGTCAATGTCAATCACCATCTTGAGAACAAAGAAGATTACTCTAAACAACTCAAAGATATTTTCATCATCACTCCTCAAAGCATCAGACCAAATCACAACAACAAATGTGACTCCATCATAGCTATTTGCAAAGGAATAAACAGCCCTTTGCATGTTCATAACAGCCGCATCATCAAAGCTCCTCAAGGATGTATAATGCCTCTTCTGAGTAATTCTGACATATTCAAGAAAATTTCTGAAAACTCCCACTAATCTCTCCTCAAAAGTTTCAAAAAGTTGAACCCAAACAAGCAAGGGTTCACTGCCCCAAACACTAGTGCAAGAAATTGTATAGAGTAAATCACTAGAAAGGAACTTAAACGCTATCCAAATCTGGTCCAAATCACTATGGAGCATCATTTCCCACTTTTAAGGCCATAAACCATTATTGAAAAAAGATTGAGAAGAGGAAGAATGAATGTACCAGCTGCCTATGAAAACTGAAATGAACCTCTCAAAATCTGATTTTAGGAAAATCATCGTGCAATGAACTGAACAGCTGCTGCAATACTGAAAATCAGCGTCCATAATAGAACAATTGCTCATGCCCAAGGCTGGAAACATCTTCTCAAGAAACTCCAAACCAACATTAAACTATCCTTTGTTCGAAATATCTCTCCAATTCACCAGTTGATAAGCAAAAACAACCTTCGAATGATTGGCGAAGATGGGAACAACATCAGAGGATCTGAAAATTAAATTCTTATCTCTCCAAAGATTCCTCTTTTTACTTGTAACAATCTCCATCAAGCCATGTTGAGGATTCCAAACACGGATACTCAACTGAAAATGTTCTCTAATGCATCTGAAAGAGTACACAACACTTCTCCAAGTACTAATCAAGGCAAAATGCAAACTCAAGAATTTAGAGTTTTCTTTGATAAACCCATGTAGCCCACCCACGAAAACATCAACATTAATGGAGCACATAACAAATGTTGTCCACAATTCCCATTCCCTCAAAGGACTAGGATGAGCCAAAACATCAATCAACTCAAGAGATAGATTGTTAAGAAAGTAAATAATCTGTTTAGGTCCAACTTTCTCCCAAACTTTATGAGTAATAAGTGTGGAATCTTCATTCTTTGCTGCTGCAATGGAGTGACCAGCAGCTACCACCAAATCAAGAATGAAAGACTCAACATTAGAGTTCAAAGAAATCTGCAAACAAGAGTAGGAACAGCTGCTGCAATATTGAAAATCCACATTCATCTTGACCAAATTGCTCGAACACAAGGGTGGAAACACCCACTGTAAGAGCTCCATTACAGCAAAAAACCATTCTTTGCTCAAAATTTCTCTGCAATCCATTTGTTGATAAACAAATGGAATCATATGGCTGGTAAGAAAGGAAAAAATACCATTAAATTTGAAAGTTTGATCCTTATCCCTCCAATGAACCTTCCTACCATACCCCAAAAGATTTTTCACAAAAAATTCCTGAGTGCCAATCAACTCCAATTGCACACCTAGAAAATTATTGACTTCTTTGGTAAATGTAGAAACCCTAGTTTCCCTCTGTCTCCGAATCTGATGGTTTTTTTGTGTTTTTCTGAAGTTTTGATGTTTTTTGACGTTTTTGGGGTTTTGAGCATAAATGTAAAGAATGCGATTTTGCTAATAAATGATAATAAATTCCAATAAAATAAATGAACACTGAAAACTATAGAATCAATAGCAAATACTTATGCCAGGCTCTTATTTAATCTTTTGCAATGATTACAAAGATGATCCAGTTACATGCAAGGTAAAAGGCAATGAAATTTATGAAACCTGGTTTTGCTGCAGTAATAAATGTTCTTCAAAAAGATGGTACGGCTGAGAAGATAGTTCACTTTTCCCTCTGCCAGATGCTACGCAGTGCCTCTCTTGCTATTTGCACCTTGATGAATGAAGAAAACCTGAAGAGATAGAAGGCGTTTCTCTTGAAAGAAGAAGTACGGCTCTAGGAGATGGTACGGCCCTGCTATACAAGTACGGCTGGCAGCAGCAACAGCATTTAAATAAGTACAGCCCTTCTCTGTATTCCCATATCTCAAAGATATGTGCGCCTAACTGATGAAAGCTCTTCTGAATGAAAAACTTGAACAAAACTCTGAAGATGAATGACTTCTGAAGCTCTATAATTTCTTTTGGATGAAGAAATCTCACAACTGGCAATAAATTAGGTGTTATTTCACACCCTCTGAACTGCTTCCAATGGAGATGGCTCGTTCCCCAAGGAATTCGAGACTGAAACCCTAAAGCTTCTTGCTCAGACCAAACTTGATCAATTTCCAAAATCAATAATCACATAATGGCTCGAATCCCAATGAAAATTGCCTTATACTCTCAAAAGTGCGAATTCCTAAAAGATAGGGATTTTAAAAGAATTCGACTTCTTTATTATTTTAATATTTCAATAGTCTCCGGGCAATTTTTAATTATAAAATATAATCACCAACTGGCCCCTTTCTGATGATGGGCGACCCCTCAATCCAAATTACTTAAGTTATAATAAATTATTATAACTTTATATTATAAGCTCCAAATAATTAATATTTAATTAATACAATTAAATATTAATATCTCTCTCATTAATCATCCGATGCCTAATCCGTCTGAAGCTGACGAACACTGAAGTGATTCTGAACACTGCCAAATCCATACTGCTAAAAATAGCAGGGGTCCCATGCTGACTGCCAAGAACTGCTAAAAATAGCAACTTCTGCAAGAAGTGTCCGAATGAGCCCGAACGAAAGCCAACTAATCAAGAACTGCCAACTGAAGCTGAGCCAAGCTCCGAAATGACCCTCTATCCAAACTATCAGCCTACGAGGGTTGTATGATAGGCTAATCCTATGCTCCGAGAGATGTCACTGAGAAGGGGACATGACAGTCCGCCCCTCCTGAAATTGCTTGTCCTCAAGCAATCTCAATGCCGGATGCTGCAGAATATCCTCGCTCTCCCATGTAGCATCCTCAATAGGCAAATCTCTCCATTTCACCAGATATTCCCTGATAGTCCTCCGACGCAACTGTCTCTCCCTGTACTCCAAGATGGACTCAGGTACTAAGATCAACTTTCCCTCATCATCTAAGGGAGGTAGAACTGCAGATGGTACCACACGATGTCCCAACGCCTTCTTGAGGCGTGATACATGAAATACATTGTGTACCCTGCTCTCTGCTGGAAGCTCAAGCTCGTAAGCCACCTCGCCAACTCTCCTCAGGATCCTGAAAGGACCGTAATAACGTGGCTTGAGCTTCTCTGACCCACTCTTCCTAAGAGTGGACTGACGGTAGGGCTGCAGCATGAGGTAAACCATGTCACCAACCTCAAAATGCCTCTCCGTCCTCTTCTGATCCACATACTATTTCTGTTGATTTTGTGCCTTTGCGATATTCTCCTTGAGGAGCTTCCCTTCAAGTATCTCGACTTCTCTGCATTGTCTCCAAAGACTTCCTAAGACTTCCACTGGCCACCAATAGCAGATCTAGAAAACTCGGCGCCTCATACCCATACAACGCCATAAAGGGAGACATCTGAATAGTCATGTGGAATGTTGTATTATAGCAATACTCGCACAAGTGAATCCACTTGACCCATGCCTTCTGCTGCCCTGCAATATAATTTCGGAGGTAACCTTCCACCCACTTGTTTACAATCTCCGTCTGCCCATCAGTTTGTGGGTGGTAACTAGTGCTCGGAGTGAGCTCAGTCCCACAAAGTCTGAACACCTCCTGCCAGAAATGACTCAGGAACCGACTATCTCTGTCACTCACGATGCTCCGAGGCAACCCATGAAGTCTGAATACCTCGCGAAAAAATACCTCTGCTACCTGAGTAGCTGTGTAGGTCGTGGTGATCGGAAAGAAGTGGGCATACTTCGTAAGCCGATCCAAACTAATATATGCAATCACGCCCTTGGGCTTTAGGCAAGCCCGTAATAAAGTCCATCGACAGGCATTCCCACTTCCTGTCAGGAATCGGAAGTGGCTGCAATAAACCTGCCAGGTACGTGTTCTCCTGCTTGTTCTGCTGACAAACAGGGCACTCACGCACATATTGAAGAACATCTGCCTTGAGTCCTTTCCAGGTGAATCTCTCCCGAATCTGTCTGTAAGTCTTGAAGTACCCGGGATGTCCTGCAGTAGGTACATCATGAAAGGCTCGCATGATTATGTTCTTCACCTCTGAACCTGGGATCAAAAATATCCTGTTCTTGTAAATGATCAAGTCATTCACAAGTGTATACCTGGTATCAACTGTCGATCCCTCAACAATGCTGGAAGCCCAAATGTCCTTGGCATACTCTGCCACTATCATATGCCTCCAGTCCTCTGAAATGTGAACCATAGAGCTCAAATATGGTCTACGTGAAAGTGCATCAGCCACTACGTTCTGTGTACCTTTGATATAGGAGATATCAAAGTCATAAGCCTGCAACTTACTGAGCCACTTCTGCTGTCTATCATTGAGATCTCGCTGCCCCAAGAAGTGTCTCAAATTGTTATGATCAGTTTTAATGCAAAATTTGCTGCCAACAAGCTATTGTCGAAATTTTGCTAAGGCATGCATAATCGCGAGCATCTCCTTATCATATATGCTATACAGTCTCTCTGGTCCTCTGAGCTTGCGGCTCTCATACACAATCGGGTGCTTGTCCTGCATAAGCACCGCACCAATGCCCTCACCTGATGCATCGCATTGAAGCTCGAAAGGCTTCGTAAAGTCGGGTAGTGCCAAAACAGGGCATGTGGTCATCAACTCCTTAAACTTCATAAAACACTCCTGTGCCTCAGAAGTCCAAACAAATGCCCCCTTCTTCAGTAAATCTGTCATCGGGGCTGCATGTCGTGAATAACCATTCACGAATCTATAGTAGAATCCACACAAACCGAGAAACCCTCTCAACTGTGTCAGGTGCCGGTGTAGGCCAATCAATAATGGCGCGTATCTTTTCAGGATCCATACGCACTCCATCTGCACTGATAATGTGACCTAGGTATAGCAATTCGGTCATTCCCAAGTCACACTTGGATTCCTTGGCGTACAAGGACTCCCTCTCAAGAATACTCAATACGGTCTCCAGGTGTGCCAAGTGCTCCTGCCAAGTCCTGCTGTATATGAGGATATCATCGAAGAAGACCAACACAAACCTCCTCAACACTGAATGAAAAACCCTGTTCATCGTAGACTGAAAAGTAGCTGGCGCATTAGTGAGCCCAAATGGCATCACTACAAACTCAAAGTGCCCACAATGACATCTGAAGGCCGTCTTCTCTATGTCCTGCTCACGGACCCTGATCTGATGATACCCCGACCGTAAATCAATTTTGGTGAAGTAACATGCTCCATGGAGCTCATCAATAAGCTCATCTATGCGCGGTATCGGATACCTGTTTTTGATCGTCCTCTTATTCAGGACTCTATAATCGATACACATGCGCAATGTTCCATCCTTCTTCTTAACCAATACAACTGAAGAAGCAAATGGTGACTTGCTAGGCCGAATGTGACCCATAGCAAGTAACTCCTTGATCGTTTTCTCGATCTCATCCTTCAGCCGTTTAGGATGTCTGTATGGTGTAATCATCACGGGCTTAGCGCCCTCCTCAAGCTCAATAATATGCTCTATGCCCCTGTCTGGAGGTCTACCTGGTGGAATATCACTGAACACCTTGTCGTGCTTGACTCTCAACTGCTGAATGTCCGGATGATATTCTGTCTTTTGCTGTCCCTCCTGTATAGGTGCTAAATGACACTCGGCAGCCCACTCTACCATGTCGTGACGCATGAGCCTCTCCATCCGGCGAAAAGAAATTGTTTTGATGTTGCTGTCCCGAATTGCTTTTAGTATGTGTGTCTTCCCGTCAACATCAAAACGGATCTCCATGTCCTTGAGACGAAGAGTAACTTCCTCCAATGAATGAAGCCACTTCATTCCCAAGACCAAATCAATGTCTCCCATATTAACCACATAGTAATCAGCCTTGAACTCATAATTGTTCAGGCGTAAAGGGAGATCCTTTATCATGCGTTCACACCTCAAGGTGTATCCATCAGCCACAGTAACCCTAATGCCCTCGAACTCCTCAGTGATGAGTCCGCGTCTCTCCACGAATCTAGCATCTATGAAATTATGTGTGGCTCCTGTATCAAGTAGGGTAATGACCCTCTGTCCCGCCAACACACCACAATCCTGAAAGAGCCCTCCTGCTGTATGCTAGATAAGCGTGCCTCCTGTAACTGAAGCTCTGGCCCTGTCTCTCTAGGCTCGAAGCCTCTGACTCAATCCTCATAACTCCCTTGCTGTTCGGAATTTTCTGATTCTGAAGTCCTCGTAGTACGCCCACATTACACGATTTGCCTTGCCCTTAGGTCTTAGAGGACAATCGTGATTGGCGTCATAGGGTCCTTTGCAGTAGAAGCAAAGCTTCTTCCTGCGTAGGTCATTAAGGGCCTCACGATCCAAAGGTGGAGCTGCTGATTTACCTTTTGAATCGTTCTTAAAGTCTGATTTTTCTTTGCTAAAATCAGATTTGTCCCTGTTTTTGTTAAAGCCCTTGTTATCCCTGAATGAAGAATTACCTCTGGAGTTAAATCTACTAGACGGTGCTGCTAACTCCATGCTTCGTGCTTTCTTCATCGCCTCCTGTAATGAAGGAGGATCAAAGGCTTTGATCCAGCCTCTCAGTGGCTCTGTCAAACCCTCCATGAAGAGTACTACCAATCTCCTCTCAGAAATGTTCGGAACCATAACTGATAACTTCTGAAAGTCACCAATGTAGGACTCCAAACTGCCACTCTGTCTCAACTGAGCTAAGTCTCTGAAGTAGGATTCTGGATCCTTCCTGTCAAAACGCTCAACCAACCTGTCCACAAACTCCTGGTATGATGTGATCCTGTCATGCTGTAATGTAACCATACCGTGGTGCCACCAATCGTAAGCCACTCCCTCAAGATGCAGTGTCGCATATCTAATAGCGTCTCTCTCAGCCATCGGACGCAAAGTGAGGAAAGTATCTAGCTTACTAATCCAGGCCTGAGCTGTGACCTTGCCACTACCATCGAACATCGCTAGGTTAAGCCTGTTAGTTGCATGTTTTAGGTCATTGTTCTGCTGTCTAGGTCTCCAATCCTGTCGACCTCTATGATGCTCTCGCCTCTGAGTAATAAAACGGTCAAAAGTGATCCGTTCTCTGACCGCAGGCGGTACCAACTCCCACTTCTCGTTCGCTGCCATAAGAGTATCAGGGAACAACTCCTCCTACTCCTCATCTGCCACGACCTCCTCGGCCTCCTGTCTCACAAATGTAGGCCTGGTAGGCCTGTCTGCTGTCCGAGAGGCTGTCCTAGGTGCCCTGCGAGATCCTGCTTCACTCCTCTCCTCGTCACGATGTGGTGACGGTCTCCTAGGAGTACCCAATCTCTGAAGTGCTACTGTCAACTGCTGCAATACATCATTCGACTGCCGTTGACCTGCACGTAAATCTCTGAGTGCATGCAACACCTCTGCATCATCCTGATCTCTGTTATTTTGAGGAACCTCTGTTCTAAGATTATCTGTCCTGTCAGTTCTGTCATTCCTGTCAGCCATGTTTCTCGGCTGCCTGCTCAAACTCCGTTGCCTGTCAATCAAGGCACGTCTGCGTGTGTAATACCTGTATGGTTCAAACTCTTCTGGCTGCATAAGATGGCTAAACCCTCAGGATGGCAGGATTTAGCTCTGATACCACTGTAGAAACCCTAGTTTCCTCTGTTTCTCAAATCTGACGTTTTTTTGTGTTTTTCTGAAGTTTTGATTTTTTTGGGGTTTTTGTGCAATAAATGAAAGATTGCGATTTTGCAAAGAATTGGAAATAAATTCAAATAAAATAAATCCACTCTGATAACAGTAGTATTTGATGCAAATACGGATGCCAATCTATTATTTGTTCTTCTGAAATGATTACAAAAATGATCTACTGACATGCAATATAAAAACAATGATTTTTATTAAATAAGGAACCTGAGATTAGCAGCAGGCTGAAAGTGATCAGATCTGGTACGGCTGCATTAAATAACCTCTTCTCCCACCTTCTGATGATTAACAATGATGCCAGATGCAGGGACGCCACCACTGGTGAAGACTGGAAGACAATATATGAAGCGCCTTTCTCAAGAGATGAAGTACGGCCTGTAATATGGTACGGCCAAGTACAGAAAAGTACAGCTCTGTCAACAGCAGCAAGTACAATGGTACGACCTTCCTGAAAATCAATGTCTAAACCCTCTGAAATGATGCGCCTTGAAGAATAATGTCTACTGGCTGGAACCCTGAATCAAAACTCTAACAATAAAAGCTCTGTGAAGTTCTATGATCTCTTCTGGATGAAGAAACCTCTGTGCTGGCAATAAATCAGGTGATATCTCACACCCTCTGAACTGCTTTCAATGGAGATGGCTCGTTCCCCAAAGAATTCGAGACTGAAACCCTAAAGCTTCTTGCTCAGACCAAACTTGATCAATTCTCAATAACTCAATATGCATAATGGCTCGAATCCCAATGCAAACTGCTTAATACCCTCAAAAGTGCGAATTCCTAAAAGATAGGGAATAATAAAAGAATTCGACTTTTATTATTTTATTATTTCAATAGTCTCAGCAGTAATTTTTGATTATAAAATATAATTGCCAATTGGCCCCTTCTGATGATGGGCGACCCCCTTAACAGAAATCACTTAAGTTATAATTAAATATTATAACTTTATATTATAATCTCCAATTAATTAATATTTAATTAATTCAATTAAATATTAATATCTCTCTCATTATTCATCCGATGCCTGATCCGTCTGAAGCTGACGAACACTGAAGTGATTCTGAACACCAATAATCCATACTGCTAAAAATAGCAGGGGTCCCACTCTGACTGCCAAAAACTGCTAAAAATAGCAACTTATGCAAAAAGTGTCCGATCGAGCCCAAACGAAAGCCAACTGATCAAACTCTGCCAACTGAAGCTGAGCCAAGCTCCAACGTGACCCTCTATCCAGTCTATCAGCCTACGAGGGTCGTATGATAGGCTAATCCTGTGCTCCGAGAGATGTCACTGAGAAGGGGACATGACACAGTTCATAATCTTCAACTTCTAGCGTTCTGGGTTCTCTTCTCTTTCAATCTTCTCCAAGATTGTAAATTTTTCCCACAACTTCTTCTACCGTTGTCTTAGGTTTTGTTGCATGTTCAACGAAAATCAAACTTTTCACAGATCTGACCTTCTAGGTTCATTCAACACAAGATTGGCCACAAAACCCACGTCCTAGATTTTTCTAGAAAATTTGCCTCGCTGCTTCCATTTTTTTAAGGTTTATGAAAAATCATCTTTTTCAGAAATTGACATTCTGGGTCTACTCATCACAAAGGTGCCTACAAAACCCATGTCTCAGAATTTTTCCGAGAAAAAATTGCCTCGCTACCTCTACCTCTAAGGGGTTCTTGTGATGTCCCCATCACAAAGATAAGTATATTTGATATATTTATATTTTAATGGATATACTTATTCAAATAGAGTAATCATTATAGAACATTCTCAACTAAAAGCATGACTAACTTGTGTGCTGTCAGTGACAGATTAAAAGAAGAGATCTGAGGTGTTTGCTTGAGGACAAGCAAAGTCAAGCGGAGGAGACTTGCGATGTCCCCATCACAAAGGGGCATATGAGATAAGTATACGCTTAATATATTTATATTTTTAGATATACAATAACATGTTAGTAATATGCACAATAGATAGAATACTCATTTAGAAGAAGGCAATTTAAAATATCATTATAATTATAATTATCATTGATAACATTACAATTATAATAGTTAGAGATGAAGATAATATTATTATTATTATAATAATATATATAAGTCAATTAATCAAATAATAATATATTGGTAAATTATTGTTATTATATTCTAAATATTAAAATACAAATAACTTAAAAATAATAATAAATAAAATAATTACAATTAAAGGACAAATTGAAATATTATTACTCTAATTATAATTGTTAAGTATCATTTTCAAAATAGAAATAAATAATATAAAAATAAATATCCTCACAAATTAAAAATATAATGGGTAAATAACAAAAGCAGCCATTCATTAGGAAATAAACATAACTAATCCAAAGTGAAGCAATGCCTATGAAAAGGCATGGATTCTAGTTAAAGAATATGACCTTTCCTAAGAAATCGCAACCCTTTCTAAGTGGGGGATATAAAATCAGATTCTATGGAAAGAAGGAAGGCATCAAGGAAGAAGCATTGGAATTACAAGGGGAACCATTTTAGGAAAATAATTCACCAGCAGAGTATAAACGTTGCAGATATAAATCTGAAAATGAAGATAAATAAAATAAATGGGAAGTATCTATCATGGTTGGCATATTTGTCATTCTTGCCTCTAATAGTAAATAAGTAATAAGTATAAATAATGTGTAGATGAGTATATAAATATAGATAGTATATAATTCCATTTTTATGAAGGTAACATGCAATAAGTAAATATAAAAGCAATAAGTATATAGTTACAGATGATATTAAAATAGAAACACAATAAATAATGAATATGTAAATATAGATAGTATGTTATTATTTATGGTGAGTAAATGTAAGGCGAGGCCATAGATAGTATGATTATAATATCTTTTATTGTTATGGATAAAATAATAATAGGATCCATGGACAATTAAATAATGGGTTATAGAAAATGCTATTACAATATCTTTAATGTTATTTATGAGGTATAGTTGGTGATAGTAAGTTTCTTATTAACAGGGTTTATGTAGGTAACATTTTAGTGTTACCATTCATGGATATTTAATTGTAGTACTAGATATGTATATATTTATATGTATATGTATGTATGGGTAGATGTGTGAATTAGATATATACAATAATGATGTTTGCAGCAATTATTAAGCATTATGAGAAACTATGATAATTTAAAATTGGTACAGATGATAGATTTCTTAAATGATTGATTTACACTAACAGTATCTTCTAAGTGTGAAGACCAGATTGATTGGGAATGAAGGACTTAAATCAAGATTTCAATTAGTTGAAAAATACTCACTAACTCATTTATCAATTGGAACTTAAAGATTTCAAGGAAATCTAGGGCGTTCCCAAGCGGGGACATTACAGTTCTTGCGTGTTTGTGAAAGTCATTTTTTCGAAAATCTGACCTTCTGGGTTCATTCAAAAAGATATTCTCAACAAAACCCATGTCTCAGAATTTTACGAAAAAATTGCCGCTTGGTGAAGCTTTTTTTAGCCTCTGAAAAAGTTGTTCAAACATAGTCGAGTGCACAATCATTCTTCCAGTTTTTCAAAATGCAATTCTCTCAAGTCGAATTCAAGACCAAATCGGTCTTGCTTCACGATTTCGTGAAGACAGCTGACACTAATTTACATCAAGCACATCCAGTAGTTGGTTTGAACTTGATAGGCGTTGATAGCATCACAATTCAGAATATTGAACAATCCGGGATACTTGAGGCAGCCTCTTTCCCCATCTCGGCACAAAATATCGAGTTCGTAATTGCTCATATCAAGCATTACAACCCCACTTCACGGGAAATCCAGTCAGTAGATGGGCGAACAATTTGTAGCCTCAAGCCAAAGGACATAGAAAGGTGTTTTGCTATTCCACCATGTGCAAAAAACTTGACTGTGTCAATAGAAGAATGTGAAAGGGCGTTTAATACGTCAAAGGAACAATGTCAGAAAAGGAAGGCAACAACGTGGCTCAAAGAGAAAAGGAACAATTTGCCAAAGAATGTTGGACATGGTGAATTCAGGGATGAGTATGCAATCATGATTACTCTACTCAACTGTGTCACGGGTCAAGTAGAAGTGCACAAGTTTCAGCCATGGATGTTTTACATCATGTCTCAGTTTGTCAACAACAAAGAACATTACGACTGGTTTGCTTTGATTAGTGACACTCTTCATAGCTAGATGACAAATTTCTTCAAAGCTCACGAATTCCATATGGTTTCATACCTCGTATATTTGATAGCCTTTCAAGGCCAGTTTAGAGGGTTGAATACCGTTGGAACTCTGGGTGTGCAGCCAGTTCATGAGCATTTTTTGTAGCTAGAATTTTTACAGTCAGAACGACACATTACGCGGGTAAATGACCTTTTCCTGATGCACACAGTGAGGGATCTTGACCACGAGTTACATATATGCTTTTCAATAGATGCTAGATCGGCAATGGCAGATTGGGCTAATTGATTTATCCAATTCCCCACATTCTCCTACATTCGCATATATGGTTTCTCAGGCAGTCCAGCCATGCTACCCTGTTATCGATCAGATAAGGTGGTATTCATGGAGTTCCTAAGGCAATTGCACGAGGTACACACTTTTTTGCATAATAAACGCAAGTCTGCTGCCAACTTTCCTTTTGAGATGGGTATATACAGGTGCAAATCGACAGCTGACACCAAGTCAATGAGCAATAAAATGGCGAAGCTTAATCTTAAGTTTCTCATAGAAAGGCGTTCATATGACCCTTGGGGTCTTTTGGCATATCGCCTTGGAAACAATTCAAATAAACCTACCATGGAGGATTATTGGTTTAGCTCTGAAGATGAGTTCGAAGTGCGTAGGCGCAATTACAATAGATTCACTCTTCACAGATAGCTGATTTCTTATAAAAGGATTTTGAAGGTTTATCAGATGATGATGGTGAAGTCATACTTCCCACATATTTCAGAGATCAAATTGACTCGCAGCCACTTCGATCCATTGATTGGTATGCCAAAGAGAGCACATCCATTCAGGAAAGGACAAGTAGGGTTGTAAGGAACATTGGGCTATTCCTAGATAGCAAGAGAATGCGAAAGGTAGTCACTCCAATTACAGAGCCGCCACCGTTTACCACCACACTACTTTCCACTTCCAGATCAAAACCCAGGGTTAAAGTGATGAACAATCCTCTAAAGGGTTCAAAGAAGTATAGAGTGCGAATGAATTTGAAAGAAAAGATGAAGGTTGTTGTTGTAAATCAGCAAGAACAACAAATGGATACAGCCACAGATACAGTTGAAACAATGCCAAAAGTAGAAGTAGAACCTCCTATTCTATCACCAGCGCAATAGTCTCCAATTCACATTGACTTGGAGCCTGATTCATTGATTCATGACATTTCTACACCAACTCTCATCAGGAGTTGATGAGACGAGAACTAATCCTCCTAGCGAAGTTAATTGAGACTCTTCGTCTTGGTTTGAGAACATCCTGAGTAGGAAGAGGAGAAAGCCTTCTTACTAGTTGGACTTTGTAGAGTTTGACAATGTCTACCAAGACACATCTGACAAGGAACTCAAGAAGCAAGTCCGCGTGGAGAAGAATGCTGAAAATGAGGTGGTCATCGAGATTGCAACACCACTAGTTGACAAGGACGCCAACGAGGTTGAGGCCGATGATTTCACATTGGTCAAAGCCAACCTTGGTAGAAGTACACAACAAGTTGATGTAAACCTCTTCAAGGTTGCAGCAGTTAGTTTGAAGGAAAGAGTGGTCAAAGATGGTGAAGACAAGGTAGCCCTCAAGGCTGAATATTAGTAATTGCGATAGAACATCTCCAACCTCCTTCACGGTACTTCACCTGTCACCACCTTGCACCCACAGATGCTGGAATTACCTACAGAACAAAATCAACTAAGTCAGTTGGTTATTTATGGGAAACACCTGAGAGACTGGGTAGAAGATTTTATCACTAGGGGCCAATTCATACTTGCAGAGATGTACCAGTTGAGGTACAATGCCCATGATCTTTGCTCAGAAATTTAGGAGTCAGAGCAAAGCATAGCAGAGAGGAGACCCAAAGACGAGATCACCATTTCAGACTTGAGAATGGCATATGATTTAGTCACTACAAAAGAAAACAAAGAGAAGCTTTTTACTTGGAGAGAACAACAAATATCTAGGTAAAAACATATGAAGTAATCTCTATAGAAATGACTGAATACAAACAGAATGTGGCAAGTTCTCTCAAGTTCGTGAGAACTTTCGCATCACAAGTCCCTAGCAAGTATCAACATGAGGATGGTGAGTACATTGAGCTCGGCGAAATGCAAACACAATTTCAGGACCTCATCCGTAGTAGTTTCAGCAGTGACCCTATTGACTGCAAGTTGAGTCAAGTTGCAGCCATGTCAGTGAGGTTTGATGATGCAGCTATAAGGAGAAGTGAAAATCAAGATCAGATTGTGGGGCAGGGAGATGTTGCGGAGGCATCACATCATTTAGAAGAGTATTAGTGCTCCAGATGATGAGACAGTTAACATCTTCTTGGAGGATATGATTGCTTGAGTTGATGAGGAGTGAATTGCCAGTTGAGGCGTATGACTTTCTCCAAAGATAGAATTTTAGATCAGCAGTTAACTTGACGCCTTTTCAAAGTTAATTGACTGTCCACTTTTTATGCATGTCTATCCTTGGAGATATTTCTTGTACAATTGGAGTTAGTTTTAGTTGTAGAATTAGTTAACTGAGGTAGTCTTTCTAGTTAACTTTTAGTTACCTTTGTTTAGACATAGGAATAAATCTTGTAGATTGCAAGAATTGATTGTTAACACAAGGAGATTTTAGCAATAAATCTCATGCCATATCAATCGGTTCTGCTGATTTTGGCGTAAGAAATTACATGAAACCGCCACATATCAATCAGTTCTTCTCCAACAATATTGTCATCTGGCAGATTGACAGGCACCATTTTCCTTTTTCTAGACGATGTATTCTCTAGCCATGATGGGGAAGAAGTAGCACCAATAGCTCGAGAAGAATTGGGTGATGAAAATTGAAGGGCTCTCTTCAAGGGAGGAGTCTGTAATGTCCTATGCAAATTTTGGCTTAATTTTTCCACTTTCAGCACTTGAACATTTCGTCAAATGGTTGTTTTGCAAGGTGTAATTGAATTTCTTTTTGTCTACCCTTGTTTTGAATATTGATAAAATGCATCCAATACTGAACAATGCCAATGTATCTCCAATGAAACCAAATGCAATGTAGATGATTACTTCTGATTTTCCAATAATAAGATGGCTGAAACTTAAGTAATGTGCAGCTATAGTAATGTACAACAGAGGGACATTTTAACAAACAATTGGCATACAGTCTTCAACTCCTTAATACATTGATCCCAAGTAATTGCAATGATTTACCAATGTTATTACATATGTTTTTCCTCTATATGATTTGCAAGTTGATAGAACAAACTCAATCGATTGAATGATATCTAGAATGTAGCTACAAAATACTCTGAGAACAATAAACTAATGGACTACCACAACAGTCAAATTTACAAATGACAACAATTCATTCAAGAGTCCAATGATTATAACTGAAAGTGCAGATATACTCAATTTATCTAATGGTGATATAACTTGGTGATTAACCGCCAACTGTAAGAATGCAAACTCCAATCGAACTACCTTTGTCTTCTTCTTAGCTGCCCACGATTTCTTGCCTTTGATATGCGGCGGCTTCATGTAATTTCTGACACCAAGCTCCCAATTACTAGTTGTCTTCTTCCAATGGTAGTCTATGTCTCATGAAGGAGACAAAATCGTGGTCTTTACCCAGGTCGTGCTTTCAACAAATCACACCTCCTCTTTTGTCTTTCTTGAAGTGATATATTGTCGGCCTTGTTGTCTTTTAATTTTTGACCACTCTTCCCTGTGTGACGTCTCCCTTTATATTACCGTCTCCTCAAGATAATTCCCAGTTTGTCTTTTAGCGGCCCATTGTAATATGTCGATCCCTTCCAAGAGTATGATGAAATTCTTCAAATATTAGGTTCTTTGTCATATGCAATTTTTGGCCCTTCTATTTTTTCTGTCTCTCCAAATTCATCTTATTCTAAAAGTTTGACTTTACTCTTCAAATGGATCGATATTGCCAAGGAATGAATGCAAAATAATTGACCTTTAATAAAATCGATTCTTTTTCAAGTGAGCACTCAGGTACCTCAACTAATAAAATATTATTCTCCTGATCTTATTCAAAATCTTCTGTAGACAGAATTTTACTTTAAAATATTCATGTTTTCTCTAACAGAATATCAGACTTCTTTTGCCTTTCCAAATTTATTTAGAAATAACTGAAAATACCTTTAATTGCTTGAATGATAAACTTTAGACAAATACCTCAAAATAATGCAATAATAAAACAACTATTGCATTAATAGGAATTCTTATTCAAATTTGCAATAATACATCAGCTATTGCAAACAAATAGTTAGCTCCTCAAATAAGCTTGTTACCCATAAAAGTTTCCCTTAACTTCTATTCAAATTGCTATCTTTCTTTCTGTCTAAGTCCTATACTCAATTTATGTTCGGGCGGCCTTTTGTTGTCTTCCTCGAACTTGGGCGGGTTTTTTGTGTGTTCGTGAAACCCCTCATTTTACCGCTTGAATTGTTTGTCCTTCACCAGGCGGTGTTTTCTCACCATTTTCGAAGTTTCCTTTCCTCCAAAAGTGGGTGTACGAATATTGAAGAAACCGATTGATGAGTTGTGTGTTAGAATTTAGAAACTTCACAGGCAAGTCATGCCTTGAGCGGCATTCTTTAGGCTATCTTGAACCTGGGCGGGGTTTTATTAAGTTCTGCGACCCACCTATTTTGCCGTCAAGAAGAGTTTTAGTGATTAACTTAATAGCAGTTAGTCTAATCACTTAACTAATGCATTATACAAAAAAGAAACCAGAATTTCCAAGCATGATACGAACAGGAAGCAAATAAAGCCATGCATGTAAAAACACAATAGTATCAAAAAGAGATATTTTATTTATATATATAAACGTTTTTACATTGCACTGGCATTGCCAAAAACCACCTGGTTCGACTACAAAATTCAGGTCGTGGACAAAGAGAAAAAAAGACAAAAGAGATATTTCTTCTTAAGTACACAAAGCAAACATGAGGACACGAATGGCCTTAGTGACAATCTGTAGGTGTTCGATTTGAGCTGGTGACAGCAGATTTTCATGCGACTGGAGGAATTGTACGAAAAGTCCCATGTCATTCCTCACTACTCCTGCGCGCAGAAGAGCCACGGCCTCCTCCAGAGTCTCATCCTGAATAGCCAACACAATGCAGATAGTGTTAGCTATTAATCCACTTCGGGGATAGTAGTTGAGCCCGTTAATTGCCACCTTGATGCGATGATGAAATTCAGGTTTCACTAGGCGCTCTAGTGCTCACGCCCCAGTCACGAGGGCTAGAAGTCTTGATGACTGTATAGATAACGCGCTCCAGCATAGTTTTGTTATGCACATGGGCCTGGCCCAGAAACGCCTCGCCAAGGATGCTCCCGGAGCACTTCTTCCTCCACCTCGCTCTGCACTATGAAGACTTCTTTCAGTTGGTCTGAAGTGTGCCTAAACAATGGATTGCACTCGATTTCCTCCAGGACTATGTAGTCATTGGCAGAATTACCATCACTCTGAGAGTTCGCCATATTGGATGCAACTGATTGTGGAAGAAAGGTGACGCTGGTTGAATTTATAGAGTGAAATATTCCGAGCCAAATTTTTTCAAATTTTCGATTACAATAAGCAGAGCAATACACAGTCGTTAGGGTTAGCTCTAAACCAAACGATGCTGAAGCAACTCTAACCAGAATGTACACCAGGATCTCAATGTGGGCAAGGTGTGAGCATTGGTCAGAGGATTGGAATGCAAAAACAAGCTAGAAGGAACTCTAACCAAGAATGGCGCCAAGTGATGGCGAGCATATGGTCAGAGGATCTTAATGGAAATGCTGATACAAGAACTCTAACCAAGAAATGCGTCAGCGAACGACGAGCATGTGGTCAGAGAATCCCTACCATCTAATATGCTGAAAGAAAACTCAACACCAAGTATGTGCTACCCAATTCCAGTATGGAAATGAGGCGACCATATGGCGGAGATAGAAAGAAATACAATGCAGTTTCAGAATGTAAGATAAGCATTACTAATCATGATAAGGCAAGATTAAAGAACTGCTGTCAGTACTACTGTCAGCTTACAATATGAAGAGCATTCGCCTGCCAAGAGCATATAAGTATAACAGATTAGCATTACATCATATAAGAGAACTCTCCTTTGCTTAATCAAGGATGCCAAGACCAATGACTTCTCTCAAAGACCAAAATGATGATTCTGATTTTAACAGATCTGCACTTTAAATTAATAACCAACAACCTATCACCATACTTAAATGATCATATCTCTCTCACCACTCATCCAATTGACATGAAACGAAGTGCAATAGACCCTAATGATGAAGGCGACCAAGATAGAGCACTGAAAACTGATCAAAAGACCCCAACTTAAATATGCACGAATTCCAAGACTAAATCAGATGGTACGGCCCAGCAAGAGGGCGATTTCACTTTAAAAATTCAATGCTTCACTAAAAAATCTGAAACTTACAGAAAAGGGTCGACCCTCACAGATAAAGAGATCTAAACAATGCCCAAAATGATTCTTTTTGTATTTTTTGACTTATGAATGAAAACAACAATCTGCTATGAAGAATATGCAATTCCTGAATCTCTCTGATATGCATAAAACTGAACTACAAAGCCACACACTGACTACAATGCATAAATCCCACTACAAATCACTCAAACTACACTATCTCACCACTAGTCACTATCTTTCAAGCGAGAAGCAATGCCAAGCTAGGAGGCTTACATTCCTCGAAGTAATCCCAAAGCCAATCCGGCAGCATAACATTCCTGTAGACAAAAGATAATCCAAATGAGAACCAATGGCTTCCTTTTATAATTTCCAGTTGACCCTTTTCGAAACCCTAATCTTCTTTTTTGAATCAAACCCTAATTCTCCAATAGGTGGCGTCCCACTTTCCCAAGCAAAACTTTGACTTTTAATATCACTTTATTTCTTCCTTGAAGTTGGCGTCCAATTTTTGCTTGGATTAAACTTCTTTATAAGAAATATAATTAATTTCCTTCAATGAAGCGCCACCCAAAAAGAACATCTTTTAAAAACAACTTAAAGTGAAGTTACTAGGCCAAGGGGGGGGGTCAATGTTAAAATATAACATTAAAACATGACTTAATTAAAATAATTCGAACTTATCTCTCCAATTATGCCCCAAAGCCAAAAATGAGTAAGCCAACTGATCAGTCTGAAATGGAAAGCCAACCGTGCCGAAACTAACAGGACCACTACCAGAAATAGAATTTACTAAAAATAGTAAATTCCTGAAGATGCTTAGAATGCCAAGAAAAACATACCACTGCGAAGCTCTCTGAAAACCCAGAAAGAATCCGCCATTAAAACAACCAACCTCGAGCAAGAGCATCCTTCAAAACATGAAACCCTAATTTCACCTTCCGAATAGCCTACGGGTCTCCGGAATAGGCCAACGGTCAACTGGAAAGATCATGCTCGAGAAGGGGACATTACATAGAGTTTTGGCTAGACATAGGTGCATTCTCTAGAGCTTGATGAGATATTAATTTAATTCACATTTATGGCTGGCTTGCATCGCTTTGAATTACAATTTCCCATCAAGAAGCTCACACGTGCCACTGCTTGATATCCCTATGCGTTGCATTGATGGTTGGTAAAATGATTGGTCCTTTGGCGGTTGTTGGTGGAATCATGATTAGTTTTCTTTGCCAATACCTATTCCTCTGCAAAATCCAATTATTCCGACCAACTTCCCGAGAAACGTTTGGAATACAAGAAGTTGTTGTTTTAGTAATGGCTTCGACGCTTATCTAGTGGCTTTAGCTATGATATAAATTTGAAATTGTGAGGGACGAAGAGGGGGACCTTTTTGGATACACCTGGGGGTGTTATTGAGAAGGAATAAACATTTATTGCAGACTGTAATGATTTGTAATCTGTGTTATGAATTAAATGAGGCTTTGTATGCTAATCTTGGTATTATGTGTACGATATAGCTGTCTCCTTTGAAAGATAAGCTGTAATGTCCCCGTTTTTAGCACCGCACCTTTCAGTGATTGATGGCCTTTTCCCGGTGTGCTGTTGGCTAATCAGAGACAGAATTGGGGTTTTCGGCTGCTTGGTGAGTTCTTTTGAAGATTCAGGGGTTTACATGTTGGAGTTGGGCTATTCGGATCTTGGATTCCTTCTGGGTTTTCTGAGAGCTTCGCTGAGGTATGACATGCAATTGCGTCGGGCAACCTTTCTGGACTTACTATTTTTAGTAAGTTATGACGGCTACACCTTGGAGTTTGGGATTTTGGTTTGTGGATTCTTTCTGGGTTTTCAGAGAGTTTCGCAACGGTGGCGCATGCATTTCATTCTGAGCAACTTCTTGAATTTACTATTTTTAGTAAATTCTATTTTTAGCAGTGGTCCAGTCAGCACCAGCTCCGTCAACTTTCCTCTTCTGGCAGTTCATTGGGTAATTTTGATTTTTGGCTTAAGGGGTTCATTTTGGAGAAATAAGTATTTTAAATACAATAATGTTTTATTTTATAAAATAACCCCTTGTCCTAGTAATATGACTTTAAGTTGTTTTAAAGAAGGGGACCTTGATGGGGTATTTTCTCATGAAGAAATATTTTTATATTTCTAAAGTCAAATTGCTCTTGAGGAAATTGGACGCCAACTTAAGGAGAGAAATATTTTATTTAAAAATGTTTTATTCAGCCAAGAAGTACGCCACTCTTGGAGGGAAAATGAAGTCAAATTCGAATTGGAAAAATGGCGCACTTTCTAGAAGTATCTAGAGATTCTCTACTAAGTCTATAAAAGAAGGCCATCTCTCTTCTTTTTATCATCTTATGTCTTGAGTAAAGTTATGCTGCCAGAATGGTATTTGGATTGCTTGGAGGAATGAATGCCTCCTAGCCTTGGCTCAACTTCTTGCTTGAAAGACAACAACTAGTGGAGAGTTAGATTGTAGTTGAGTGAGATTTGTAGTGAGATTTTGCATTGTAGAAGTTGTTTTGCATTTGTAGTTCAGTTTCTTGCATTTTAATCAAAATCTGGAGTTGCTGATTTTGTTTTGTAGATTGTTAACATGTTGATGTTAATTTATTGAATAGAGATTATATTAGTTAAGATGTTAGTTAGTTGTTGGGTAGTTAGAGGTTGGAAGGATTTATAAAGCCATTATAATATAATTATATGTGTAGAAGATGAATGATTGATTGTAGTGTTTGAGCCTCTAGCTCTTTTTGTTGCAATTTCAATACTTAACTTCCTAGGTTACTTATTATTTTATAGTGCTCCTTGAGGACACGTCCCTTGTCCTAGTACCCCTATTTCCTATATGGGATGTTTTTGAGGTGCAGGGACGCCTAGGAAATGTCCCCCCACACTCCCCTATCCCCTTTCCCTGCGAAACTTAGGAGATGTTTTTGAAACATCCAAAAATGTGCATGGGACGGCTAGTTGTCCCCTACGACCCATCAAAATATAACTTAATTTAAAAAAAAAACATATTTTTAAATATAAAAAAAGGGATGGGTGGGCTCACAAGGACCCCTATGCCCCTTTAAAAAGCTTAACCTAATTCACCCATGAAAACAACCAAAAAGAAAAAAGCTATCTCATTTTAACATTTGTGAACTTGTATTCAAGAGCAGCAAGAGAAGAAAAACAGTGAAAAGATGAGAGAATAGTGGTGGAAAGAAGGCATTAGGGCATCAAATGCACTACATTATAGGTAAGTTCTTTATCTTACATTTGTTTTTTCAATTTGTTTTGCATTTTTAAAAGTTTTTTTTCAATTTTTTAACACATAGGGAGGGTATTTTGATTTTATTTTTTCTTTTATTTGAACATGCAGCTCTTTTAAATTCTTAACAAAAAAACCATGAACCACATTGAGAGTAGTGATGGTGAAATGGTTGAAGTTCAAATGCAAGAAAGAATTAGAGTTAGAACTATAAGTATGACAACCATTGGGGGTTCTTTAGGGAGTGGGAGTGTAGAAAGGCCAGCAAGTACAAATCCATTTGAAAGTCCTTCCAGACTTCTTAAAACCTATGCAAAAGGCCCATTTAACCCTAAGAAACCTTACAATTTTCATCACAATTGACTAGGATAAGAAAACAATTTAGGGGGTAATAGAGTATGGCTATGCCATTTATGCAAAAAAGAATGTAGAGGCGGCTACACTAGAGTTTATTGTCATCTTTGTGGATAGGTGGTCAAGGGGTGAAAGGTTGTGAAACTATAACTGCAATTGAGAAGGTTGAGGCAACTAGATTGCATATGGAGGGGGAGGCAAGAAAGAAAGGAATTCCATTGGAGAGTTGGCAGTCTAGTGTGTCATTGCTTATAGGATCCGTGGATGTTGGAATTCAAGGGGGAGAGGGTTCTACATCTACCAAGGGAAAGAAGAGAACTGATAGTGTTTTAAATATGTTTAACATACAATCATAAGATATGAGTGATTCTTCTATTGCTAAATTTATTATGCTCATGCCATACCATTTAATGCGGCATGTTCACCATTTTTCAAACAAATGTTCAAAGATGTCATAGTTGTTGGTCCCTCATTTGTCCCACTAGGAGAACATAAGCTAAGCACCACCTTCCTTGATAGAGAATATTCCAAGGTGAGTGTGTTGGAAGAGATGGATATTGAAAATGTATATCAAACATTGACCACTCATCAATATTATTGTCATAGGTTTACCTTGCTCTTATTTTCTTAGAGCCTTTGATTGTTCAGGGAAAATGAAGGATGCAAACTCTCAATTTCAAATTTTGAAAGATTCCATAGAAGATGTTGGAGCCCCTAATGTTGTATAGGTAGTGACCGATTAAGCCTGTTGTGTAAATTAGCTGGCTTGATGGTGGAGGGTGCTTATAAGCACATTTTTTGGACCCATGTTGTGTTCATGCATTGAACAATACCTTGAAGGACATTGGGAAGATATATTGAGTGAAGGCAATGGTGTTAGAAGCTAGAGACATACAGGTGTGCATTTGCAACCATCACACTTCACTTGTTTTGTTCAAGACTTTTCCGAGGAAAAAATTCCTCAAGCCAGTGGATACTAGATATGCCAACTACTTCATTTTGTTATAGAGGATGCTTGAGCTCCAAGAGGCTTTACAATTAATGGTGGTTAATTCGGAGTGGGGTAGATGGTCAAAGGCAAGCACACCAGAAGGAAGAAGTGTGAAACAAAAAATCGTTGACGATGATTGGTGATCCACAACAAGGTAAGAAAATATTTGGTTTTATTATTTTATTTTTAAAATGTTAATTTATTAATGTTTGTAACTTGTAAAATATTTTCATTCTTTTTTAAGATTTTAATTTTGTAAATTGTTTGCACTTGTAGATATGTTTCCTCCTTGATTGGGCCTATCGTGTGAGTAATAAGACATGCTGATATTGACTCTCCTAGCTTGGGAGACATTAATGAGACCTTTGATAGCATGCTTAGGTAGGTGAAGCAAACAATTCATAGTAGGGACCCTACTTTGGGATTTTATGAGGAGCATCTTAGGCCTATTGTGACACAATAGTGGACCACTATGAACACCCTACTTCATATGGTAGCCTATGCTCTAAATCCCAAATCGTATGTAGCTAAGCTTGGAACAGTGTCTCCATCTCATGATGAAGAGGTGAAATAAGGGCTCATGAAGGCCCTTCAAAAAATGTATATTGAAAAGGAATCTGCTTAACTTCGCACGTAGTGGCTTGCATTTATCAATCTCTTTGGTCCAATCTTCAGCAAATTAGAGACAAGGTCGAATAGAGCTACATTAGCTCAAACCGACCCTATTGGATGGTGGACATGGCATGGCAATGTAAGAGACCCTTATTGATTTTCACCTAAACTTTTAATGTCGCCCCTTAAGCTTTTTGTCAAATGGTTGGCATGAAGTAAAGATGTAGGGATTTGGTATGGTAATTTGTTTAATAGCTTTGTTTACTTCAAAGTTTTGATATGAAAATTAACATAATGCCACAAATTAAAGTTTGGACACAAACCAAAGTAATTTCAAATGAATTCCAATAATCTGTCTACTATTATAACAAACTTTGATAATCTTTAAACCTTGCTGTTTGTAATAGAAAATAAAGGAATACATGCAATATTCTGACCTTTTATTCAGTCCAACAGTTCACTCATTGGATGACTGTAGCCTCAATATGCAGCTAGTATTAAATACTTCAGATTAGAATAGAAATGGATTTAATTCGGCTCTTCCAATCTTTTGAACACCACATGCAACCCCATTAACTCTTCAGCAGATTTTAAACTTCCACAACCAGCTACAGGTAACTATGTGCAGCTACAAGTGAAAATTACTTAAATAATGCAGGACTTCTTTCCCACATCCAACTTCCAGCTGTAATATTTCAAGATATATATGGTGGCGGCTGGCATATACTTCCAAATTCCAACAATTTATTTTAATTCATTGTCACTCATTCCCTTAGAAAGTTCAACACACTCATGTCAATGGTGCAGTGGCTCAAGGAAATGTGACGCAGCAGTATATATCGCGATTCCTTAATTATGATGTGGTATCGCCCTTCCAAGATGGTGGCACTGACCATGTAGAGGTTGTCTTGGATTTACTAGCCCCCCATAGACTTGTTTGAACCTCTATGAATATCCTATAGGGCGTGACTTTCTTTAATTTGTTGTGATTCTTAATGAATACACTTAATAATAATTAATGGATTCCTTCTGAATAATGGTGCGGTTGGCTTGTGAGTAAGCTATTAATGCTGCAATGTAATGTCCCCTTCCTAGGCAGTGCAGTTGATTCAAGGGTTAGCCTACCATTCAGACCCTCGTAGGCTGACAGGTGTGTTTAGAGCGTTATTTTAGCAGTTATCCAACATTTGGGGACACTACTCCATCAGTTGATTCAGGTTTTGGGCCTTGGCAGGGACTTATAGAGTCATTTTCAGGCACTTACTATTTATAGTAAGTCAAGCAGGTAGGAGTTGCTATTTCTGGCAGGGCACCTGGTTCAGTTGGTCAGTTCAGTTTCGACCCAGTTTGACAGTTTGGAGAACAGATAATGAATATCAAAGCATTTAATGATATTGGGAGAAATATTTAAGTTGTGACTTTATAATATAAAGTTGATTAATTAAATATTAAAATATCAATGGAATAATATAAAGTATTTAATACTTTATATTAAAAGGACAATTATTAATGACTTATTTATTCAATAATCATTTATTAAAAAGGGACGACATATTTTAATTATTTCTCCTAAGTTTGAAGGGCAAATTTTAGAATATTTTAAATGCTCATTCACTTGCTTTTTTGGGTCGTTCTTGAGAGAAGATATATATTTCACAAAGACAAATCAAACTCATTATGTTATGATTATTTTAATTTGTCTATTTTTCTCTCTGAGAGCATTGGGGTTTGTGAAACAAGGGTTTCTGCAAGTCATTGGATTTTGGAGAACGTTCCCTCTTCAGAATCAGACATACTGAGACTGTGAGATACCGGTTGAAGCTTGTAAGTTGAGTGGCTTCATTTAGAAGTCATACAAAGCTTATTGTGAAGGTTTTCATCAAGGTTTTGGATCGATTTTCTTCAGAAGGGGATTTGATTGCAGTGGCTTTTCATTATCATCCATCTGGCACTCTATACAAGGCCGTATGGATTTATTATTGCTGGTTTGAGGCCGTACTGTACCAGCATTCAGGCGTGTGAAGGAGAAAGAGAAACACCCTTATCTTTTTGCCTCTGTCCATTCCAGATTGGTCGCCTTGCTTCCCAGTGGTCTTTGGTGTCTTCTTGGCTGAGGAAAAGGTTGCATTTCATGTTATATTGATGTTCTTCAATTGTGCGCCTTGCTGCAAATAATAATCAGGTTTTTCATTAAGTCTTCAGTTTCCTTTTACATTGCATGTATTGCCTTTTTATTTGTAATAGTTCGATTGAATTAAAGAAGGATTTCTCTATACAAAATCATAGATCTATTGTTGTTTCTAGCATTCTACGAATTTATTGCAATTTATTTCAAAATCGCACCAATCTCTTTTATTGGAAAACCCTCAAAAAATCAAAAACAACAAAAGAATCAAAAAATTGCATTGACCGTCCGAAGTTTGGGTTGAGAGACACCTGGTCTCTTACAGTGGTATCAGAGCACAGTTTTTCTACCATCCTGTGCTTCTTCAATTGCTTTTTCAGTCAGATGTGTGCTTTTTCAATGCTTTTTCATGAGTAGAGACATTATCTTCTACAGTAAGGGTAGAGGAACAGGCAGAGTAGAAGATTGGACAAGTCCACCTATTCCAGAAGGTGAAACAGTGTCTGGGGTTTTGGGTATACACAAATCCAATTCTAACAACAGTGAGAATAGTGTCACTACACTAATGGCAGATTGTGAGATTCCTACAGAGGTACATAGGGATCTAGGGAAAGAACATGCCGGAGGTGAGATTTCTAATGATGAGTTCAGACGCAGGCATGATAATATGATGGACATGATGTCTCAATTGATGGGCACGATGAGGCAGTGTACTCCGCCTCAACAACACTACATTCAGATAGGAAAGACGAGCGGGACTGCAGGCATAGACTAGCCATTGGTGTTAGTACAGCGGAAGTCGTCACCTATCTTTCATGAGCGTAGGCCTGGACAACCTACATTTATATCTAGAGAGGCACTTTCGATGCCGGAGGCAGAGCAGCAGGGTCACCAGCCTGAGTTTCATCCACATCACAGCATGTCGGTGGTAGACGTGACCAGATTGTTTGGAGAGTACTCCACATTGGCACCTGAGATCAGGCAGTCTTTGTCTTTTCATGAGTTTATGGATGTGCATAAACCCAAAGGGGGAGGTAGCTTTGACCGCAGAGCTCCTCAGCACCAGCAGCCACAGCCACAGGTGAATAGGGATCTTTAGCATGCAGTCAGCAAGATTATCTTGCCTTACTTTGATGGCTCAGATAAGAGTTCAGCGAGGTCTTGGGTACAGAAGTTAGACAATTACCTATCATTGAGACCTATGCAGGAGGACGAGGCCATTAAGTTTTCTACACTGCATCTTGATGGGTTGGCACATGATTGGTGGCATCATGACATGTACACACTCGGTCATCACACGGTTACCACCTACTAGGAGTTCACAAGCAGGCTCATAGAGCGTTTTGACAAAAAGGATCCAGAACTTTATTTCAGGGAGCTAGTTCAGCTCAGGCAGACAGGTAGTTTGGATTCTTACATCGGTGAATTCCAGAGGGTTGCAGTCATGGTGACAAGTATTTCGGAGAGAAGACTTGTCATTCTTTTCATTGAGGGATTGTTTGAGCCGATGAGAGGTTGGGTCAAGGCATTTGATCCTCCTACTCTTCAGGAGGCAATGAGGAAGGCACATAGTATGGAGCTTGCAGCACCTCACAACAAGTTCTCTTCAGGCCCAACACCTTATACGAGGCCTAATAGATCATTTGACAGGAATAGGTCATTTGACAGGAAGAAGGATCCACCTGATCCTAAGAAACAAAATGCACCACCATTTGACAGGGAAACATTGAATGATTTACACAAGAAAAAGTTGTGTTTTTGGTGCAAGGCACCTTATGATGAGAAGCATGTATGCCCTCTTCGTCCTAAAGTGAAAAATAACCAGATGGAGTGGTTTTATGAGGGTGAACAGCAATCTGATCTGTCAGACCAGCAAGCTGATTCAGAGCATTTAGATGATGAAAGGTCTGAAAATGATGGTGAAAATGAAGGAGGAAGAAAGTTACAAGAGGCACATTTGACTAGTCTTCAGAGAGATGGATCTTTTAGGCTACCAGGGCTCCTAGCAGGTCAGAAAGTGATCACTCTACTTGACACTGGTGCTACTCATAACTTTATAGATGCACGGTTGGTAGAGAGACGAGGCATACAGATAGAGGAATTTGAGGGTATTCGAGTCAAGGTGGCTGATGGGTACACCCTCAAGTGTGATAGAAGGATAACAGATCTTCCGATGTGGCTTAACAACTATGAGTTCAAGGCTGAATTCTACGTTGTTAATATGGGAGATACTGATGTGGTACTTGGGATGGCATGGCTTCACGATTTGGGTGAGTTCACACTCAATCTTCGGGACATGGAAATGAAGTTCAAGGTAAACGGGAAACCACATGTCATAAAAGCCATCAGAGAGAGTAATCTAAGAGTGGTATCTTTCAGACGGATGGAGAGACTCATTCGTCGTGATATGGTAGATTGGGCTGCAGAGTGTATGTTGTTACCAGCAGAGTAGGAGCAACAGAAGGTTGAGACCATCCGGACATTCAGATACTGAGGACTAAACACTCTAAAGTGTTTAGTGACATCCCACCTGGCAGACCTCCAGACAGGGGCATCAAGCATATTATCGAGTTGGAGGAGGGCGCAAAGCCCATTATGATCACACCCTACAAACATCCGAAATGCCTCAAGGATGAGATAGAGAAAACAATCAGTGAGTTGTTGGCTATGGGGCATATCAGACCTAGCAAGTCACCTTTTGCTTCATCGGTGGTATTGGTGAAGAAAAAGGATGGATCACTTCGGATGTGTATAGATTACCGCCAGCTCAATAAGAAAACAATCAAGAACAGGTACCCTATACCCCACATCGATGAGTTGCACGGTGCTATCTTCTTCACAAAGATTGACTTGAGATCCGGGTACTATCAGATTCGGATGAGGGAGCAGGACATAGAGAAAACCGCTTTCAGATGCCATTGCGGTCACTTCGAGTTCTTGGTTATGCCTTTCGGTCTAACCAACGCAATGAACAGGGTCTTCAGTTCTCAGCTACGAAGATATGTGTTGGTCTTCTTTGATGACATTTTGATTTACAGTCGGTCATGGGAGGAGCATATAGCTCACTTAGATACAGTCCTGAGCATTTTGGCAGAGGAGTCCTTGTATGCCAAGGAGTCCAAGTGTGAGCTAGGCATGGCTGAGTTATTATATCTTGGGCACATTATTAGTGCCAAGGGAGTCAGTATGGACCTGAGAAGGTCTGAGCTATAGTAGAGTGGCCAGTACCAGAGAACCTTACCCAGCTCAAAGGATTCATTGGGTTGTGTGCTTTCTACAGACGATTTGTTAGTGGGTTCTCACGACACGCCGCACCCCTTACTGATTTAACAAAGAAAGGGGCATTTGATTGGTCATCGCAGGCTCAGGAGTGCTTCGACAGGTTTAAGGTGATTATGACTTCATGTCCAGTGTTAGCATTACCAGACTTTACGAAGTCATTTGATTTGTATTGTGATGCCTCAGGTGAGGGCATTGGTGCCGTTTTGATGCAGGAGAGACACCCTATTGGTTTTCAGAGTAGGAAGCTTAGGGGTCCCGAGAGATTTTATAGCATCTATGACAAGGAGATGTTAGCCATTATGCATGCTTTGGCCAAATTTAGGCAATACTTGGTGGGCAGCAAATTCAGTGTGCGGACAGATCATAATAGCCTGAAACACTTCCTTGGACAGCGAGACCTAAATGAAAGACAACAAAAGTGGGTCAGCAAACTGCAATCATATGATTTTAACATCACCTTTATTAAGGGGAAGCAAAATGTTGTAGTTGACGCTTTGTCTCGCAGACCTCAGTTGAATGCTATGGCATAGATCTCCGAGGATTGGAGGCACCGGATTATTACAGAGTATGCTAAGAACCAATGGGCTTCTAGCATAGTTGATGGGACAGAGCAAGATAGTAGGTACACTGTTGTGAATGACTTGATCATTTACAAGGGGCAGATTTTTTTGGTTCCTGATTCAGAGTTGAAGAATACAGTTCTAAGAGCCTTTCATGATCTTCCTATGGCGGGCCATCCCGGTTATTTCAAAACATATAAGCTAGTATGGGAACGGTTTACTTGGAAAGGGCTAAAGACTGATGTTCTTCGGTATGTTCGAGAGTGTTCTGTTTGCCAGCAGAACAAATAGGAACACACATATCCTACTGGATTGCTTCAGCCACTTCCGATACCTGACAGGAAGTGGGAATGTTTATCAATGGATTTTATCACAGGCTTGCCAAAAGCCCAAGGTAAAGATTGTATTTACGTAGTTGTTGATCAGCTGACAAAATATGCACACTTCTTTCCGATGACCACTACATTCACAACATCGCAAACTACAGAGCTCTTCTTCAGAGAGGTATTCAGGTTACATGGTTTGCCTCGGACTATAGTTAGCGATAGAGACAGTCTGTTCATGAGTAACTTTTGGCAGGAGTTGTTCAGACTTTGTGGAACCGAACTGACACCTAGTACCAGCTACCATCCACAAACAGATTGGCAGACCGAAATTGTCAATAAATGGGTGGAAGGATATTTGCGCAATTATATAGCTGGACAACAGAGAGCTTGGGTGAGGTGGATATACCTTTGTGAGTATTGTTATAACTCTACTCACCACATGACTATACAGATGACGCTCTTTATGGCATTATACGGGTATGAGGCACCCAGCCTTTTTGGATTTGGTGTTGAGTGATAGCAGAGTGCCTAGCGCAGGTGATATGATGCAGGATCAGCAGGATATTTTGAGGTCTCTCAATGACAATATTCAGCGGGCACAGAATCAGTAGAAGCAGTATGCTGATCAGAAAAGGGTTAAGTGTTCCTTTTTAGTGGGTGACATGGTGTATCTCATGTTACAGCCTTACTGTCTGTCCACTCTACGGAAGAGTGGTGCAGAGAAGTTGAAACCTCGTTACTATGGTCCATTTCGAGTCATCAAACGAGTGGGCGAGGTTGCATATGAGTTGGACTTACCGGCGACTAGCAGGGTTCACAATGTGTTTCATGTTTCTCGCCTGAAGAAGGCGTTGGGTCAACATTTGATTCCCTCTCCAATACCGCCAGCCCTTGATGACGAGGGGAAGTTGATATTAATGCCTGAGGCCATCCTCGATGTTAGAGAGAGACATTTTCGGAGGTGGGTTATCAGAGAGTATTTGATTAAATGGAGAGACTTGCCGGTTGAGGATGCTACATGGGAGTCAGAGGAGATTTTACAACATGCAGAGTTGAGATTGCTTGAGGACAAGCAATTTTAGGGAGGGCGGACTGTAATGTCCCCTTCCTAGGTAGTGCAATTGATTCAGGGGATAGCCTATCATTCAGACCCTCGTAGGCTGATAGGTGTGTTTAGAGGGTTATTTTAGCATTTATCTAGCATTTGGGGACACTACTCCATCAGTTGATTCAGGTTTTGGGCCTTGGCAGGGACTTATAGAGTCGTTTTCAGGCACTTACTATTTATAGTAAGTTAGGCAGGCAGGAGTTGCTATTTCTAGCAGGGCACCTGGTTCAGTTGGTTAGTTCAGTTTCGACCCAGTTTGACAGTTTGGAGAATAGATAGTGAATATCAAAGCATTTAATGATATTGGGAGAAATATTTAAGTTGTGACTTTATAATATAAAGTTGATTAATTAAATATTAAAATATCAATGGAATAATATAAAGTATTTAATACTTTATATTAAAAGGACAATTATTAATGACTTATTTATTCAATAATCATTTATTGAAAAGGGACGCCATATTTTAATTATTTCTCCTAAGTTTGAAGGGCGAATTTTATAATATTTTAAATGCTCATTCACTTGCTTTTTTGGGTCGACTTCTTGAGAGAAGATATATTTTACAAAGACAAATCGAACTCATTATGTTATGATTATTCTAATTTGTCTATTTTTCTCTCTAAGAGCATTGGGGTTTGTGAAACAAGGGTTTCTGCAAATCATTGGATTTTTTAGAACGTTCCCTCTTCAGAATCAGACATACTGAGACTGTGAGATACCAGTTGAAGCTTGTTAGTTGAGTGGCTTCATTCAGAAGTCATACTAAGCTTATTGTGAAGGTTTTCATCAAGGTTTTGGATCGATTTTCTTTAGAAGGGGATTTGATTGCAGTGGCTTTTCATTATCATCGATCTGACACTCTATACAAGGCCATACGGATTTATTATTGCTGGTTTGAGGCCGTACTGTACCAGCATTTAGGCGTGTGAAGGAGAAAGAGAAACACCCTTGTCTTTTTGCCTCTGTCCATTCCAGATTGGTCGCCTTGCTTCCCAGTGGTCTTTGGTGTCTTTTTGGCTAAGGAAAAGGTTGCATTTCATGTTATATTGATGTTCTTCAGTTGTGTGCCTTTCTGCAAATAATAATCAGGTTTTTCATTAAGTCTTTTGCTGCCTTTTACATTGCATGTATTGCCTTTTTATTTGTAATAGTTCGATTGAATTAAAGAAGGATTTCTCTATACAAAATCATAGATCTATTGTTGTTTCTAGCATTCTACGAATTTATTGCAATTTATTTCAAAATCGCACCAATCTTTTTTATTGCAAAACCCTCAAAAAATCAAAAACGACAAAACAAACAAAAAATTGCATTCACTGTCCGAAGTTTGGGTTGAGAGACACCTGGTCTCTTACATGCAGTTAATAATTATCATCCATAAGGCCATATGCAGAATTACTCCTTTGAAATTCTTGAAACCATTCAAACCCCAAAATTTGTCTTTGGAAAAGATTTAACAAATTTCGCAAATTCTTCAACTTATTGATGAAGCTTTGTGTGAACTCTGCAGTGAATTCACTCTAGATGGTATTGGGTTTTCGTTCAATCCATCATGAAATCCAAGGGTTTTAGTCCTCAAGCTTTTGGAACTTGTAGAACAAGTTGTCCAAATTCTTTCTTGATAATAATTTCCAAAAGATAATCAAATGGTTTTCCTTCAACACCTTTTAATTCATTCATTGCCTTTATTTTTAATTCTATTTCACCTCTCCCCAAAGTGACTTATTTAATATTTTTATCAATGCATTTAATAGAAGTAACTTTGATAATTAACCAATTAATTAAATATAAATGTCCAAAAAGCAACTTAGGAAAATTTAATATTTAATTAATTAAATTATTTTGTTGATATTTCCCACCTTAGCTTATGGGAATACAATAAGATAGTGGACTTTGTTGGGTGATCATTCAAAAAACGGGACATTTCAAGCAAGGATGCACCTGAGTTGAGGGTACTTGCCATTCGTCTTATTTCATAGGTTGCTAGTTCCTTAGTTGTAGAGAGGAATTGGTCCACATATAACTTCATCTAGCGATTCAAGAGGAACAACCTTACCTCTAGACAATCAAAGAAGTTGGTGGTTGTACATAGTGCCTTGCGATTACTAGATTGACAGACCCTATTGATAGACTTCAGCCTTTCGTTGGGCTGTTGATCTTGAAGATGCTATACAAATTGATGAGGAGGATACATAGGATGGATTGGTTGGGGGTTCCATTGCCCGAGACAACCCCTTATATTGGAAATGACTCACAATGGAGCTCCGATTTTGATACAAACCTACCAGATGCATCTGTTGATTAGGGAATACTATAGATTTTCTATGTTTTTGTTATTTTATACTTGAAACTTGCAACCTTTGGGAATTTTGTTATAATTCTTATATAATATGTATGCTCATTGACAATGAAATCATTTAAATTTTGTTAATTTGTTTGTCAATTCTCATGTGAAATTTCCATTCAAGTCTAATGTTTTGTATTAATGTTCTATAATGTCTATGATCAATTCTTTATAAATGTTATGAATGTTTGAAATTTCTTTATATTTGTAAAGATTTCCCTATTTTTCAATAGTCATCCCCTGCCATCCCCTAAAAGATGGCCAAAAAGTACCCCCGTACTAGAAACACATCCCATTGTCCCTTTCTACCCCCATCTTAGAAGCTTCGAGGAGCATAGTTATTTTACTCTCTTATGAATTATGGTTTAACCACTTTACCCACCCATGCCTTGTTTATCTTTCCTTTGTACTTTGTGCTTACTTATTTTTAGTGTATTATGGTGTCTTTTTACCCTAGTACTTATCTCGTACAATTGATTGTAGTTCTGGGCCCCTTTAATCTTTTTGGCTATAATTAGGCATACAATAATTTCTTTCTTTTTTTCTTTTTGATTTCTGGTCTATCGTAGCATCTTAACAAAGTATATTATTCCCTCTCTGTTAATGAATTTGAACAATGTATTGTTATATCTTGTTGGAAAGCTCGACTCAAGTATTCTTTACTACGCTTAAAAGTCCACACTACTTGCTTTTAAGTGTTTATGTAAATAATTCTACAACTGGAATACTTGTGTCTTCTTGTTAGCTATATATAATGACTTTGAGATAACTTCTTAAAGGCTATAACAATTATTCAACATTGCTTAAGCAAAGATGGTTGTTTTGTTTATTGTAACAACTGGTTTGGCCAATGTTTTGTTAGATTATGTGATCTCTGTGTGTATTTGAGCTTTCCTATAGGATTTTTATATTTTATTGTCTTTGACCTTTTTTATTATTACATATCTTTTTCTTTCCCTAAAGTAAAATATATTGTTTTGATCATAGTTACGAGACTCAGAATCGACGAGGGTGACTCGAGTCGGGACTCGGGACTCGGCGTAGACTTGGCAAAATGAAAAACTGTAATGTCCCCTTCCAGTTGACATCTCTTAGTGCTTAAGATTAGCCTATTATGTGACCCTCGTAGGCTGATAAGGTGGATAGAGGGTTTTGTTGAGGATTGGCTTGGGTTCAGTTGGCAGAATCATTCAGTTTGGTTTTCGTTCGGGGTCGTTCGGACATCATTTGCTTGACTTACTATTTTTAGTAAGTGGAGACACTCAACAAAGCACCCCTACTATTTTTAGCAGTATGGTTTGGTCGTATGCGGATTCAGTCACTTATCACCTGGGTTCAGACGGTTCGTCAATTGGACTTGTTTTGAGAGAGATATTAATATTTATTTGCTAAAATAAATATTAATTAATTTTAAGCTTATATTATAAAGTTATAATATAATTAAATATTATAACTTAAGTGACTTTATGGAAGGGGTCGACCAACATAAAGAAGGGGCCACTTTTCAATTATTATTTATAATTAAAAGTGCGTTCAAACTATGGAAAAATTAAAAGAAGAATTCAAAGTTTATTTAAATGATGCTTTTTTGGGAAAATCGACCCAACTGAGGAATTATAAGTTTCTTTGAGAGAAACTCATTTCATTATGTTATGAAAATCGACTTTGATCAATTCTTCCTTCAGAGAACGGAACCAAGGGTTTCAGTTGTCATTTTGCATTGGAGAACGAGCCATCTTCAGTGTCTGCAGTTCAGAGGCTATGAAATATCAGCTGATTTATTGCTTATCAGAGAGATAGCTTCATCCAAAAGTTATCATAGAGCTTATTCAGAGGTTACATCTTCAGAGTTTGAATCCAGAAGTCATCAGATAGAGAGATATTCTTGGGCGGCTGATTTAGCTTCACATCTGGCATCTTTTCAAAGGCCGTACATATTTCTTCTTGCTGCTGCTGAGCCGTACCATTCATTTGCTGGGCCGTACCATCAAGTACAGGGCCGTACCCTTCTCTTAGGGCAAAACGCCTCCCCTTTTGGCAATTTGACTTCATCAAAAGGGACGCCTATTCCTCTGGAGTCTTCTGCAATCTTCTGGCGTAGGGAGAAGTTGATATTTTTAATAAGCCGTACATCTGATTACCTTTAGGCGGTTGCAAATCAGGTTTTTAAATAATGCATATTCGCTTTGCTTTTTTTCTGCATGTTAGGGCTTCAGTATTGTAATCACTGGGAAAGAATAATGAATTCATTTGCTATCATTTCCGAAACTTATATGCTTCAGTTTGTACCTTCTGGAATTTAATTAAATTTTTAGAAGTATTTCTTTCAAAATCGCATTCTTTATTATTGCATGCAAAAACTCAAAACATCCAAAAACACCAAAAAAAAAAAAAATACATTCAGTTCCGGAACAGTGAGAACAGGGGTTTCTATAGTGGTATCAGAGCGGCTTCCTGCCAGCCTGAGGTTTTGGGATTCATATGCAGCCACAGGAGGCTAGGCCTCACAGATATTATACTCGTAGAAGGGCTTTGTTTGACAGGACACGGGAATTGAACAGGCAGCCAAATCCGATGGTTGAGGGAGCGGAGGTTCCTCGAGATCCTCATGATGATGATGCAGAGGTCAGGCAGACTCTCAGAGATCTACGGACAGGCCAGCAGCAGGTAACTGATGTATTACAGCAGTTGACCATGGCGATACAGAGGATTGGTTCACTTAGGAGACCATCACCACGCCGTGATGTAGATAGGAGTGATGCAAGTTCACAGAGGATACCCAGGACCATTTCACGAATAGCAGATAGGCCTACCCGTCTGACTTTTGTGAGACAGGAGCCCGATGGGCCTATGGTAGATGAGGAGCCTAAGGCAGTGTTCGTTGATATTCTTATGGCAGCGAACGACGAGTGGGAGTTATTGACCCAAAGGTCAGAGAGAGGATTACCTTTGACTGGTTTATCACACAGAGGCGAGAGCTGTAATGTCCCCTTCTCGAGCATGATCTTTCCAGTGACCATTAGCCTATTCTGGAGACTCGTAGGCTATTCGGAAGGTGAAATTAGGGTTTCATGTTTCGAAGGATGCTCTTGCTTGAGGTTGGTTGTTTCAATGGCGGATTCTTTCTGGGTTTTCAGAGAGCTTCACAGTGATATATTGTTCTTGGCATTCTGAGCAATTTCAGGAATTTACTATTTTTAGTAAATTCTATTTTTGGCAGTGTTCCTGTTGGTTCCAGCATGGTTGACTTTCGACTTCAGACTGATCAGTTGGCTTGCTCATTTATGGCTTCGGGGCACAATTGGAGAGATAAGTCGAATTATTTAATTAAAGTCATGTTTTAATGTTATATTTTAACATTGACCCCTTGGCCTAGCTCGTCACTTTAAGTTGTTTTAAAAGATGTTTTTATGGGTGGGCGCCTCATTGAAAGGAATTAATTATATTTCTTATAAAGTAAAGATTAACCCAAGCTCAAATTGGACACCAACTTCAAGGAGGAAATAAAGTATTATTAAAAGTCAAAGTTTGCTTGGAAAAGTGGGACGCCTTTTATTGGAGGATTAGGGTTTGGTTCGAAAAGGAAGTTTAGGGTTTCGAGAAAGATCATCTGAAAATTATAAAAGGAGGCCATTGGTTATCATTGAGATTATCTTTTGTCTATAGGAATGTTATGCTGCCGGATTGGCTTTGGGATTGCTTCGAGGAATGTACGCCTCCTAGCTTGGCATTGCTTCTCGCTTGAAAGATAGCAACTAGTGGTGAAATAGTGTAGCTTTGTGAGTTTGTATTGGGATTTGTGCATTGTAATCAGCTTGTAGCTTTTTAGTTCAGTTTTTGCATATTAGAGTTTTTTTGGAATTGCATTCCCCTTCAGCAGATTGTAGTTTTCATTCGTAAATCCAAAAATACAAAAAAGATCGTTCTGGGTACTGTCTTATTCTGTCTGTCTGTAAGGGGCGACCCTTTTCCCCAAGTTATAGATTTTATTTTGAAGGCTGTGATTTTTAAAGTAAAATCGCCCCTCTTGCTGGGCCGTACCATCTAGACTTGCATTGGTTTTTGTGCATAAATTAAATTGAGACTTTTGATCAGCTTTCAGTGACCTATCTTGGTCGCCATCTTATTAGGATCATATTGCATTTCGTCTGGTGGAATTTGATTAAGTTTGGAGCAAGTTGTGAGTGAATTTGTGAGTTTCAGGGCTGCTGTTTGTGCACGTGGAAAACAGGACTGTCACAAATCAGATTGTCAGGTTGGCTCTAATAATTGAGTTTTTGATCTAAGCTTTATTATTCAGTGAAGGAAACTCAATATATATTGTTGCAGCTTTATATATCTCTTGATTCACATTGATAGCAAGGCATTGTCTAACTTATTGTAAGTTGGCAGTAGTACTGACAACAGGTCATAATCTTGCTTTATCAATTTGTAATGCTCAATCTTTACATTCTGTAATTGCTTGTAATATCTCACATCTCCGCCCTATGGTAGCTCCTTTCCCACTCCGGGTTAGAAAGCACATTTTGGGTGTCTAGTTACTTTCAGCATTCTAGCGTATTTTTCCTTCAAGCATTGTAATTCTTAGCACTCCGCCATATGGTCGCCTCAATTCCATACTGAATTGGGTAGCACATACTTGGTGTTGAGTTTTCTTTCAGTACTTGTAGTGTAGAAGATCCTCTGACCATGTGCACGCCATCATTGGCGCCATTCTTGGTTAGAGTTCCTTCCAGTTCTGTTTCTGCATTCAGATCCTCTGACCAATGCTCACACCTTGCCCACATCGGGATCCTGGTGTACATTCTGGTTAGAGTTGCTTCGGCAACCTTTGGGTTTAGATCTAACCTTAGCGGGTGCGTTTGGTTTGTAAACTGTAATTGAAAAAACGAAAAAATTTGGCTCGGAATATTTCAAGAGCATTACAGGAACAGGCCGGATAGGAGGCCTAGGCATCAGAATGGTGACCTGAAGCACGCCACAAACAAGCTCACATTAGCTATGTTTGACGGAAGTGGTAAGGTTACAGCCCAGACTTGGATCAGTAAGTTGGATACCTTCCTTACATTGCGTCCCATGGCGGAGGAGGATGCTATTAGATATGCTACTTTGCATCTTGAGGGGGCAGCTTATGACTGGTGGCATCATGGGATGGTGACACTTCAACACGATCGTATCACCACTTACCAGGAGTTCATAGACAGATTGGTGGAACGATTCGACAAGAAGGATCCTGAGTCTTACTTCAGAGATTTGGCCCAGTTGAGACAGGTTGGTAGTTTGGAGGCCTACATAGGAGACTTCTAGTGGTTGTCCGTGATGGTTCCCAGCATATTAGAGAGGCGTCTAGTTGTGCTCTTCGTGGAGGGATTGTTGGAACCACTGAGAGGTTGGATCAAGGCATTTGATCCTCTTTCACTACAGGAAGCTATGAAGAAGGCACGCAGCATGGAACTTGCAACACCATCTAGCAAGTTCAACTCTAGAAATACTACTTCCTTCAGGGACAATAAGGGATTCAATAAAAATAAGGAGAAAACTGATTTTAAGAGTGACTCAAAGGGTAAATCAGCAGCACCCTTGGATCGTGAGACTCTTAATGATTTGCGCAGGAAGAAGCTTTGCTTCTACTGCAAAGGTCCCTACGACGCTAACCATAATTGTCCTTTGCGGCCTAAGGGTAAGGCCAATAGAGTTATGTGGGCTTATTATGAGGATTCGGAATCTGAGAATTCTGAGGAGTCAGAATCAGAGGCTTCAGAGCCTAAGACGGAGGCAGAGTCAGAGCTCCAAATCCAGGAGGCACGGTTGTCTAGCATTCAGCAGGAGGGATCTTTCAGACTTCGTGGAGTTTTGGCTGGTCAAAAGGTTATCACCCTTTTGGACACAGGTGCCACCCATAATTTTATAGATGCCAGATTTGTTGAGAAATGTGGGCTCATAACCGAGGAGTTTGAGGGCATTTGGGTTAAGGTGGCTGATGGTTACACTCTTAGATGTGACCGTATGATTAAGGATCTCCCTTTGCACTTGAATAATTATGAATTCAAGGCTGATTATTACGTAGTGAATATGGGAGATATTGATTTAGTTTTGGGCATGAAGTGGCTTCATTCCCTTGAGAAAGTTACACTTCGTCTCAAAGACATGGAGATTCAGTTTGATGTGGATGGGAAGACTCATATGCTGAAGGCCATCCGGGACAGTAACGTCAGGACTATTTCCTTCCAACGGATGGAGAGACTTATGCGTCATGACATGGTCGAGTGGGCTGCCAAGTGCACTTTGACACCTATACAGGAGGGACAGCATAAGATCGAGTATCATCCTGACATTCAACAGTTGAGAGTTAAGCATGGGAAAGTTTTCAGTGACATTCCACCAGGGAGACCTCCAGACAGGGGCATTGAGCACATCATAGAGCTTGAGGAGGGCGCTAAGCCCGTCATGATTACTCCTTACAGGCATCCGAAGCGGCTTAAGGATGAGATAGAGAAGACTATCAAGGAGCTGCTCACTATGGGTCACATTCGACCAAGTAAATCACCGTTTGCTTCTTCAGTGGTTCTAGTGAAGAAGAAAGATGGTACACTTCGTATGTGCATAGATTACAGAGTCCTGAATAAGAGGACTATTAAGAACAGGTATCCCATACCCCGTATAGATGAACTTATTGACGAGCTCCATGGTGCCTGTTACTTTTCGAAGATAGACTTGAGATCGGGATATCATCAGATTAGAGTTCGTGAGCAGGATGTTGAGAAGACCGCTTTTCGCTGTCATTGTGGACACTTTGAGTTTGTGGTTATGCCATTTGGGCTAACCAACGCTCCAGCGACATTCCAGTCCACCATTAACAGGGTCTTCCATTCACATTTGAGGAGATATGTACTCGTCTTCTTTGATGATATTTTGGTCTACAGCACGACATGGAAGGAGCATTTGGCTCATTTGGGTACAGTACTTAGTATTTTGGAGAGGGAATCCTTGTATGCCAAGGAATCCAAATGTGATTTAGGGATGACTGAGTTGTTATACTTAGGCCATATCATCAGTGCAGGGGGAGTGCGGATGGATCCCAAGAAGATCCGTGCTATCGTAGATTGGCCTACTCCAGGGAACCTTACACAGCTGCGAGGATTTCTTGGGTTATGTGGTTTCTACTGCAGATTTGTTAGTGGTTATTCACGCCATGTTGCACCTATGACGGATTTGTTGAAAAAAGGTGCATTCATTTGGACTCCTGAGGCACAAGAGTGTTTTGTGAGGTTCAAGGAGCTTATGACTACATGTCCAGTGTTGGCACTGCCGGATTTTACGAAGCCTTTTGAGCTTCAGTGTGATGCTTTTGGTGAAGGTATTAGAGCGGTGCTCATGCAGGACAAGCACTCGATTGTTTATGAGAGCAGAAAACTCAGAGGACCAGAGAGGCTTTACAGTATCTATGATAAGGAAATGCTGGCCATAATGCATGGCTTGGCCAAATTCAGGCAATATCTCGTGGGCAGTAAGTTTTGTATTAAGACTGATCATAATAGCTTGAGGCATTTCCTAGGGCAGCGAGATTTAAATGACCGTCAGCAGAAGTGGGTAAGTTACAGGCATATGACTTTGATATCACCTACATCAAAGGTACCCAGAATGTTGTTGTTGACGCTCTCTCATGCCGGCCTTATCTGAGTTCTATGGTACATATTGCAGAGGACTGGAGGCATTTGATTGTGGCAGAGTATGCCAAGGATACTTGGGCATCTGGTATTGTTGAGGGATCTATGGTGGACACCAGGTACACACTTGTGAATGACTTGATCATTTACAAAAACAGGATTTTCTTGATCCCAGGATCAGAGATGAAGAACACCATTATGCGAGCCTTTCATGATGTACCTACAACAGGGCATCCCGGGTACTTCAAAACATACAGACAGGTTCGGGAAAGGTTTACATGGAAGGGACTTAAGGCAGATGTCCTTCAGTATGTGCGTGAGTGCCCTGTTTGTCAGCAGAACAAGTAGGAAAACACGTATCCGGCAGGATTGTTGCAGCCACTTCCGATTCCTGATAGGAAGTGGGAATGCCTGTCGATGGATTTTATTACGGGCTTGCCTAAAGCCCAGGGACGTGATTGCATATATGTAGTTGTGGATCGGCTGACGAAGTATGCCCACTTCTTTCCGATCACCACCACTTACACAGCTACACAGGTAGCAGAGGTTTTCTTCCGTGAGGTTTTCAGATTACATGGGTTGCCCCGGAGCATAGTTAGCGACATGGATAGTCAGTTCCTGAGTCACTTCTGGCAGGAGGTGTTCAGACTTTGTGGGACCGAGCTTACACCGAGCACCAGTTACCACCCGCAGACCGACGGTCAGACGGAGATAGTGAACAAATGGGTGGAAGGCTACCTCAGGAACTACATTGCAGGGCAGCAAAAGGCGTGGGTCAAGTGGATATATTTATGTGAGTATTGTTACAATACCACCTTTCACATGACCATTCAGATGTCTCCCTTCATGGCATTGTATGGGTATGAGATGCCTAGTTTCCTTGATTTGCTACTGAGTGACAGTAGAGTGCCTAGTGCTGGAGACTTATTGCAGGAGAGTCAGGACATTATAAGGGCTCTTAAGGAGAATATTGCTAAGGCACAAAACCAGCAGAAGCAGTATGCAGATCAGAAGAGGACAAAGAGATCTTTTGAGGTGGGAGACATGGTATATCTTATGCTGCAGCCCTACAGACAGTCTACTCTCAGGAAGAGTGGATCCGAGAAGCTCAAGCCACGGTATTATGGTCCTTTCAGGATTGTCAGGCGCGTTGGCGAAGTGGCTTATGAGCTAGAGCTTCCAACTGATAGTAAGGTCCACAATGTTTTTCATGTGTCACGTCTCAAGAAGGCGTTAGGACATCGTGTGGTACCTTCAGCAGTATTACCTCCCTTAGATGATGAGGGAAAGTTGATCTTAGTTCCTGAGTCGATCCTAGAATACAGAGAGAGACAGTTGCGCAGGAGGACTATCAGGGAATATTTGGTGAAATGGAGAGATTTACCAATGGAGGATGCTACGTGGGAGAGTGAGGAGATTTTGCATCATCCGGAGTTGAGATTGCTTGAGGACAAGCAATTTCAGGAGGGGCGGACTGTAATGTCCCCTTCTAGTTGACATCTCTCAGTGCTTAAGATTAGCCTATTATGTGACCCTCGTAGGCTAATAAGGTGGATAGAGGGTCTTGTTGAGGATTGGCTTGGGTTCAGTTGGCAGAATCATTCAGTTTGGTTTTCGTTTGGGGTTGTTCGGACATCATTTGCTTGACTTACTATTTTTAGTAAGTGGAGACACTCAATAGAGCACCCCTGCTATTTTTAGCAGTATGGTTTGGTCGTATGCGGATTCAGTCACTTATCACCTGGGTTCAGACGGTTCGTCAATTGGACCTGTTTTGAGAGAGATATTAATATTTATTTGCTAAAATAAATATTAATTAATTTTAAGCTTATATTATAAAGTTATAATATAATTAAATATTATAACTTAAGTGACTTTATGGAAGGGGTCGACCAACATAAAGAAGGGGCCACTTTTCAATTATTATTTATAATTAAAAGTGCGTTCAAACTATGGAAAAATTAAAAGAAGAATTCAAAGTTTATTTAAATGATGCTTTTTTGGGAAAATCGACCCAACTGAGGAATTATAAGTTTCTTTGAGAGAAACTCATTTCATTATGTTATGAAAATCGACTTTGATCAATTCTTCCTTCAGAGAATGGAACCAAGGGTTTCAGTTGTCATTTTGCATTGGAGAACGAGCCATCTTCAGTGTTTGCAGTTCAGAGGCTGTGAAATATCAGCTGATTTATTACTTATCAGAGAGATAGCTTCATCCAAAAGTTATCATAGAGCTTATTCAGAGGTTACATCTTTAGAGTTTGAATCCAGAAGTCATCAGACAGAGAGATATTCTTGGGCAGTTGATTTAGCTTCACATCTGACATCTTTTCAAAGGCCGTACAGATTTCTTCTTGCTGTTGTTGAGCTGTACCATTCATTTGCTGGGCCGTACCATCAAGTACAGGGCCGTACCCTTCTCTTAGGGCAAAACGCCTCCCCTTTTGGCAATTTGACTTCATCAAAAGGGACACCTATTCCTCTGGAGTCTTCTGCATTCTTCTGGCGCAGGGAGAAGTTGATATTTTTGATAAGCCGTACATCCGATTACCTTTAGGCGGCTGCAAATCAGGTTTTTAAATAATGCATATTCGCTTTGCTTTTTGTCTGCATGTTAAGGCTTTAGTATTGTAATCACTGGGAAAGAATAATGAATCCATTTGCTATCATTTCCGAAACTTATATGCTTCAGTTTGTACCTTCTGGAATTTAATTAAATTTTTAGAAGTATTTCTTTCAAAATCACATTCTTTATTATTGCATGCAAAAACTCAAAACATCCAAATATACCAAAAAAAAAAAAAATACATTCAGTTCCGGAACAGTGAGAACAGGGGTTTCTACAAAAACCCAAGAAATTTAGAGATTTTTAAGGATTTAAAACTTTTTCATGCACCCTTTATTAAATAAACCTTAAAGGCACAATAACATCATCAAATAGAAGCTAATTTGATCACATACACAAGTATACATCGATCACATACGCAAATTGTAGCTGAGCTGTTGAAGGAAATAACACACATAGATATCTAAATATAGTCAAATGTGTACAAAACTCATGGAATATGAAATCCATGACATCAAACGTTCCAAACAAATATGAAATATCAAAACAATAACTACAAGTCTATGGCTCAGAGGAGCTTGCATCCTTCCTACGAAGGTGTCTAAGGTGGGTCCTGGATGATGTAGCAGTTGCAGCCATAGTCTCTGCTTGTGACTCCATACCACCCTCACCAACATCAATTGCGGTTGTGTCTGCTTGTGCTCTAGCCTCTTCCTCTGCCATGGCTACAGCCTCAGCCTCTCTATTTGCCTGGTCAACTCAATCAAGGTCCTCGTCACTAACACAAGTATACATTGATCACATAAGTATAAACACAAATTGTAGCTGAGCTGCTGAAGGAAATAACACACTTAGATATATAGTCAAAGACTCAAATGTATACAAAACTCATGGAATATGAAATCCATGACATCAAATGTTCCAAACAAATATGAAATATCAAAAGATTCAAAACAATAACTAGAAGTCTATGGCTCAAAGGAGCCTGCATCCTTCCTACAAATGCGTCTAAGATAGGTCTTGGATGATGTAGCAGCCATAATCTCAAGTTTGAGGGAAATTGCCCCAATGGGGTGAGGGGTAGTGCCCTTTGCGGGGGTCTAGGGGCAGTTCCCCCGATGGGGTCGAGGGGCAGTGCCCCTTGTGGGGGTTTGGGGGCAGCGCCCATAGTGGGGTCAAGGGGCAATGCCCCTTGTTGGGGTCTGGGGGTAGTACACTTAGCGGAGTCGAGGGGCAATGCCCCTTGCGGAAGCCCAAATTAAGACCTCCAAAACCATACAAACCTTCATGGCGTAGATCATTCCGCATTCAAAATAAGTAAAAAAATAAATTTTTAACTTTAAATTTTATGTAATTTTTGCACTTTTCAAACCTACCTCTGCACAAGTCTGCTTGATGGGAGTTGCCTAGACTTGGCGACTCGGCTGGACTCGGCCGAGTCCAAGTCCGAGTCCCCCAAACTTGGCTGGGGTGACTCGACTCGAGACTCGCTGAGTCTAGGTGAGTCCTAGCGAGTCTCGTTACTGTGGTTTTGATAATAGAAGAGAAATTACAATAGCCATCTTATGTTAAGAAAACTAGAAGATGGTCAGCTTATTGCATATATTTTGAAGGTTTCCTTGGTGTAAGAAACGTCTGGAGCTAGTTTTAAAACAAAACAAAAAGAATAAATATATTTAGCATAGTTATGAGACTCAGCAATTTCTCACTGAGTCATGAGCTGAGTCAGTCCATGAAAATACTCATTGAGTACAAAAAATGTAAAAAAAAGAACCATTAGAAACAATTCTTTAGATAGATTAAGAAGAAAATTTTATTTTTTGCTGCAGTTTGGCTGAGTCCATGCCAAGTCAAAAATTGGCTTGCATACTCCAAGTCTCATGGCCATGATAAATAGGGGTCACATAATTTTTTATTCTTTTTCGATTTTAGTGTTTTAACATTGTCATTTTTGAGATGTCTAAGATAATTGTCTTTAAAAGATTCAGTTAGATATATGTAATTTTATTAAATATATGCATTAGTGATGTCATACTAGACATAAACTAGCGGAAAATATAAAACTAACTTTATTTACACATTTCTTTTAAATTTCTTACTTTGCTAAGCATTTAATAGAAAATGGAAAGAGAAGATACCATGTCCATTCTTCCAAAGAAGCTGAATCCTTGGCTCAAAGAGGTTCTTCCTTCTTACCTATTGCTCAAAGCATGCATCAAGCTATCCAAAATCATCCTAAATTCACCCAACATTAGCATCCTTCCACCAGTAAATCTCCCAGCTCTTTGGAAGTGGACAAGATGGAGGTGTTTGCAGAAGTTATAATATGCAATATAACTGTTTTCTTAAAACAATCATCTCCCTGCAGGATCAGCTCATGCACTAATCAGTCAAGTAACATGCAAAGATTTTCAACCAGAACCAAAACTTAACTGAACTTATTCGGAAGCAGCTCCTTCATGGCAAAGATAAACCCTCCCAACCCGCTGATGCCATTAACAGTGGGAACCAATGGAGCCTCCTGAATGTAATACAGATTTATATCTGACATGGAACACAGAGTACAAAAACCCCATCTCCATATCAGGCATCTCCCCTAACAGCATTCAGGTGCTCTCTGAGGGAATTTGAAAGGAATCTGCAGACATTCCTCCCTCACACTGAGGACATGATGGAAGAAGCAGATGCACCAGGAGGATTGATTTCTTGCCTTTACTCATTGAAAAATAATGAATGATCTTTTTGTTTCTAGGATTTATCATTTGTACAGTATCTTCATGTGCTTTTTTTGTATCTGGACTTTATCATTTGTACAGCATCTTTGAGTGCTTTTTTTGTAATTGTTTCATTTGTAAGCACTGCATAATGGTATAGCCAATCCTCACTTGGTTGTGAAATGTAATACTCTTTTATGTTTTTTGTGCTACTTTCAATTTACCGATATGGCTTCCTGATCACGTACATCCTTCTCATATCTTAATGTAATATCCTTATATGTCAAAAAGGACAAAAAGTAGATTATCCTTGTACCAAAAGTGATTTGAGCATATTAGTTAGCATTAAAGAAAATTTTCGGAATAGTTTTTCAAATACTTTCTTTGTTTTTATGTTGACATCATTTCACAGGTACTAAAGGAAGGTAATGATTTAATGGAAGTTGGAAGGCTTCGGGATGCAATTGTCTACTATGAAAGGATAATGAATGAAATGGTTTTTAAGGTATTCTTGTCCTTGCTCCAAGGTTTCAAAGACTTAATATCTACTGATTTTCTTTAATTAAATCTAAGATTTTTGTCCATGTCTTCTATTCAAAATAATTTGCTTGATTACAGTAAGAAAGAAGAAACTGAATAACAGATGAAATAATGAAGTGAATGGAAAATTGTAAGCTTTTGATTTCAAAGTAAATGTAAACAAGCAAGTCCAAGTTGCACCAAGAAATCAGAAAGATCTATTATGGAAATGACATTGTCAATGGCAACTTGATTTATCTCTATCCAAACTTTCCTTGCAACATGATTGGACATAATATTTTAAGGCTAGTTTAGATTCTTTTTCCCCTTGAAGATTGTTGTACGGTTGTACCTAATCTGAAACTTGATTTTGATAAAAGAAACTTCCTTGTCAAATTGTCATTTGTGTGTCCAGTTCTTTGTCAAAAATTGGAATGGCCAATTTTTAGTCAAGTCACAGGTCATGTTGTCAAAGTCTAAAAAATTCTTTATTCAATTGAACTGTGAATTGTGTCATCGTCCAAAAATTGTTTTTCCTCCAATATTAATGTTCATTATGTCAAAATCCAAAATGTCAAATTTTCATATACAAATTATTTGTCCATCAATTTCAATTATAATTTATTAATGTATAATTAATAATTTATTATTAATTAATTATTCATTAATAAGTAATATTAGTTTTTTGGTTGTCCCCTTGAAAGTTCAGGACAAAGTGTGCCAAAACAAAAAAAAATAGCACAAATTTTAAAAAGTTCTGTTCTTTAAAAATTTCCTGTCTTTTATGACATTAATTTTATAATAATAATTACTGATTAATGATTTTGTATTGTTAACCAGTGATTATTTTTAAAAAATTAATAAAAATTATAATTGAAATTGAAGCAAGTTAAAAAATAAAGAAAAAAATGAACTATAGTCCAAAAAGCCAAGACAAAGTAAAAAGTCTATAAAGAGGCTAGCACTTATTGTTCACAAGCAAACTCATCTTTTGCTGTTCATGAGTAAAAAAGGCTTCCAAGACCGCTTTCTAGCATCAGGACAAATATTTTTTAGTTGTATCAACAGTGGCTGAAGATTTTCAGAGCCAACTTCATCTATTTTGCACCATTCAAAGTGTATTTACTGCTAATCTATTTGATTTACAAATTCTAGTTTATATTTTCAGTAAAGAAATGTTCACACTTGGGGATGTGTTGTTTTGAGATCTGATGCAAAGTGGAATAGTGTCAAATTTGTGAATTTCAATAAAGAGATTGTCACAATGAATTTTGAAAGCTTCATCACGGGTTTTAGATGCAAGTCACTAAGGTTCATTGAATAATGATTTCTTTTCAAAGCTTTGTTAATTCAGCCTTTTACACTAAGCAAATCTAAGAAAGATACACATCTAAATTTTATTTAGTATAAACGTAGAGTCATTCGGAACACTGTAACATTTGTATATGGCAAGTATGCTTTGTTGGAGCTTTCCCTTCTAATTCAAAGAGTGGTTCTAGCACGCATTTGTTATATTTTGGGTTGTATTGGAAGGTGCAAATTAAAATGTTACAAAGATTCCATGGTTTAGGGCAGCATTTTTTCTTTTCTTTGATGTATTGATTGTCTTCAAGTAAAACATGCTATATATCTATGTGCTATAACATTCCTTTAGATTTTGAGAATCAAGATAGAGATACATGTTTGATTCATTACTATGTGTGTAGAATTAAAGATACAAGTTCTTATTTAAATACTCAAAAAAGTGTGGTTTTAACCTTTTGAGAGACTTGGTTTCATTTTCTAGGGAGTTACCTTGGCAATGAATTAATTCTTGCTCCTCTCTCATGCTATCCTTCACTATGTTATGTCCCCTTCACAGGCGTAAGCACTAGTCAAGGACCCTTAGCCTATTTTAATTCTTGTAGGCTAATTAGGAGGAAAAAGATGAAATAATTAATTAATTAAATTAAGTTGTTTAAAATCTGCACAACTTATATTTAATTAATTTTATTTATAAAGATGGATAGTTGTAGTTACTAAATAATCACATTAGTTTTGTTGTAATCAGCAAGTAGTTCCCAACAATTGTTAGTACTAATTACCGACGGTTGGTAATTCTAAACAATCATCAACCATCCTATAAATATTATAATTGTATGCATGTTCGGGGACGACAAGCATGAATTTCCCAAACATTTTGTAAATGCTTATGACTGAATCAAAATATCTTTTTGACTTGAAATTATGAATTGTTTCGTATAAAATTTACTATTTTTTCTATTATAATCCTTCAAGTAGAGTTGACAGTAAACATTTGGCGTCGTTGCCTATAAGAACTTTTGTTAAATAGGGAAGGTAGGAAAATGACAAATTAAATGGGAAAGCCAATAGAAGAACTTGTAGAATCAAACAAAGAAAGAGAAGATCAACTCACACAAGATCTTGTAAATTTGTGGGATATATTCGTGAGGGAGCATTTCTGGAGGGAAGCCATTAAGAGGCAAATCCTTCAAGATGGGATTTGGGACAATCTGCAAGTGAACGACGAAGTAGAGTTGTTTGAACCAATTACCAAGATTACTTGCTCGATACCTTATCATCTTACAAGACCTTTGTGAGGAGAAAGAATGAGAACAACATCGACAACAAATATTGCAACGATACGAAGAATGAAATTGGAGGGAAGAAGAACGTGATATCGATCATTGACGCACTCCGAAGAATTAATTCCCTTGCACTTGAATAAAGACGGGAAACAAATACAAAGTGGTTGAATCACTAGACCAAAAGATTAGAAGGTCCCTAAGATTAAGGGAACAAAGAGAAAGAAGGAGACAATTAAAGGGTGAAGTTGAAGAAGGTGAAGGGTTTTTGACTGAAAGCTCGAATCCACCCAAGAGTAAAATTCGAAGCATAAGAGAAGTCGTAGTCAAGAAGAAAGGAAAAATCTCATGACAAGAAAGCACACAAAGGGTGAGTGGGAAGAAATAGCATGACATCTACCACTCCTTGATAAAGTGTACATTGACCTGATCGACCAAGTTGGAGCACCACCTATACCATCAACATTGAACGAAGGGGAAGACAAGAACCAATCGACCTCACTATCAAAGAACCATTAGTACCATCATAGTCGAACAAAGGGGAAGATGAGGGAGAACCTATTGATGGTCTGACAAAGACGAACGAGAACACCATACACCAGATTGAAGACCTAATAGTTATAGAAGAGCTGAAAATTGGAAGATTGGAGCCAATAATCCCTAGAAGGAGGGAGCATAAAAGGGACCTTGAAGGAAACCCGAGAGTGACAAACATTGAAGAGAGACGAGTTAAGGATTTTGATGTGTCCGTGAATGCAAGGAAAGCATTGAAATGTACAAATGAAGACTCTCCAATCATGTTATTGTCACAAATGGCACAAATGGGAAGCAAGATGGGGTGACTCCCCCAACAATTCTGAATGTAGAAAGGAAGAAACTTCCAAAATGCACAAAAAAAGGGTTGAAGGATCTTGTGAGGCATTGCAAGACATGTGAGACAATTCGGGTAGAAAATGGCTAGGATGACAACCTATTGGCTGAGGGAATTTCCATCAACTCTCAGAGGGATAGCTATAGATTGGTATATAGAATTGGACATAGCAAAAAAAGCTACATGGGATGCATTGAAAAGAACATTCCAAGAAAAACTCAAACTCTTGAGAGATGACAATGAAATTGTAACGGAGATCTACAATACTAAACAAAGAAAGCATGAAAATGTATGAGCTTACAATCATCGGCTCAAAGAACTGTTGGTGAAGCTAGAAAACCAGCCAGTAGATGGATTGAAGAGGTGGTTTATCAAACAGTTAATCCCTTCATTAAGAAAAAATGAAAGTTGTACCCCCTCCTCTTTTGTCGATGCTTACAATCAAGTGATGGCCATAGAGAGTGAGGACAAGAAATCCTTGAGGGAAGAGAAAAACAAATGAAGAAGATAGTTTGGAAGAAAGCACTGACAATGAATCCAAAACAATTCAAGCCCTAAGGAGGGACATGATGTGAATGATGAAAGAGTTGAAAGCAAAGAAAGAGGCAACCAAGGAAAAAAAGAACTATGGTTACAAAATGCAAGAACGAAGGCCACATTAAAACAAATTGTCCCAAGAAGCTATTCTACAACATTTGCCAAGCTTTAGACTATTCTATTAAAGAGTGTCCATATAACTTAAAGACAAGAAGTACACAAGTTCTCTTTACGCAAGGCAAGTAGTCTACACCACCAAATACGCCGCCAAAACAATATTATAACAATCAAATTGCATCACCTAGCAATTATCAAAATCAGAGAGGAAATAATAATCAATTTAACAATAAAAGTGGCACAAGGAGCAGAATTCAATATGATGCTAAGGGTAGACCGATGATACAATGTTGAAAATGCAATGAGTGGGGACATTTCTCTAGAGAATGCCAAAGTGACCAAAACAAGGCTAGAATGTTGTGCAAATGGTACGAACCAGTTGACCATGAGGATACAAATTGCCCAAAACAAAAGGGAAGCATAAATATGTTGGACATGGAGGAACAAGACAAAAGTAATCTTGGCAGTCACCTGAGCACAAGCTAAGAAGGCGGTATACCCAAACCCTTGTACAAAGAGACTCCAAGAAGCAAGGGAAAAAGTAGAAAATGTTATTGCAAAGGAACGAAGGGGTTCTAATGAAACAAAAGGTACTTCTAGGTCTAAGTCAAATAAAAATATTGTGAGACAAGTACTGTAATCCATCGTACCTATACTGATGGAAGACCTCTTGTAGAGTATTTCGCAATTTTGAGTAGCAATTGCCAGTACCATAGGCGATGGCCAAAATAAAAAACAAGAGGGCATAATTGAAGACATAATAATAGAACCTCCACCACCACAAGGAGAACAAGTCATCGATTTGATGATATTGGTAGTCAACATGGGAAAGAAACCATCCATAGTACATATGGAGATTTTGGGGATGACCTTGACAAACACAATCATAGATGGAGGATCAGAAGTGAATGTGTTACCGGAGGACAGATGGAAGTGCTTGGGGAAACCGACTCTCTGGCCACCAACCTTCCAACTCGTGGGAGCTGATCAACATGGAATCAAACCCTTAGGGATGCTAATGGCACAAAAGGTATTGGTTGGAACACAACAATTTTTGTTAAAGTTGGTCGTCCTTCCCTTAGAAAAGAAAGAATATGATGTATTATTAGGGAGGGGATGGCTGATAGTAGCCAAGGAAGATCACAATTGGAAAAAGAACACTTTGTTGATAGAAAACAAAGGCAAAAGGTACATCATTTACCTGAAGAACAAGGCAGTGAATGAAGAGGTCACTTTCGACTTAGAATCAAAGGGAGGAGAAACATGGACAGAAGAACGAGGAGGCATGGAGCTGAATGACAAAGGGATATTAGACCTCTAGCATTGTTCTGAGGATGAAACTAGTTCCTTGAACAAACTACTTCAGTGGTAGTTAGAGGACTATGAACTATTTCAATACAACTACAACATGATACAAATCAAAGAGGTAGAAGAAGAAGACTAGGCGACAACAAGCCACAGGTTATTTCCAAAGTACGGGGAGAACAAGGGGGGAGTTGCCAAGTTGAATGATACACCAGTCCATAATTTCAAATGGGATAAAGCAATCCAGTACGAGAAGCCTACAATGAAGAAAGTAAGCCTTGGAGAAGAAGGCAGTCCTCGAATAATTCTAGCAGGAGATGATTGGGACCTAGTACTTAAGTGATGACGTTCAAAATATTTTTGGAATATAAAAATGCCTTTGCTTGGACATGCAAAGATCTAAAGGGAGTACCACTAGAGTTGTGTATATATAGAATACCCCTACTACCAAGAGTGCAACCAATACAAAAACGATTGTATAGAATGTGGCGATGGTGCAAGAAGAAATAGAAAAGATGTTGGAGGCAGGTATAATCTTCAAATTACAGACCAGTGATTGGGTCTCCTCGATTGACATATCACTCAAGAGAGAGTTCAAACAGATACGGGTATGTGAATATTTCGGGAGTTTAAATATAGTCACTCTTAAGGACCCATTTCCTATAATATTCACCTTTTCAAACCTTGAAGAAATCACAGGTCGTGAGATATATTCCTTCGTGGAGGACTTCTCGAGATATAACCAAATCAGCATTGTAGAAGAGTTTAGTTGAAGACGACATTCATAGTGGAGGATGGAGTATATGCATATAATTAGATGTTGTAACGCTTTGGCTATAATTTAGAGGATAATCGTACACATCTTCGACAAGATGTCAGTAGGAAATTTTAAAGCATTCTTGGATGATTAGTCAATATACAGTGACCAAGAAACACACCTGAAAGCCCTGGGAGAATGTATGGAGGATGCAGAATGTACTATTTTCTCTAAATCCAAAGAAGTGCAAATTTATGGTACCTCAAGGAAAATTGCTAGGACACATAGTTTGCAAGGCAAGACTGAAAATGGACCCATAAAAAATAAGGGTTATAGTACAAAAATGGAGGCACTGAAGGATGTAATGGGATTAAAATCTATCTTGGGCCATGTTGGGTATTATCAATGCTTCATCAAGAATTTCTCTTAGGTATCTTACCCGTTGGATATGTTCATGAGGAAGGGCCAAGCATTTATTTGGATAGAGGATCAAGAGACGAAATTCAAGGAATTAAGAGTACGCTTAATTAGTTCTTCCATTCTAGCGTACCTAGACAAGGACAAATAATTTCATGTACATGTCGATGCATCGAACTTCGCTATTGGTGCAGCATTAGCACAAGTGGGACCACAAAGGTTGGACCATCCTATCTTTTTTGCCAATCGATTACTATCAAAGGTCGAACCTAACTACAACACAACTGAAAGGGAAGCACCTTGGAATGGTATACTCCGTAGAGAAATTCTGACACTACCTGTTGGCGATGTCCTTCACATATTGTGTGGACCATCAAGTGTTAATACATTTGGTCAACAAACCAATTGTTCAAGGTCGGGTAAGTAGATGGTTGTTACTACTACAAGAATTTACTTCTACTATCATTGTATGACCAGGGAAGAGCCATGTGATAGCCAATCAATTGTCAAGAATAAAATCCGGGGAACCACCAAAGGGCGTAAGAGAATATTTGCCTGATACCTACTTGTTTTAGATTGTAGCACTACCCTACATAAAAGATTATCTATCTACCTCGACCTTTCCATCAAACATGCTGCCAACAGATTGAAGAAAGTTAGCTCTCAAGAACAAAAAATTTCAACTCATCAATGGACTATTGTATAAGATGGGATTTGACCATGTCTGGGGACGATGTGTTATGCAAGAAGAGATAAAAGTAATACTTCAAGAAGCACATGAAGAACTGGCAGGAGGGCACATGGGACCAAATGCCACAACCAAGAAAGTTATTTTAGCTAGTTTATGGTGGCTAACACTACACACGGATGCACACAAATGGATAGTCGGATGTGACACCTTCCAAAGGGTGGGTAAACCACTAAAAAGGGATTATATGCCACTCTCCCCATCACAACCATAGGAGCTCTTCAAGAGGTGGGGATTGGATTTATCAGTCCTCTCAAGATCATTCAACTATAGCAATGCAAATACATAGTGGTAGCCATCGAGTATCTAACCATGTCGGCGGAAGCTAGAGTAGACGCAGACAATACAACACTTTGTACGACAAGATTTATTTATGAACAAATTGTCACTGGATATGTCATCCCTATACAAATCACTAGTGATCAAGGAGGTCATTTCGTGAATCATGTCATTCACTTGATGATGACCGAATTCTACATATTTCATAACCTCTCAAGCTTGTACTATCTAAGGGTCTATGGATAGGTTGAATCCACAAACAAGGTACTCATTTCGATCATCCACAAGTCCTGCGAAATCAAAGAAGCAGATTGGGAGGAGAAGCTGCCTGTCGTACTTTGGGCATATAGAACGATGTACAAGGTACCAACCAAACACACTCCTTTCTAATTGATGTATGGTTAGGAAGCGGTGGTACCTGCTGAGTATATGGTGCCAAGTTTAAGAATAGCTATAGGGAATTGGCTTGGAGGCACAGAGAATTTAAAAGAAAGACTACCAATTAAACAAACTTGATGAGTGAAGAGTACTTGTGCAATGGGAAATAAAGGAAATGTAGAAGCAAAGAAAATTTTGGCATGACAAATACCTGAAACATATGAAAAAGAGGATCTTCCCTAAAATGGAAATGTGTGATAAGGGGAGTATGTCTGCGAAAGGGGGTGTCCACCTAATCACAAATCCACCTTTTCCATGTTCATTAGGAAGAGGGATAGTGCACAAATGATTAGAATTGACTTGCAACCCTCAAGGTGAGTCAACCCTAGGTTTGGGCACTATGCTGCCCTAACTTCCTTATGACAGAAATGACTGAACAACAGTTTTGGGAGAAGAATAAAAGTGCATTAACAATCAAACTTATGAGATCTAACACTTGAAACACAAAGTATTATGATAACACTAACAAAAACAACCATTAACTAGCATATTTGAGAAGGTTAAGATGGTATGTACTCGGCTCCAAATGTGGTTTTTAGGCTCTGCAGCAAGACAGGTTCGCCTAAGGATGAATGGGTCCTGGCATCCCTTTCTGGAAAATCAAAAGTTGATCTTGTAGCCCTCTATCTGCACTCTACTCTTGTACCTGCAAATCTTCAGTCCCAACTCTAGATTTGTAGAAAAAAATTGAAAATTTTGGTCTGTTTGTATGGAGGTTTGCCTTAGTCAAACCCCAAATTTGGTAATTAAACCTTGATGGAAAGAAGAAAATCTGATAAATAACAATGTGTGCAAGCCCTAACCTTAAGTGCATCTAAGGTGTTAAGAGCTAAAATGCAAAGAAACCTTATTCAAGCGTGTTAGAATAAGATCCCTAAATGAACATGAAAAATGACAAAGACCTAGTTAGGGAGAAGTCAAAACACCCTAATAGATCTGAAATCTGATTATACCTTGCTTTAGGTGGCTAGTAGAATGAAGATTGAAGATGGGAAAACTTAGGAAGCAAGTCATTAGGTTAGGGAGAATGGCTAGGTGCATGTCCCAAAACCTAGAATCCATCATGATCCACCATTGGCATCAACCTTCAAATCATGAACAATGCTTGATCTTTCTTGGCAAAATGAGCTTGAAGACCTGCAAAAACAAATGAAATGCTGCTCCAAGACTTCAACCTTGCTTGCTTGAATGTTTTCTCCTTGCTCTTGAGTGCTGATTTTGTGAATTTCTTCTCAATCTCTTGTCAACCTAGTTTGAAATGGTGAAAAGACTAGGCTTTATAGGCTTCTTCTCTAATTTCCTGAATATTAGATTTGACAACCGACCTTTGCAACTTGAATTTTGAACATTAAAATTCTGCCAAAAACATTTTAAATTGGGTTTTGGCACCTAAAGGCGAATGGGTCCTGACCTAAATTGCTAAGACTCATTTATTTCGGGGCCTTTAATTCATTAAATGCATTTGTTCAATGCATGTTGAGGTGTTTGAAAATGATAAAAGTAGGCCCAGGGATGCATAATAAAGGGAATTAGGGGCCTATTTTGAAGGGTGAAGATGCATAAAAGGGAGGTCACTAAAATAAGTCCAAATTAAGTGTGAAATTGTACTTTCACTTAGAAAGGAGTACAATTTTCTACACTACAATACCTACAAAGAATAAACTTCCAATTTGGCCAGTTAGTTTTGAAATATAAGGGTTGGAACGAAATTAAACTGGGTAAATTCAAAGTAAGATAACATTAATGGATCTAAGTTAAAACTATACAAGGAAAGGAGATAAGACACGATTGAAATCAACATGTTGGATTGGGCGGTTAGTGGAAATGATGCAGTGTTTGAGGAAAAACTTGTTTTCCAAGAACCTAAGGGAGTAGAAATAACAATGATTAATCCACTTTTGACAAATGCTTTCTTTGGCCAATCAGCTAAATGGATAAAGTTGTATGGTCTATGGGGATTACAAGCACCTTATTCTAGAGAGAGAATAAATTATATCAGTTATAAAATGAACAAGGATGAGGAACCCGAGAAGGATAATGAGGATGAAATAGAGTCAACAAATTTGCATCAATCACCAGAAGAATATCCAAAACAAGGACCCAGCCTACAACTAATGATGATGGTTGAGAATTATATGATCGTAGAATGATTGGGATACAATGAGGTCATAATACAATGGGCAAAAAAATATAATTTAGTGCCACCTTGTAATGTACCCTTTTGGCGCTTAGCCAATTCGTGCACATTTAGCCAATTTCCAAGTCTTCTAGAGGCTTATTGGCTAATTTAGGAGAGTTCCAACATTCTTGGAGAGCTCAATTTAGGGTTTTCTTGGCATTCGATGGTGGTGTGGAGTTCAGTTGGATTTCAAGTTTAGAATGACGCTCTTTGTAGCGTTTTGAACCTTTTGGGTTGTTCTCCATAGTCCTTGGAGAACACTGTTTTTTTAGTAAGTGCCCGTTTTGGCACTCAACATCATTCTTCAACATCAACTTTTTCTTGATATGATCAGTTTTGGTTTTTGGTGCCTTGGTGGTACTTTGGTTTGGATTATTTAAATTATTACACTAAAGTTACGTTATAATATTTACTTTAGTGTTTTAATTTAATAAAGTTATGTCCCTTCAAGTGGACGCCTAGGGGAAAAAGGGACGTAGATATAAAATTATTTTTAGAAAGCAAAAAAAATATTTTTAAAAAAGCATTTTTTCGAGAAAAAAGTGTTTTGGAAAAAAACAAAAAGGCTTTTTCAAAAAAGCAACAAAAATGCAAAAAGTGTTTTTTTTCGAAAAAACAACAAAAATCAAAAAATACCTTTTTGAAAAAGCTAGAAAGGGAGGTTTGGGGCTCTTATCTGGATTATTGAAGTTTGCACACATAACAAGATGTTGTCAGATTGAACATTGAGTTCTTCCAGGAGTTGATTGAGGACAAAAACTATCGTCAATATTCACTATTTTTGATGGTGCAAGATCTATCCTAGCTAGTTGGGTGTTTTCATTCAGGAAACACATTGGGTTTTAATAGAGTTTGAGTTTCCAAGTATTTTAGAGACGCAAATATATGAAGTTTTTTGAGTGTTCATAGAGTTATATCAGACTTGTAGCTGTTGTTTAATCATTATCAAACCCCTATAATCCATTCTTGACGGGTGGTAAGTTGCCTAGAGTGAGTTGGAAACATTGTTCTAAGTCTACATTGGCCATTGGGTGCATTTGGAAGTGGATTATTGAAGATTTTTGAGTCATTATATCGCTGTCTCGACTGCTGCAGTAAAGTTTCAGATCTGTACCTGTCATCTATTTGCCATTTTTTTGAGGTATATTTTCTATTTCAATGATGGATGGTTAGTTCTTTGAAGTTGTGTTACATGTGGGGATGTTATATCAGTTTTCCTTCATAGCAATATTTGTAAAGCAGATGCATATCTTGAATTGGGGAATTTTTAATGAGCTTACATTCTAACACTGAGTGGTAGTACTACTAGTGAACTGCTCTTGATATTTTGTTGTTACTCACCCTATTGCATAAGTGGCTCTTGTTACACACCCCATTGAATAAGTGGTTCTTTGGTACTCACTCACCACTAAAAAGTGGAAGAGTTGCTTATTGTAATACTCTAACTATTCTACAGTTTAAGAATGGAATCTAACAACTAGCTTTCTTCTGAAATGTAACTAACTTGTTTTCATGCTAGGGTTTCCTTTGCAATTTGAACGTAAAGAAAATCATTTTTTAAATAAATACATCATATTCAATTTCTCAACTAACTTTTAAAATTTCAGTTTCAGCTGAAAAGAAACAACTAACTGATTTCATATAACTGAAAATACAAAAGAACAATAACTAACTTTTCTTTGCTTTCAAATGAAAAGAGCATTTATTACAACTATGAAGTATACATGCTAAGTAATTATAACTGAAAATAAGAGAGAGAAAGGGTTACAAGAAAATACAGTTTGGAAGCTGAAATACTTGAGCTTGACTCTGATATCCAGGGAAAAAGAAATATCATCAAGGGATTTTCCACCCAATCGAAAACCTACTGGTCTCCCGTGTTTCTTCAATTGAAGAAACCCGACCCTTCACGAGGGTAATCAACAAAGGATCACATAATATCATCATGCCTCTGAGCCTGGTGTCAAGGACCTATACCACTTGGTTGATCCTTCACTATAGATAACCCCTAACTAGAAAGATCACTTTGACTAGGGGTATATCTTGTTCTTGATAGCTGACAAATGCTTAATCTAGCATCGTACTTTGGCCAAGGATTTTATTATTAATGGCACACTTGTTTCGTCAGCACTCTCACCCTTGCTTGACATGATAATTCTTGACTTTAGTTTTATATTACAAGTTTTGATTCCAATTCATTCTTCTTGATTTAAGATTGAGCTGTTTTCATAAAGCATATAAAGAGAGAGATTTAGCTCATTAACTTTTCACTTCTAAGGAATAATTTGCATATTCTAAACATAAATAGAGAGATAGAAGAGACTGGTCACCCTTGATGGTCTCTATAGAATAAATGAACTCGGATTGGTGTGTGATAAAGGGCACAATTCCAGTTCAGAAATTTTATGAACAAAGACAAGAAGGCTTCGGCTGAGACAAACAAAAATAGACAACAGAGCAATACAAGGAAAAACTTGAACCAACATTCAGGGTCGGAATTGATCAGGGGAAGGTAATTTGGAAGCAAAATCATTTAACTATACAGGCTCATAAAAGATAGTGTCTTCCATCAGCATGAACCAAATAATAGCAAAAGCCAACTACATTATATTTTCAACAAGACTAAGGATTACCACGAGTTTTGCTTTCCAATGTAATAATATTCAGAAAGGAAACATAGATCTTTCGATAATAAGAATATCAAATTTTTGTTTCTCATTACGTGCCTGATTTAAGAATGACTGAAGATTGTAGAAGAAGCCGGGTCTTTCCCCGAGGAACCATACAGAAGCGACTTAGCCGCTAATATCCTTATTGGCTAGAGAAAGATATAGAGACGGCTACTTCACAATTTCAAGTGATTACATAGAAACAGAAAACTTGGACGCATTGACAATGCTTCCACAAATTGCTCAACTGAGGATTTTAATTCATGAACGCCCCACAAATATGTAGCCAACTGTTAGCGAGGGAATTAAGAGTATGATAAATGAGAAAATATGACGAGTTGAGTGTAGATATACAGGATGAGGTTTTCCCCAAATCACTAGAATGCCGATCAAGAAAAGACGAGGGCAAGAATGAACTCCCAAAAGATGGTGTTCGAGTGATGACAAGCTAGGACAAGACAAGACAAATGCGGATACAAAGTGAGGTGTGAAAACCAGAAGATTGTCGTTCCAAAAATGGGTAAGTGTCTTCGTGAAAGCCCCAAAGAGAGATGAAAGCCCGAGCCAGAATGAAGGAAGCAGAAGAATCCGAAGAGAGAGTGAGTCTGCAATAATCTTTTTGAATCCTTAAGAAACCTCCAATTCAAGACTCCCAAGAGCATGCGACTGCATGCCTACCTCTTGGTTGTTTCACCCAAGAGGCCTGATGGAAGATTGGCGGGAGCTACCGCCTTCCATTTCAACCGATGGCTTCCCAAACTAATATTGAATCAATTTTATATTTAAATTGATAGAGTTAAAGTTATAGAAATTATTATAAATTTTAATATTTTATATTCATTTATAATCTCCTAAGGTGTATTCCATGAGTTGATTTTCTCAACTTCAAAAGGAGATTATTGATAAATAATCTAAATTGACTTGTTAAACAATTATTTTATTAAAAGAGTTATGACCAAGGTTACGTCTTAACACAACCATCTTACACCGACTCATGGCGGAATGATAATTTTGATCCTTTGTTAACTACGTCCTCTCCCTGATGATATTTCCTTTTCCCTCGAGCGTTGACAATCCTTCAGCCACTTTGCAAAAAGGGAAATAGGGTTAGACTGTTCTCATCATATATGTGAATATATAAAATACAAACTCATCATCACATTCATTTTCAAATATTTAAGAAAATCATTCACATTTTCCGTTTCAACATATAATTTAAAAATTCTTTCTCCAATTTCACATTCTCATGAAAAACAGTTAATCATAACTAACATAACAACCATAATCTTATTGCCATATTCATCTTCAAGATAGAGGGGATGTAACATACTTCTCCCCTTGGGAATCATCGTCCCCGATGATTATTTATTTACAAATTCAAGTCTAAATTCATATATATATATATATATATATATATATAGTTTTTAATTGTTCTTAAACAAATAAGGAAACTTCTGAAGGATTTCATCATAATCCTCCCAGGTGGCATTTTCCTCTAAGTACTGGTCCCACTGGACCTTGCATTGTACCACCTCGCGGTTACGTAAGCGCAGCCTACGTACCTCGAGCACTCTGAGTGGCTCTATTGTGATCACCCCAGGGTCCCGCACCTGCAAGGAATTCCAGTCAATCATATGATCAAAGTCTGCATAATATTTCTTAAGATAGGAGACATGAAACACATTGTGCATTCTGGCGAGAGCCGGGGTAGAGCAATTTTGTATGCTACTAGATTGATAACTTCTAGAACTTCAAAAGGTCCCACATATCTTGGGGCTAGTTTAGAAGTTTTTCCAAATTTGATGGAACTTTTCTGCAGTTTCACTCGCAAGAGAACTTTCTCTCCCATCACAAACTGTCTGGGGGTTCGTTTTGCATCAGCGTAGCTCTTTTGTCGATCATTAGCTTCCTTCAGCCTCTGTCTGATTACCTTTACCTGTTCCTCCATTTCCTGAAGCATGTCGGGTCCTAAAATGATCCTGTCCTCCATCCTGTTCCAACTGATAGGAGTTTTGTATTTCCCGCCATACTGTGCTTCAAAAGGTGCCATTTTAGTAGTCGATTGATACGAGTTGTTATAAGAAAATTCTACCAAGGGTAAGTATTCTTCCCATTTATATTGCTGATCCATACAGTACATTCTTTGCGGGTCTTCTAAAATCTAGTTTACCCTTTCCGTTTGACCATCTGTTTCAGGATGATAGGCTTTTCTAATATTTAACTGGGTTCCCAAAGCAGGAAATAGAGTTTGCCAAAACCTAGATGTCGTCCTGGCATCCCTGTCCGAAATGATCTTTTCCGGTACTCCATGAAGACGAAAAATTTCTTGTACAAACTTCCATGCAATCACAAAAGTCCCATCTGTCAAATTTCTGGTATGAAATGTGCCATTTTAGTGAGTCTATCCACTACTACCAATATAGCATTAAGTTTGCTCCTCAACATCGCTAAACCCTGTACAAATCCATACAGATGATTTTCCATTTCCAATCCGGTACATTGTGAGGTTGTAATTGTCCTGCCGGGTGCTGGTGCTCCACCTTAACCTTCTGACATTCAAAACATCCTGCAACATATTTGGCTGCATCCTTTTTCATTCCCTTCCAAAAATATAAAGGTTTAACATCGGCCAACATTTCGGTTACCCCTGGATGACCTAAGTATGGTGTTGTGTGAATCAATTTCCTTAGTTCTGTTGAGTTTGGTACATACATCCTGCCTTTATATCTCAAAAGTCCATCCGCTTCAATCTGGAGACCCTTAAATTTAGACTCTTGTGAGTTTTCCTGTAGAGCTTTACGAACTTGCAAGTAGAATTCATTTTCATTCAATTTCTGTAGTATCTGAGCTCCAAAACTTGTGTTGTTTGACACCATGGAAGTGATATGTTTTCGTTAGCTCAGTGCATCGGCTACTCTATTCTCGTCACGCTTAATGTAACTGACTTCAAAATCATAATTTGGAATTAACTCCATCGACCTCCTTTGGCGAGCATTTAAATTAGGCTGCGAGAATTTATATTTTAAACCTTGATGATCTAATTTGAGTTCAAAAGTCTTTCCTAACAAGTAATGTCGCCACATTTGTAGGGCATGCACATTAGCTACTACACAAAATCGTGATGTGCATAATTCTGCTCATACTGCTTCAACTTTAGAGATACATAAGCCAATACCTTCCCATCTTGCATTGATACTCTACCCAATCCTTCACCAGACACATTCGTTATGACTACCAAATGACCATTAGGGTCTAGTACTATCAAAATCGGTGCAGTTGTTAATTTCTCCTTCAATGTATTAAATGTTTCTTGACATTTCTCTGTCCATTCAATTTCTTACAAACCTTCAAGTAATATCCAGCCTTTCCCATGAAACTTCTTACCTCATGCACATTTTTCAATACTAGCCATTCTACTATAGTTTTTATCTTGCGGAAACCACTGCTATTCTTATAGCTGTTATTATATGCTCCAAGTGTTGTGCCTCTTTTTGAAAGAAAGTGCATTTTGTTAATTTTCCATAAAGTTTATGTTCTCTCAATTGTTGAAGAGCCACCCAAGATGCTGAAGATGCTCATCCTCGTCTATGGAATTTTAACAATGTGTTGGCGTTTAAATTCGCACCTCTGGAATGCGTATTTGAAACAGACAGCTATGCACAGTAAAACTGCTCTTCAAATTAGGAGGGGAAGCTCCCTCTTGCTGATGGTATGAAAGAAAGTAAATTAAAACTAATTCGCCTATCTTTTTGTTTCAGCTAGAGCACAAGGTTTATAAAACACAAACGCCGCAGCGGAGATTTTCTGATTAAGAACTTCAACTACGACTAACTTAAGCTAAAGACATTTCTAACTTCTCAAGTAATACACAAAGCAAGAGAATTTAGAAATGAACAAGGTTGATTCTCTGACAAAGGCTTAAGAGAACTCTTTCTCAACATACATCTACACACTTCAATGTAGGCTGAAATTAAGATCACAAAAGCATAACACAATAAACGGAAATCTGAGACGTTATGCCAAGGCAAAGGAGGCTCATGATTTTATTTCTCAAACTTCTGGAACGAAGATTACACTAAACACATGCACGAAACAAGAACTTGCAACTAAAGAGGCTTGCAAACTTGTTCTTAGACAGAAGGGACAGCGATTACAACAACTACTTGTTGGCTAAAAGAGACTCAACAATTCGCTATTCATAAACACAATTGAACAACATTGAATAACAATAGAAGGCACTTAGGCTTAGCGTTTTGTTATCACTAGCATGGTTAAAGAAAACTAATGAGCAAAGGCTCTTATTTATAGGTAAGCAGAGGAGTAGGGAACCCTAAAATCTCCTTGCTTTCACAATCTAGGGCTTGCTAAGCAAGCAAACTTTATTTCTAAATCTAGAAAGAAAATAACATCTAACACCTAAGAAAGCAGGAAAAGCAGGAAATGCCAACTATTACAATTTATCTTCTTTCTCTTCTTCGAAGAATGGATAAGAATTGCCCCAAGAACAGAAAGAAAGCTTCTAGATGAATGCCGCTTTAAATCTCAATCATATCTGCTAAAAAGCAGGAAACTAGGTCCTGGTTAGGTGCATTGATACTATCTAAGGCAATATTCCGATCCTCCAAGATCTCTTCGCCTTCTGTGATCAAACTTAGAGAATCTTTCACTTTTTCAATTGCTTTATGAGTTCTATTCTTGAAAAACATCGCTGCCTGAAAAGATGACTCACTAATTGATAACTTGGCGGCTCTGCAACTTTATTGTTCTGACACTCCACTTGATTTCCAATAGAAGAGTATTGCACAACTCTTTTCTGATACCTTTCCTTTTTCTCATATCACACCACCTCTTGTTCTTCAGCTGAGATGATAAAGTTTTGACATAGTGCTGATTTGGTCTTAAACTCGAGGGGAGTGTACTCCATATTGAAAACCTTGAAGAATGACTGTAAACTTGCCTATGTTCAGACAAGTTTTGAGCAACTTTCTATTTTTAGAATGTTGGTTTTTTAGCCTCAAACGGAAATTTTTTTGAGATATGGGTTTTGCTCAGAATTTCGTTGCAAGACAACCCAGATCGTCCGTTTTCGAAAATTTTGAATTTAGACTGGAAAAGCAGCAAACCCTAATTTCTTCGAATTTTCTTGGAAAAAGCTGGCACCTGGGTTTTGTTCAGAAGCACATTTGAAACGAACGCACTTGATCAGATTTGAAAAACACTGATGGCTGATCCTAGAATTTGAAATTTTCTTGAAGAAGCTGTGATATGGGTTTTCTTCAGAAGACTGTTTTGAGAGGACCCAGATGATCAAAATTTGCAAACTCTGAAGATTTCACTGACATGCAAGGAAAAAGCAGCTGCTGCAACTTGATAAATTTCCTCAAAAATTCTTCAAAAGAATGAGATGAAGAAACCTAGATGGCTGAAAATTGAAACCTTTGACCTTCTTCTTCAAGAATTCGATGTTTTGGATTAAAAAAGCATGAAAAAAGCAAGGTCTTATGTTGCTGATCTGAAAATTGATGAAGAAATTTTGAAAAATCAGCAAGCTATGGCTCTCAAATTTTGAAAAGAAAAACTTTGTTTGCTGCTCCTCTTCGCCACCTGCAAGAAATTGTGAAGAATGAAGGACAAGAATGCCTCAAATAAGTTTGAGGATGATAAAATCTGCTTTCTTTTGCTTTCAATCCTTCAAACCCTAGCCTTAGCTTGTGCATTGAATTTAGACATTTTTCCTTCTCTATGAAATTTTGACATTTTGAAAATTTGGCTAAGGCATGGCTTCTTGGGCGTCAATCTCCTCTTGGGGCGCTTTTCTTCTCCATACTTAGCCATTTCTCACTATTTTCAATTTTTTTTGCTTGAGTTTCATCCTTTGTTCAGTCTTGATTTTCGGGAGCTTGGTGAACGCTGTGATCCGGTAGAATGATCCGTCACGGAGCCGGATTGTTTCTGCAGAGATCATCTGGAGACAACTTTGGCTAAAGACTTCATCTTAACCTCCAAAAGCTTGGGCGCCCCTGGCTACCTGGGGCGCCCATGTTCACCATACTTAAACCATTTTTCTTAAGTTTTCAACTTTTCCTCAATTTTGAACCTTGTTTGATCTTCGATCTCCGGCTTCTAGGTTGATCTGATGGATGAGCTGAATAACTCATCGCGAAGCTTGTCTGATTTTGAGGAGATCACCCTGGAGGCACTTTTGGCTAAAAACTTCGTTTTGACCTTCAAATTCATGGGAGCCTATTTCCTCCAGGGGCTTTGAACTTTCATAGTGTTAGCCATTTTTACATGATTTTCAATTTCTTCATTTCCCTTTCATCTTCTAATGAAATCTTGATTCCGGGAGCTACACTGATCCGATTGACTGATCGTCAGCTTCGTTGGGTAGCTCGACTGAATCTGACGAGGTGATCCTAGAGACTGTATCTGCAAACTCTAACATTTCATGCTTCAAAACCTTGGGCGCCCTTTCTCTCCAAGGGCGCCCACCTTTACCAGACTTAGAAACTTTTTCAACATTTCTTCATCAACTCTTCTCCGAATGGACATGTCAGATATGACGATCTGGGTGTTTGATTGACTGATGGTTGGACTCGTTGCGGAGCTAAGAAGATTCCGAGAGGGGTCTCTTGGGAGTAACTTTGTCAAAAAGTTGGATTTGAGGTTTCAAAAGCTTGGGCGCCCTTGGGAAGTTGGGGTGCCCAACTTCACCAGAGTTTGGCCATTTTTGGTGTTTTCTTCTTTGCTTTCAACTTTGGCTCTGTTAGACCTTCTGTTCCGGCTGCTGCATCTGGTGACTGCCAACTCAGATTGACGTGCTCGTGATCTCGTTGGAAAGCTTGATCTATTCTGGAGAAGTCATACTAGAAGCTTTACTGGCAAATTCATCTATTTGAGCCTTCGAAATCATCAGTGCCTTTCTCTTATAGGGGCGCCCATTTGCTCCAAACTTAGAATATTTTTCATTAGGTTTTATCTTCAAATTCAAACCTTCATCCTATACCTTCACCTCGATCTAGATTTGCCGGAGAACGACAAGTCAGATGCTATGAAGAAGACAACCGTTGCGAAGCTGATTGAATTTTGAAGAGACTAAGCTCAATTGCAAACCCTAATTGTTGGATTTTCCCTTCCAAAAGATTGGGCGCCCTTGGGCACCTGGGGCTCTGAAAACTTCCAGACTTAGAAAAATTTCCGTTACTTTCATGATTTTCACTTCATCTTCTGGTTGAAAACCCTCTGTTTGACCTCGAATTTCGGGTGACTGAATGATCTGATGACTGCGCTGCCGGACTCGCTGCGGAGCTGGGAGAATTCTGAACAACTTTGCTTGGAAGCTCAAACCCTAATTTCATCGTTTGATGCCCTAAAAAGATGGGCGCCTATCTTCCTCTGGGGCGCCCATGACAAGCAGTGTTAGTCAATTTTAAGCAGATTTGACCTTCTTCATTCAACATGCATGTTCATCATTTAATATTCTGTTCAATGCTTGATCATTGAATCTGACGCCTGGCAGCCAACTGACCTCCATTGATGACTTCAGAGCTCCTGATATGCTTCTGAAAAAGAAGAATAGACCCACTAGGGGAAAACTGATCTTTTTTAGATTCTGACTGCACCAGCCTGATATTGAAGTATTTTGAGCCAATCAAAATCAGTTTGGACCCTGGCGGACAAACTTTCTATTTTTAAAAATTTTTGCTAGTATCCGTTTTGAAAGAAACCCAAAAAAACCCAGAAAAAGTTACTATTTTTAAAAATAACAATTTTCCTAAAAAGTAGGGATGAAAAACTGAGATCTAGGTTTTGTAGATTAGGTCGCTCTGAGCAGACCCAGATCGTCAAATTTTGGGAAGTTCACATTTTGACCCCTATGCAAGACACGCACACCCAAATTTTGACTTTTTTGACAGATTTGACAAGACTTTTACTCATTTCTTCAAAATGTCTAAGTGTAACAAAATTTTTAATTTTGGGGTACAACAGAATGTCACCGAGGAATACCAACACAAATTTGTCCAAACTATCACAGAAAATACTGTTCATTAGATTCAAATGTAACATCCTTCTTCGAGAATTTTGAAGAGTCCTTTATATCTAGGAGCTGGTTTGGAATACATTCCTTTATGAACTTTTCTTCTCTCAGCCAAGAATTGTGTTAGAGTACGGTTGGCATTTACTTAGCTTTTCTATCTGTTAATAGCTTCCACTAATTTTTCCTGATTGGTTTGATTTGTTTATCCATTTCTAATAACATTCTTGGACTAATGCTAATCCTGTCTTCTAGCTTACCCAACTTATAGGAATTCGACATCTTTTTCTGTCCAATGTTTCAAATGGAATCGTCTTGATAGCATAATTATGGAAGTTGTTATAACAAACACCATAAAGGTGAATACTCTTCCTAAGTATAGCAATCAATTACTTTTAACATAGGTTTACCAATAGAATTTCACAAAAGGTTAACATCAACCTTCACTTTTCTAGCTGAAAGGTTTTCATCAAGTACCAATTTCATTTATCTAATGCATCATTAAAATAAGCTGTTAAGTAAATACAAGAGAAAGGATCATAATTCCTTTTCCAGTTTAACTGTCCTCCAAGACTCAGCATGCCACTAAAAAGAGGGATTCCCCCTCGGTTGCCATTTGAACCCTAGTGTGTACCCCCACTTAACCAACTCTATCGCACTACTAAGGATACCCTCCTACTAAGTACGACAACTCTAGTTAGCTAAGTGTCTGGAGTACGGTGAACTGATGAGTGTACGCAGTGGCAACGACACTCACTATGGCTATAGTTTTTATATATAAGTTCACCACCCTGCTCGACTTGGAGAGACTATTCACCTGGGCTTACTGGACTACTTGTCCGCCCACAAACCATAACACAAGGTTTCTCCCTTTTGTAAAGTTAAGAACATACCAGGTGCATTTTCTTACAATTTACCTCCTTACAGGATCCATCAGAGGCCCATCTAGGACATGATAGAGATGAACATCACATCAAACATAGTGAACAACCAAAATGTTCTTGTACAATAACTTAACTCAATATAAAAATATAAACGTCTTTTAATTTCAACAATATTCAAAAGAATGAACTCATTTCCGATATTAAATCAAATTTTGACCAACTGGCCATAAAATTAACAATCTTCAAAATTCGGTGGCTAGACCATTTCAAAATAAAGAGATTAAACAATGGCATTCCTTGCCTGTATTAAAAGGAATTTTATCAAAAATCCAAGGAAGTGTCAAAATCCAGAAGAACACCTTTTATGCACTACGTGACTTAACTAAGTCACTATCAAGGGAGTAGATTGCTGCACTGCATTTTGACTTTCCAAAAACTTACAATGGGTTAGAGATTGCGTTACAGGCACAACAAATAAATCCCTTAAGACTTTCATCATGCTCAAAAATTTTGTAAATAAAAAGATTATAACACATCCACTCCTATTTCCTGGAGTATCTATCGTTCATCACTTAGATGATATTATAAGATTGTGCTTTAGCAACACACAAAGATTAAAATTGGAACGCAAACTCTATTCCTTACTTTACTGAATAGGTTACTTGTTCAAAACATAAAAAACTTTAACTAAATACCTTGGTGATGGTTATATTCACTATTGCAATTGTACCTTTTAGCTCCTCTAAAAGGCAAAACTCATAGTTAACAATTATTTGACCAAAATGTCATGAGAATAACTAATATCTTCTCCTTACCACTGTTATGATTTATCTTGCAATGTCCAAGCAGATTCTTAACAAAAGTTCAAAGAATGATTGTAACGACCCATTCCATCGATAAAGTAAAATTTCCATAATTTACATCCTACAAGTAAGTAAACGTGTTAACATGACATTGCAATAAAAATTTTCCTTTTCTTTATTGATAAACATTAACAAGTTGCTATATCAATTTACAATAAAAATTCCATTCAATATAATAACTTCACAAGTTCATGAAACAAGAATACATACCTTAACTAACATAGCTCCAATGAGCGCTTTAGAACAAATAGTAAGAAGGTCCAATTTTTTTTTCCTTTCAAATCTTGGTACATCGGCCACTTGCCGTGGAGGAGAAACATCACTTGGGCGCTTTTCCGACAACCACAAACTTATAATGCGGTCCCCCGCACATCCATTATTCAATAGATGGCCCTCCCTTTGTCGAAGAGATTGGTAGGGTATCCTTTAATGATTACCAACTGAGCATAGTGTTGTGTCCTACACAACTAGAACCTTGCTATTTCACAATCTCGAACTAGTACAAGGATCACAATGAACTGATAATGTAATCTCAACTATCTCACAACTAAGTGGATGTTGTACATTTCACTACTTTGGCCAAAGTATTCTCATTCAGTACTTTGATTGAAGATCATCTATCATAAACACTACTCAGGGACGATTTGACTTAAGGCTATCTTACACTATGCGTAGGTTAGGTCCTTCAATGGGTAATCAGTCACCTTAGACTTCCTACAACATCTAATCTACTAGAAATGAACCAACATAACAAGTAAACCACTTAATCCCTCCTATACTGGAAATCTTTATCCTAGGAGTCTCTCAAGCTTACCTCAGTTAACCTAATAACTTTAAGCTGATTGATTATACTTGACTTTTGTCCTCATTTCGATCCTAGTATATATTATTGCTACAAACAATACTCTCCTTATATGGAGATCATACAAGTAATGCATTCCTCACAAATATGCAACCTTTAACCTTTGTCCATTTTACCTACTAAGTACAATTAGGTAAGCAATTCATAAGCAATTCATTCTTTCTTTAACACAGAAAATATAGCTATGAATGTCTTTCAACCTATGCACAACAATAAACACAAAGATTCCATTTTAATTAAATATTCAAGAATTGAATAGATAGTAGGAGAATATCCCATGCCTGTTCTCAAATATTTCCTTCAAAGAAGATGTCTTAGCACTTTTGGAAGACTGGAAATTCCTTCTCTAGTTGCAAACTTCCCTTCTCAGCTTAACTCACAGATGCCTCTTCTCACTCAAATTATAAACACTCAGAAATTGATATCCTCAACTTTCAGAATTGGTGATTGCTCTCAGCAAAGAAAAACTCTCAGTAATTAAGAAGCTCACAACAATATGGATGCTCTCAGGAAATATGAAAACTTAGAAATTATGAAAGAACTCTTAGGAAATATGAATACTCAGAAATATGAAACTCTCAGCAATAGGAATGTACTTTAGAAATTGTGAATAAGCTCTCAGGAAATATGAGTAATTTCGAATTCCAAAAAGCAGTAGAGAAGAATGGCCAGGGCAGCTTTATATAGAGTCCCCTGTTCAACAAAATCCACTTCTCCAGGCAAGTAAGCTGCTAGAACAGAAATTTGAACAATTCTATGATGAAATGTGGCAATCTCCTGAGGTGAGTCGACTCCTTATATTGACAACAAACAAAGAAAGATTCAAATTTGCATATGTTGAAATTCCTTGAATCGACACCTCCCAGGTGTCCTCTGATTTCATGCGATTTCTAGATATTTCTATTTAGTGATTCATTTGCGAAGAATGGGTCAAGATTTCATTCTTTCCATTGTTCCAAATTTCGTGGTAGGGAAGACACATCTTCCTGCGCATTTATTTCCATGGAGAGTCCAGAAAATGGAGTTCGCCTATCTCCCGTGCGCGACTCTCTTTCTCAGCGCAACCTTTCTTTTTCACTCTTTCAAATGTTTAATAAAGTTTCTAATGAAATGTTTTCTCTTTCAAAAATGTTTGGCATGATTCACTTTATGAATGTGTTGCAAATAAAGTGATTAATATTTCCCAATAATATAAATCGATTTCCATAGTTAAACTTCATTATCCCTTGAATCGGTTTATTCATTGACTTTATAAGATTAAAATAAAGTCTTCATTTAACTATATTGATTCCCACATTATCTCAAGTTAAATAATTTATACATATATATTTAATTATATTCATATATATATTATTATAGTTTTATTTTACTTTAATATATATATGTATAAGTATTATATTTTAAATGTACTTATATATACATATATATATTTTGGTAAAACTATAATCTATATATGTTTATATAGCATTAAATATATATATATTTATTTACATTTATAAATATATACATATTTACATATTTATTTGGTAAATACGTATATTGTGAGCCAGTCAGCATACTTTCAATAAACATATCTATGTATATGTGTATATATGTGTATATGTAAATTCCAAGGCAATATTAAAATAATATTATAATATCCACAGATATTAGGTAGCGTGTGTATGTATATACATGTATATACTTGTATATACCACAGTGTACACGTATGTGTATGTATACCATATTGACACATACGTATGGGCATATCCATCTGCCGATCATATGTCTGTATCAATATGTATATACATATGGATACGTGTAGATACCATATACATGTATACACATACCCACTCAACCTATTCACTTACATGCATTCACATTTCCCACACAATGATAATAGCACAGTAAGTCAGATAGATAAATAAACATTACTCACAAAGCACAAAGAAGTAAACAAGAATCCTAAAGCCTATGGATGACTTATCAAGACCAACTTAATTGACTTGGTTCCTCCAAACCTATAATGACGTGTGTGTATGCTCAATTGGTTCTCGTTACTGTTTACCCGACCAAGCTCCTCTCCCGAGTGATATTTCTCCTCCACCTAGAGGAATGGTTCACATACCTGCATCCACTAACATAAACTCACGACAGTCATATGTTCACAACAATAGCAGTATATATAAACGTCTCAAGTTAGAATAACATGATTCATTAACCTCCTTATGCAATATTTCACCATGAATAACATCAACTGAGATAACATCAAGTGAGATAACATTCATATTGAAAACAAGGTACAAGCATTATTAATTCATCTCCAAAATTCACACTATATTCACATTTACCCTATCCATTAATGGTAAATAGTAACTTCACAATTTGGGATGTAACAATGATTCTAATTTTGTCCTTTATTCATCTAAATATTGCCTGAGATGATCCTCTTTAATTATGTCCTCTTCCACACATTAACATCTTTTCCAAAAGGCTTCATGAAGTATTAAATATCTCACATTCGCCTTTACTTATGCTTAAGTATTTGTTTATGGCATTTGGTCTTCTCATGGATCTCAATGAACAAAAGTATTTCTAGGTCCTATACCATTTTCTCCGCATTCCATGCCAATATATCCCCACTTGTCCTTCATTGATCCTTTTATTCCATTTGTCTCATTCCAAGCCATCTAGAAGTTAAACTAGAACCCATCTTATCTAAGAGTCTTTGATATTATTTCTAGGATTTTTTTTTTCATCACTCAATTGCTCCTGCACTTGATTAATTACTTCTGGATCTTCCCATCCTTATGTTTTTGAGAATTAAGATTGTTCTTGAACTCCTACAGACACTGCTTTAACCAAGCTCTTAGTTTGATTAGTAATTGACAAAGGTTTCACCTTTCTAGTCTAAGTCTCAAAATTTTTCCACTATGCAACCTCAACAGAATTGTTTTTCTCTTGAAGTTTTAACTCCTCAGTTGGCTTTCTCTTAGCCATTGACTTTGGTAAGTGCTGGAAAAACAGTCTTCTTGATAGTTTCCTTGGTTTTTCTCTATGCCTTTCTGGCATCAAACCAGTTTTAAACCTCAGCCAAATTACTGAATGCTTAACAGGTTTTCTCGTGATGAGCTCATAGGTCCATGTGTTGAACCCGGTTCGCTTTGATACCATATGTAATACTCTAACTATTCTACAGTTTAAGAATGGAATCTAATTGCTAGCTTTCTGCTGAAATGTAACTAACTTGTTTTCATGCTAGGGTTTCCTTTGCAATTTCAACGTAAAGAAAATCAATTTTTAAATAAATAAATCATATTCAATTTCTCAACTAACTTCTAAAATTTCAGTTTCAGCTGAAAAGAAAACAACTAACTGATTTCATATAATTGAAAATACAAAAGAACAATAACTAACTTTTCTTTGCTTTCAAATGAAAAGAGCATTTATTACAGCTATGAAATATACATGCTAAGTAATTATAACTGAAAATAAGAGAGAGAAAGGGTTACAAGAAAATACAGTTTGGAAGCTGAAATACTTGAGCTTGACTCTAATATCCAGGGAAAAAGAAATATCATCAAGGGCTTTTCTGCCCAACCGAAGACCTACTGGTCTCCCGTGTTTCTTCAATTGAAGAAACCCGACCCTTCACGAGGGTAATCAACAAAGGATCACATAATATCATCATGCCTCTGAGTTTGGTGTCAAGGACCTATACCACTTGGTTGATCCTTCACTATAGGTAACCCCTAACTAGAAAGATCACTCTGACCAGGGGTATATCTGGTTCTTGATAGCTGACAAATGCTTAATCTAGCATCGTACCTTGGCCAAGGATTTTATTATTAATAGCACACCTGTGCCATCAGCACTCTCACCCTTGCTCGACATGATAATTCTTGACTTTAGTTTTATATTACAAGTTTTGGTTCCAATTCATTCTTCTTGATTTAAGATTAAGCTGTTTTCATAAAGCATATAAAGAGAGAGATTTAGCTCATTAACTTTTCACTTCTAAGGAATAATCTACATATTCTAAACATAAATAGAGAGATAGAAGAGACTGGTCACCCTTGATGGTCTCTACAGAATAAATTAACTCGGATTGGTGGGTGATAAAGGGCACAATTCCAGTTCAGAAATTTTATGAACAAAAACAAGAAGGCTTCGGTTGAGACAAACAAAAATAGACAACAAAGCAATATAAGGAAAAACTTGAACCAACATTCAGGGTCGGAATTGATCAGGGGAAGGTAATTCGGAAGCAAAATCATTTAACTATACAGGCTCATAAAAGATAGTGTCTTCCATTGACATGAACTAGATAATAGCAAAATCCGACTACATTATATTTTCAACAAGACTAAGGATTACCACGAGTTTTGCTTTCCAACGTAATAATATTTAGAAAGGAAACATAGATCTTTGATAATAAGAATATCAAATTTTTGTTTCTCATTACGTGCCTGATTTAAGAATGTCTGAAGCTCATAGAAGAAGCCGAGTCTCTCACTGAGGAACCATACAGAAGCGACTTAGCCGCTAATATCCTTATTGGCCAGAGAAAGATATAGAGACAACTACTTCACAATTTCAAGCGATTACACAGAAACAGAAAACTCAGACGCATTGACAATGCTTCCACAAATTGCTCAACTGAGGATTTTAAGTCATGAACACCCCACAAATATGTAGCCGACTAATAGCGAGGGAATTAAGAGTATGATAAATGAGAAAATATGATGAGTTGAGTGCAGATATACAGGATGAGGTTTTCCCCAAATCACCAGAACGCTGATCAAGAAAAGATGAGGGCAAGAATGAACTCCCAAAAGATGATGTTCGAGTGATGACAAGCCAAGACAAGACAAGATAAGCGTGGATACAGAGTGAGGTGTGAAAACCAGAAGATTGCCATTCCAAAAATGGGTAAGTGTCTTCGTGAAAGCCCCAAAGAGAAAGATGAAAGCCCGAGCCAGAATGAAGGAAGCGGAAGAATCTGAAGAGGGAGTGAGTCTGCAATAATCTTTTTGAATCCTTAAGAAACCTCCAATTCAAGACCCCCAAGAGCATGCGGCTGCATGCCTACCTCTTGGTCATTTCACCCAAGAGGCCCGATGGAAGATTGGCGGGAGCTACCGCCTTCCATTTCAACCAACGGCTTCCCAAACTAATATTCAATCAATTTTATATTTAAATTGATAGACTTAAGGTTATAGAAATTGTTATAAATTTTAATATTTTATATTCATTTATAATCTCCTAAGGTGTATTCCATGAGTTGATTTTCTCAACTTCAAAAGGAGATTATTGATAAATAATTTAAATTGACTTGTTAAACAATTATTTTATTAAAAGAGTTATGACCAAGGTTACGTCTTAACACAACCATCTTACACCGACTCATGGCGGAATGATAATTTTGATCCTTTGTTAACTATGTCCTCTCCTTGATGATATTTCATTTTCCCTCGGGTGTTGACAATCCTACAACTACTTGGAAAAAAGGGAAATAGGGTTAGACCGTTCTCATCATATATGTAAATATATAAAATACAAACTCGTCATCACATTCATTTTCAAATATTTAAGAAAATCATTCACATTTTCCGTTTCAACATATAATTTAAAAATTCTTTCCCCAATTTCACATTCTCATGAAAAGCAGTTAATCATAACTAACATAACAACCATAATCTTATTGCCATATTCATGTTCAAGATAGAGGGTATGTAACACTTATTTTCTTTGTATTCACTCACCATTGGAAAATGAAAGAGTTGGCTTTACATTTCCTTTATTGTATAAGCTTTCCCATTGATAAATGGAAATGCTAAGCTAACCCTCATTGGATAAGTGGATATTACTTCCAACTATATTTCAAGTATAATTGTAATCTCATACACCGATTGCTCTCACCTCGCCCACATTGGGAACATGGTGATCAAAAAGTGGAAAGGAAGTCGCTTGGCATTTCATTTTGTTTTGAGTTAACAAGTTTCAAAAAAAAAATTAAGGGTGCATATGAAATATTGTAGAGTTGTTGAGCAATGGAATACAACTCCTCTGAGTAGTAGTTATAATTAGGTTCTTTTAAATGTTTGTTGGGTAAGGAATTATATGGTACATCTATTAGTGTAGGCTTTGGTTTGTGGTAGTTTTCTTGTTTATTTGGTTGTGTAAAGCTCCACTTGGTTCCAAGTGATAATGTTTTGATATTTGTTGATGGTAACTGGTGGTTGTAGATAGTTTTAGTTTGGTTTGCAGGTTGCTAGTTTTATGTTGATATCTTTGTTTTGTTGTAAAGGTGGCGATACTTTTATGTTAAATATTTGGTTATATCATGTAGTTGGGCAAGGACCCTGTTAATAGGTCCCTAATATTATATTTAAAACATTTGTAAAATTACTCTAAAGCGCTAAGGTTTTCATCTATCAACACTAACAAGCTGAAACCCTTGGTGATTGTATGTGTCTATTTGCATCAAAAAACTTATTGTGTTAAACTTCATCAAAAACAATTGAAGAAGTTGAAAAATCGACCTTTGAAAACCTAGGTGGCTATTGAAACTGGAAGTGCCAAGTTGCTCGATGAAGACTTGCAAAAACATTGAAAACCCGGACACTTCTTTACTATTGAGTGCTTTAAAGTCTTAAATTAAATTGTAAAGCCATGAACAACCAAGGTATAATATAAAGAGAAGTGTGTTTAAGCTTTATGTGTATTGTTTTAGGCTTTAACTACCAAGAAAAGTTAGTAGCACTTTTCATAAACTCATAATAAAATATTAGCTCAAATTTGCAAAGTGCCCTTTTGATCAGCCTTACACTTTAGGGTTAGGGATAGGTGTTTAAATTCTTTAGTACCTTTTTTTTTTTGCTTTGGCCAGTGTGGGGACTCCCTAGTATCGCTAGGATAGTTGAGAGATGCCTAGGCATCCCTTGGCTGTCTTGGTGACATTGAGGAGTACCTCCAACATCCCCTATAGAGGGAGATGCAGTCAGGATGTTCCCACTTGCAAGTGGTGGTGGGTGGGTGGCAAGAGTAAGTTTCATCCCTATCCTCAACTCCCAAGGACATCCCCATCCCCAAATGATCCATTTTAGGGAGGTGGAGATGGGTTCCCATGGAACACTAGTTGAAATCTCCTCCTATAGCTTATATGTGTATTCAATACTCTATTCGTGTCCATGCAACTCCAATTCTAGTCTCTAATGTGGATAAGTATAGTTTTTGCATAAAGACAAAAGAGTGATTCAAGTGTCTATGTAAAGGGTGAAGAATTGTGTTTGTATGTGACAAGTTGTCATATGAAGAGTGATTTGGATTTGTATAAGAATTGATGTATATTTTGTTTGGACTTGAAAAATGTGATTGTGAATATTATATTGACATTCTCATCCCTAAATTTTTTTTCATCTTCTTTCTTCATATGTTTTTGATAAGATAAGCAAGGTTAGGGCCTTGATCCCGTACAATATAGAACAACTGAGTTGTAGAACTCAACAAGACAGATTGGAGAAAACAGCAACCGGTCTAGAACAACAAAGAAGAAACAACCACCACAGTAGCAAAGAGACTACAGACCCATAAAAGATAGTTCACAGGATTAACATACCACTTATCCAAATAAAAAACATACTAGACCAGGTAAACCAAAACCACCAACTATAAACTAGAGTCTTAATATGCATCAGAGTACTACTTAAAGCTAAATTAACTAACATATAGAGCCAGTCGAGGTCATTAACAGTATAACTATAGATCATACAAAAAAGGCACTAATGCCTGATAAACATGTCTAGAGCCAAAACATAAAAAATACACAAATTAGGAATCTTTAATAAGATTCCAATTCTCTTGGAGTTCTTCCATTGCATCAAATCAGCTATCCTTGTGCTCCCTATTCTTTGACTTGTCTGTAGCATTCCTTCACCCCTTTTTCTTCTACTTTTTTTTTAATTTTTCCTTGTCCCGAAATAGTTCCCATCACCGCTCTCTTCATTATACCATCCACCACCATGCAAATGTTCTTTATGGCATCTTCCATGATCTGGAGCCTCTTGGAATTATCTACCTCTTCAAATTGTCTTTCCATTTGTTCCATCCAGACACTGAGAGCTTCAATTTTGGGGTTTAAGTTTATGTAATCCCCATCCTTAGGACTTCCCTAAATTTGGGGAAGTTGGATAGGGATTTCTCGCTCTTCTGTACCAATAGGGTTTTCATTATTAGCCTCCACCTCGTTTTCTTCTTCATATTCTTTTCCTTCACCATCCTTATTGTCCTCTTCCAGTTCATTGTTTTCCTCTTCCTATTCTTGACCCTCCTCTTCACCATCAAAAACATCCTCTTTCTCTGAAAACTTAGTTTCACCCAGGCTGTCAAGAACATACTCCTCTTCAGAAGAGTCAAAACTCTCCCCCATGATAACCTTTTTACCTTTTTATCAACCTCCTTCCCTTTGGAGGCCTCTTTTGCAAGACGGACCGACCTTCCACCAAGAGGGGTCGAACCATAGACAGAGCTGGTGTCTTTATCATCAAAAATGGTAATAGTGGGGTTTTTTTGTTTTATTTCCTTAGGCTTCACCTTTCGCCATTTTATCATACCAGAGGAAAGGGGGAGGAATTTCTTTTTTCTGGGGTAATTTTTAAGAAACCCTCCGGGGAAGGTTCAACAGTTAGAGAAGGATTTTTATTCTTTTTCAACTTAGACACTTTCTCAGGAGAATGAGGCTTGCTGTCAATTAACACAATGAACAAAGCTTTTAGGGGTTTGGGTAACCTCAAGGAGATTAACAACAGGGCTACTTTGCGGAGTAGAAGCTAAGGCATATTTATAGATAGCTAATGAGCCCTTGGTGTAAGGGTGGATTGGCTCCGTTCTCCATACTTTGCTGAAGAGAGGAGAATAGGAAGAAGGGGAGATTAATCTTTTCCAAATGGAAGACATGGTTTAAGATAGGAAAAAAATAACCATGAACAGATATAAAACACCCTTCTAGAGTAACGTATTTCATAATAAACAAACTTACATTGTGATAAGGAGTCGACAACTTCAATCTAGAGTACCCATTTTTAAATCTTTTGGGTTTCTCCTTAGCCTCAAAGAATTTGTCGATGAACTAATAATTTCTAACGCTCTTCTTAACAATCTTTTTACCTTCATACCGCAGGCCTGTGGCTTGAGCAATAAACTTGGCTGTTATAGTAAAATGTAACCCACCAATATTAACTTCACCATCACTCCATGCATTGGAAAACTTATAGTTGAGGCTTTCATTATATCCCTTCATGGCTTCAAAAAAGGGAGTGAATCCCGCCCTATCAAATAGACCCCACAATTCTTCATTTTGCTTTAGGGACTCGTAGTTCCGTGGTTCAATCCTCTTGCTAGGGCCCCCCATTGTATCTTCTCAAATCAAACAGTCTTTACGAAGAAAAAGAAAGTCTTCCCCATATCCCTTTCCGTCCGCCAAGGAAATCACCGACAGGGTAAATTCTTCAGCATTTAGGCTAAAACTGGCAACTTTCATTTGGGAAGGCTTCTGTTTAAACTCGTCAACAATTATGAGAAAAGGTAGAGGGTTGGAAGAATCATAAAAATAGATTTCGCGCGTGTCTCTCATGCCCTTCTTGGAAATGATGAAATTCAAATCATTAAAAGGGATTTTAATCTAGTAATCAGTCCATACGAGTTCACAAGCTAAGACAACATAGGAAATGTCATTTCGACGGGCCGCCAAAAAATTATTTAAATGAGTCTTAGCTAGGATTATCAGTGTGACTTTCACCTTAGAATGCCACTCAATAACATCAACCCTTAAAATATTATTAATATTGCCTTTCATCATACCTTTAATCATTGCCACATAATAAATGGAGGAGCTAATATAATCATAAAGGCACTCCCACACCGTACTAGCAACAATACCCCTGATAATCATAAGCCGGATAACCTTTATCCCTTTCTTGTTACCTTGATTATACATCATGTAATCCATCATTAAAAAAGAATTACCAAAACTATTGGCATATTCCATCCTTCGCTCCAACATTATAAGTAGATTAATATTTCTCCTTGTTGACTATATCCTTAATATGACGTGGTAGTAGATGATACTCCCAATAGGTCCAAACATTATGCTTAAGGCCTTCATTGGCCATAGCATCAACAACAATATTTCCTTCTCTATACAAGTGACAAATTTTATAATGTTGGAAATGTTGGCAGATGGTCAACGCTCCCCTCGGGATTCGTGACATGGACTAACCGCCTCCCATGGATCCGTTAACTCTAGTAGTTGTATCGGGCATTAACATGTCGATCTTTTGGTGCAACGGCAACTGTGGGCCAACAAATGGTATCAGAGCATAGGGTCCTTGTATAGGTCTAATCAACCTAGGATTGATTCTGGTCTTGGAAGTTTGTCAAATATGTCACAAGTTCAAGAAGGTATTTCTGTCTGATGGTTCAGTCTATGTGTTTTATGGAAACATATTTGATTTCAATTGATGTTGGTGTAAAGAGCTAGACCCTTGCATAAGCCTAACCAAATTAAGGGATTTCTGGTAAGTAGAGTACTATGGATAAGTGCAAAAGAAACAAAAGTTAGAAGAAAAACACTAGCGTCAAGTCTAGTTGTCACGTCTCAGACTTTGATGCTGTTTTGTCCATGGATTTGTGTGAATTTATTATATGAATGATGGTGTGTGTTAGAGTAATATGATATAATACAATGCTTTGGTGTGTGAAAATGTGAAAAATATTTACTTTTGAAATTGTGAACGCATTTTATTTTGAAAATATGCAAGATAGAACAAAATAGAAGTATTGATTTAATTATTGCTTTGATTTATATCTCTATATCGGTTACTAATACAATTTCGTTGTTGCATGCCTGAGTGCACTTGAGTTGCAGGTGGTCGAAGACCAAGAGTGTGATTGAGGAAAGAAAGCTAGCTTCCCGATAGGGTAAAAGAGGAAGAACTCTCGGTCACACACACAACACCTAAAAATCATATAGTTGCATTTAGGCAATGTCTGTTTTAATTTGATTGTTTTGAGTTACTTACAAAATAAGTAATAAATGGTTTGAATAAATAAATAATAAAAATAATAACATAAATATAAATTAATTATTAATTGTAGTTTTTAAAAGGTTTATGATTTTTAAATCTATCTTAATTAACAAGCCAAATGAATATGTGTTTATGGAGTAAGTATTTTTGAATTATCTATCCAACTTTTTGTGCAAATAATTGAAAATCTTTTATAAAATTGAAATAAAATTGAAATATTTTATTTGCATATGTCTTAATTTCAAAGTCCAAGATTAGGAGAGAGGAAACTAATATTAATAGAAAAAGACATTCCCGAGAAAAATGGGTTCGGAAAAATTCTTCTTAAAACAAACAAAACTCTCGGCAAGTGGCTGTCTCTTTTATTTTTGCATGTAAATATCTGCCAAGAAATTTTTCCATCTGTCAATTTGGAAGGGTTTGCATGACTCTCGGTAGACGGGATAAGGATTTAAGGTAGAGAGAAGACAGGAAAAGAATAATAGAAGCTTATTCAGAAAAGAACCCACTCAGGAGAAGCAGACTGAAGGAAAAAAATGGGCATCTTCAGCTGGAAGCTTTTAATCAGGTTTTTCTGTTCCTTCTATTAGTCTAGTTTCAAATTTTGGCAACAGTGGGAGAGCTTGTATGCAAAAATTGTGATTTTGTTTGCAAATTTGAGTTTTAAAAGCTGGGGAAAACTTTCTCTTTTAATTAGTTTACACTGTGAGAAAATTCCCAATTCCTCCCTTTCAAAATGGAGTTTATTCTTCTGCAATCTGTTTATTCTTTTGAAATTTGGATTTTGATATTCTGGCATTTCATTGATACATCTCTGTACAGAAAACCAGAGAGTAATTATATTTATATACATATAAATATATATATATATGAGCATATTTATATATATATTTATACATATGTATGTATATATATATATTACCAGCAACCCTGTGTTGATTTTGAAATTTTTCTTGATTAAATCTGTAGACTGCAATGGCGTTTCTATTCTTTTTCATTTTTTTTTTATGGCAAATTTTTTTTTTTGTTTGGGGGAGGGGATTAACCCCAGCCCCGTCCCAAAGGAAGGGGCCAGGCTATGGGGAGTCCCGCGCCCTCCTCACAGCGCCCCTCCCTATGAGAGAGGCGAGGGCTCCCACATCCCTTTGGGGTGTTAAAAAAAATTCATTTTTGAACCATAAAAATTATGTTCATTCCTGTGTGCGCGGCCATAAAACGTGAGGGTGATAACAATTATGAAAATCTGTATTTTTAAACATATATATATATATATGTATATATATATATATATGTATATATATATATATATGTATATATATATATATACTCAGTTGTATAAATATATATATATATATATATAAATGTGAACTTACATAGATATAACCATCTACAGAATATGGTATATTTCAGACAAATATATATATAAACATCTCAGTATTCTTGAAGCTGGAAATATGAAAATGTAGCTCTTGGAATCATGTAAATTGCTGTTTTTCTTTTGGTTACATAGTCTTATGTTTGCATACAGATGTAGATTTCTGAATATTAGCATACAATAGAAAACACAGATGTAAATATGCAAACCTCTGTTTTTCTGAAAGAATTATCCTGTTTCTGTATATTAATTTAACCAGAAACTTGTAGCAAATTGGGGATTTCACCTTGCCGGTATTGGCATGGTGTGATGGTTTATAGGTGGCATTGTTGTTCTTGCCACCAAGGTTCAAACCCCGTTGGGGTGGTATTGTTGAATGGTTGTATCCGGTTCATAGCTCCGGTCAAAAGCGTTTACCCCTTGAATAAAAAAAAAAATTGGGGATTTCACCTTCAAATCAGCTTGAATCTTGAAGATATAGAAATATACATAAATCTGAGAACACTGCTTTATACAAAAAATTATTACTTCTACTTGTGTTCATACACTGAAAATATCATGATGTACATACATTTTTACATTTGAAAACCAAACTTGAACAAGAACATTCAAGAGAGTAGCTTGAAGTGAAAACAGATTTCTTTACTAAACAGAAGAAAATATGCTGAGAAAAGAGCAGATTTTATTCTAATACTGAAACTTTACAACCTATTCTTTTGTTCAACATGATAAAATGGAACTCAAAAGATGTTTTGAAACTCTCTTTTGAAACCTAAGTATGAGTGGAAATCAGTTTGATAAACATTTTATGGATATGGATAAATGAAGGAAATTCTTTTTAGAATCAGTAAAATGCATAAAGCATATGAGGAAAATGCACAACTTTCTGTTTTTGCACTTTATTATACTATATTTCGGTAACTTCCGGGACAGGATGCCGAAGGTGGATCCACAGAGACGGTAGTTTTGCCTTTTCTGAAACTACCACTTGTTTTTATTCATGCTTGGCCAAGCACTTGTACCATTGAAATAGATGGATTTGTTTTAAAAGCTTAGAAATATATGTATTTGAGTCTCTGCCACCTCCTGTTGTAAGAAATATGTTTTCTCATGTTAGAAATGCATATAGGCACTAGGCATGCATCGAGAGTTCCTTCTTGTTTTACTGTGTCAGGTTGCTAGGCTCCTTATGCAGGGCCAGGGATTTCTTCGAGTTAGGAAGGAACCCGGGGAAGTCATGTACTTCGTGGTTGGGCGAAAAAGGCGCCTGAATCACACTCTTGGCCCCAGCTCACAAGAAGACCGATGGTGTCACGGCGGTTGGAGGTTCAGAGTTTTTATTTTACTATTTATGTACTTAAGTATCCTATAGGAATGGCTTGTGAAGCCCATTGTAAATGTAATTGTATTTAGCATTTGTTACTGCAACATTGAAATAGATGTGTTATTAAGATTTTGATGTAACATTGATACAAATGTATTTATTGAAGCTATTCGTCTCACACAAATGTGAATATTTATTGGTTTATTGATCTCTTTTGAGTATGGGTGAATATATGTGAAAATGCATTGATATACTTGGCCATGTGCATAATCATGATGAAATGCAAATGTTATATTTTATATACAGGAAATGCAATTTGTTTTAATTCTTTTACATTGAGTTTACTTTGGAAACTCTTATTAATGGCATAATTTTTAAAGTAAACTTTTGAAACGGATTGAACAATTTAAAATGCTTTTGCTTATTAGACCAAGCGTTACACTAGTGAAGTGGCACCCCTGCTAGTTAATTATAAATGTGATCCTGTAGTTGGTGAAGAAGATCACTTAGTAAGTGAAAAGGAATATGAAGGTGATGAGTTTGAGGTTGATTTGGAAGAAGAACTGCTTGCTGCCTTAGATGAACTTAAGAGGCTTAGAAAGGAAAATCAGGATCTCAAGGTACGCTTACAAGAAAGTGTTGATGTCAATAAAATTGTAATACAAAATCATAACGATGATAAAAAGATTATTGGATTTTTGAAAGGCCAAATGGTTGATAGAAAAAGGACTGAAGAGGGATTGGAAGTCAAGTTAAAAGACAAGGATGAGTTGTGTATTAAACTAGAAAATGAGGTTGCTTCATTAAAGAAAAGTTCAGATATTGATTCCTTGTTAAAAGAATTAACTCTTAAAGACAACATGATTATAAGTCAGAAAATTGAAATTGAAGAATGTAAGAGGATAGCAGGTGTTGTAAGGTCTGATTTGGAGGATAAAAAGACTGACTGTCTAAAATTTGAAGAAGTAGCTGCATTAAGAAAAGAGCTTGAAAATGCCAAGGTTCAATTAGGTAAAAATCAGAATTTTGATCATAGTACTAATATATTGAATGAGATGTTGGGCAGACAAAAGCATTCTAAAGATCCTACAGGAGTGGGATATGAGGTTGGACAAAGCTCTACTGAAGAATCTAAACATGAGACAATGTTTGCTACTGCAGATGGAAAGAGATTTATAGCCAAGCAAACACCAAGAATGAAGATTGATCTTGGTTACCATATTGCTGCACCGAAGAATAACATTGATAATAAAAGACAATTTAAAGGCATTCACGAAGAAAGGAGAAATGTTTTCAAATCTTTACATCCTTGGCATGATCAGTCATTTAGGTACAATCATTCTTTTCAAGGATATTGTTATGTGTGCAATGACTTTGGTCACAAGGCAATTGATTGCATGAGATGGTCAAATAAGAATTATTCTAATGTCTCTAGAAATGGGTTTGTGATGTGTTACAATTGTAACAATTTTGGTCATTTAAGAAGAGATTGTAGAATGAATACAAGTGATAATCATGAAGGGAACAAAGTTGGAAATGTCTATAGGAAGTCTTTTGTTCAGCAGATCAATCATAAGATTATTTGTTTCAAATGTAATAACATTGGGCATAAAGTACAACAATGCAGTTTTAATAAGAAGATAAGTACTTTAAACAGACAAATGAATTTTTTTACATTGGTATAAAGAAGAAAGAGCAATCAAGATGACAAGAAGAGCAATAAAGATGAATTTGTGAAGACTCCTTGTGCACTCCTTTCACATGTGATACCATCCAGGTCCTGAGAGGAAGCAAAGTCCTAGGGGGAGTCTATAATGGTAACATATTTTACCCCTATGAAGTCAAGAATGAGATATGATAGCATGCATGCCAGCTTGTTAAACAAAAGGTCTCAAACATTGATAGATTTGATATAATAGAGATCATCATGATTATTGTACTATGCATAACAGATTTTCTATTTTAGGTTGCTAAGATTTATATGCTGATCTGATGCAACAGGAAGGATTAATATTCTTGTATCATGATCTTCTAAAGTTATTCTCACCATATCTTTTATGTGTTTCCACTGACAGATTTATTGTAGGAATTCAAATCTGAAAGTACATTGACAGTTTTGTGGCAAGTCTGATGCTTTGATGGTTCAGTTCCTAAGGTGCAGGTATGAGTTGGACAACAGTTCAAAATTTTGTAACTGCAACAAGTAGTTTGATGACTATAGGGTGATAGATCTTATGCAATAGAAACAAGTGTTTGGATAGTGACATTTGTTGCTTGTTTATTAGTGTATTTGAAAGTAGCTTTGCTCATGAAAAATGGTTTATAGGCAACCATAGTGACAGTGAAATATCATTTGATTGAAGGAAGTTGTGTGATACTTTGCTTTGCTAGTTAGCCCTTGTCTCCTTTTTAAGTTGCAATAGTGCACAACACAGCTCGTTCATTCAACATCACTTAGTTTTTAAGATGTAATGAAAAAGGTATATTATCTTGCACAATATTCAATCTTTACACAAGTGGTATCAAAGCCAAAGGTGCCAGGTTCGAATCCCCTCAGGTAACGCTGAGGGGGGAGTTTATTGGTAGATGGTCAGCGCTCCCCTTGGGATTCGTGACATGGACTACCGCCTCCCGTGGATCCGTTAACTCCAACAGTTGTATCGGGCATTAACAGGTCGATCTTTTGGTGCAACGACAATTGTGGGCCAATAGGAAAGTCTAAGGATTCTTTAACATCCCTCAACTCCCAAGGCACAACAACGTCCTCCTTGAGATTGCCAATTATTAATTTGGAATCACCTTCAATTATGACCTTATTATGACCTTATTATAACCTTTCTCCTTCAAGTGATTTAAACTAGCCCAAACAACCATTGCCTCAACGACATTATTAGAAGCAATACCCAAGCTTTTACTATAGCCTTCTATGACATTCCCTTGGTGATTTCTTATGACTCCCGTAGCTCCAGCTAAGCTTGGGTTACCCTTAGAGAAACCATCAAAGTTACATTTGATCCATCCCAACTCTGAAGGAGACCAGACAGTACTTTTTCTGATTTGCTGTTTTAACCAATTGAATTTTGTTAGGTCCTGTTTTAACCCCCACATTTCTTTATAAGAGGGCATCTGCTTATAAGGAGCATAAATCACAGCATTAATGTTCTCTTGAATCTGATGTCTTATAGCCAAGCAAAGATCTTTGTTGTTTCTAGCAGATTCCTTGAAAATTTTGTTATTTCATCCTTCCATAGCCCCCAAGCTATAACATGAGGAACTTGCCTCTAGAGATCAACAATTATATTATGGAAGTAAGGGAAAACATTCTAATTATCCAAAAATAATTTAATTGAGGGAGGAAAAACCCTTTCAATCACGAGGATAGAGAGAAAGAAAGACCACACCTCACTAGAATAGGAACAGTGGAACAATAGATGCATTATAAACTCCTCAGCTTCATTGCATAGATATCATTTGTTAACAAATTGGAACCCTCTTTTGTTTAAGTTATCAGTGGTGAGAATCTTACCATGAGTGACTGCCCACCAAAAACAATTCACCTTAGGTATCAAGTTTTTTATCTAGACCAAGTTGTTTCTTCATATGTTTTCTTTATTTTTGCGCTTAATATTTTCAATATCAATTAATCCTCCTACACCAACCTTTGATAGTAACCAAATATAATAGCAAGTTTGAGGAAAATGTAGAATCTAAATCACTAACTAGATAAGTATAAAAAATGATCATATGCATGCAAAATTCTACTTCTATGGGTGTCTTATATTATTGTGTGACCTACCATTCACTATTCACCACTCCCTGCTTCTTCTAACCTAAACTACAACTTGGAAAACTTAAACCACCGAACTACATTATTACATTCAAACTTGTTTGGATGGGGTCAATTACATCTTACTTTTCTTTCACTAGCTCATACCTCTAGGAACAATTATATATCCTTGACATCCATTAATGTTTGATTAGGTACAGTATTTAATATCACCTATTATATCATTAGGAATTTAATTTTCTTTATGAGTGGAATATCACAATACTTTGTTCTCACTAGCAAATATTGTGTAATAGAAATTTAATTTCACGTTTCCTTGGCAACATGCAATTATTCTCACATTTAATTAATTAGTTGATGTTTTTTCTCATGAGAGAAGATAGGACAAATGAAAGGTATATCCCTGGGAAATTAATTGGCATCTAAGCATTATTTGGAGGTTGAAGAAAACTAGGTATATCTTATTCTTGGTTGCTATACTACAAATGATTTTATTATTCAAATTATTTTAATAGAAGACATTTATGACATGATATGATATGATTAAATTGAATTTTATATTCCTAGTTTCCCTAGGATTTGTTTGTTACTTCAGCCACTTCATTTTTTCTATATATTGCTTATTACTTGTTCTAAGGTATCTTAACCATATACTTACTATTTTATATTCTAATCATCCTAGAAAATTTGCATTCTGATATCTTATAGTTGCAACTATAGGTGTGAAACAATGATTTATTCGATTCTTTAGGTAATTTTATCCAAGGTTATTATCTTATGCAGAATTTTTTTATCACATGCAGAGTGAACTACATGGTCTTGCGGCTTTGCAGTGGTCAATTTGTTTGGATTCTCTCAACAGGTAATATCCCCCTCTCAAACATATGAGCTAATTTCAAGTAGAAATTGAAGTATAAAGAAAATCCATGTTTGGTTTTCCAATTTAATGTAATTGTCTTGTTTGTTTGAAAGCATTTGATTTTAGGCATACAAATTATTAGAATGGATTAGAATAACGATGTAATAAAGTGTATATTTACACTTGTATGTAATAAATTAGGTGGTTAGGTGTAGGTCATCAAATAAAGTTGTAGTTGTTGCAGCTCTTTAATGAGCTCGTTGTACTATCATTAATATGGTAGTTGTAACCTAGTTTGTAGACTCGCCAAGTACTCGAAAAATCTCACTAAACTCATGATTCTTTTGGGCAGCCGAGATGAGTCGACTAGATTCGCGAGCCGAGGTTTGGTGAGTACTCGACCGAGACTTGGTCAAAAACTCTTCGAGTCTTGGGCTCAGACTCTTGGTCCATAGGGAAAATGCCCAGGCAGCATTTTAAGTAAAAAACATCATTTTTTTTCATTTTTTAACTCTTATTTGCCCATTTCACCGAGCCAAACATCAACCTAGCAAGGAAATGAGTTGAGAAGAGAAGTTTTTAGGATCGAAATTTGATCGAATCATCAAACAAGTAAGCAATTGGATGTAATGGAGGAAAACAAAGACACTTTTGAAGAAACAATCCATCATCGTTATGGTATTGTAGAACTTTCGAGTTCAAGGCCTGAAAATTTAAGTTACATTAGGAGGGGAAAGAGGAAGATGAAGATTGTATTTGTTTTTTTTTTTTCAGTTTGACATATCATTATATGTAAACAATTATAAATTTATTATGCTGTTATTCAATTTGAAGCTATGAAATTTCAAATTTTGAGAGTTTGAGGATCATATAACATTTGTAATGTTTGAATTATGACAAATTGATAGTCAAATTAGGCTTTTATGTTGTCTAAATGAGGATAGTAAGGAGGAAGAAATTCAGTTCAAAAAGAAAATTCAGAACCAAGTCCTTTCCAGAACAATAGTCTTCCATTTGTTTTCAACCACTATTCAGAGACACTTGGTTTGGAACAATGAATATTTCAATGGATTTCCCAGATTATATCAGAGTGGTGCAATGGAAACTTGGTAAGGTAAAAGTATGTGTTGGTGAGTTTTATGATTTCATGTAGAGTATTGTCATACTTCTGTCCAAGAGAGACAAGGAGGTGGTATTTGCAGGTATGTTGCAGCATGGAGCTTCAAATAGAAAACCGTATAGACCTCCTAGATTGATTTGGGATCCAAGGGTTACATGGTTTGTTCAGAGTTGAGTTATTTGTTGTGTTGGCAATTGCTTGAGGGCAAGAAATTATGGGGAGGGAGGGCTGTAATGCCCCCACTTTTTAGCTATTATGATTTGCAAGATTTTGTCCAACTCCTATTTTGACCGAAACAACTTGGTGTTTTATGAGGGGAACTCCAAGGTTCCTAGAGCATGCAGGTTATGTTTTGCAAGGATGTTTGTTTTTGGTAGTGAGCTCCGTTGGTCTTGAGGACTTTTATGACACTTTCCAAAGTGAATTTTGGCTATTAGTGTGTTCTCCAAGAATCTTGGAGAGAGTGTCTATTTATAGAAAATCACTTGATCAACCTTGATTATCATTATCCGTCATCGTTATCATTCTAGTATAGTCAGATTTTGATTCTGATGTTCGGTAGTTTTTGCAACTTGGGTGAATTATTTAGCTTTAATTTAAATTATTATTTATTTCACTAAGGTTGCTTAATTTTATAAAATATTTTAAAAAGCAACTTAGTGTAATAGCTCATTGGAAAGGGAATTAAAAGTTTTGAATCATGGACGCTTCAAAAAGGGACCTTGCATATCAAATATAATTATAATTTCATAAAAGGGTCTTTTGAAGCAAAAAATAAAAGGTATTTTATTAAAAGTGAATTTAAAAACATATTTTCTAGAAAGTTCTCATACTATTTTATATGGAGATTATAAACTTGAGATTCTTGGTTAATATTGTTAATATACTATTTATTTTATATTTGTTGATTAAAAACATAGTTGAGATTCTTGGTTAATATTGTGTGATTCATTCTAAGTCACAGTTTGTGCAGGAAAGATTTTTTGGAAGATTTACTTTAGAGTCTACACTTGAACTAAATGCTGAAGGTTTGAAGCAATTTCATACAGAGATTTTCTGCGTTAAATGTTTCCGGTTAGAGGGTTTGATGTTAAAATTCCCTTATCATAGCTAGAACAAATATAATGAGATTTGTGCAAAATATTATATTTGTTAGTGCAGATTGGAAGAAGATTTATAAGTGTATTTAAATTGTTAATTTGTGCTTGTTTGGAAATGGGCACCATAAGGTAAATGATAAACTCAAGTTTGTTTCAATGTTGAAGCAAATCGCACTCCTTAGTGGAGTCACATTTTGACTAAAGGAAGATTGATTGCTTGTTTTGAATGCTTTGTTGCTGAAAGGTATGAAGTTGGTGATATAAGAAACTTGCACTTTGAATGATCCCATACCAAAATACATTGAACTTCAATTAAATACAAAATTTTTGACGAAATGCCTGCATGATAGAAGGCAAAAAACTTTGTGTGTTTTGGGAAAAAGTTGGTTTCAATTTGGGGTGGTCATTATAGATAGACCAATATTGTAACTCTTCCCTATTGGGTTGTCATGGTTTGTGTATAACCCAAATGTGATGGGAAGCTAACTTCTGCCCTAACACTAATACTTGCTTTATTGGTGAGGGTATGAATTCTTAGCATTCTATAATGGATGGAATCAATTGCAAGATGTAAAGAGATGGTAGAAACAGAATGACCTTGACCAAACTAGATTTTCAACATTGGCAATAGGAGTTGCTTGTTTTTTGCTCCTAGTGTTGTTGTCAGAACTCTGTTAAATCCATGTATTAAAGCTCAATTTCTGAAATTTATTCAATCTAAGACACCAGATGCTAAATGCTAAAGATTTGAGTGGTGGTTGGCACCAACATACACCTTTGTATATCCATTTTTCTTGAATGCTATCTCCCATAGTCAATTTTAAGGTGTCATAGTGTGGCCATAACAAATTATGATCAGACTTATAACACTACTACTAACACATAAATTTTCTCCAAAGGTCTAGATTAAACATAGAATATCATTCCCACAACATCAAATCATTAATCCGACTGAAGTGTACCTATAAAGTTGATGCAAGAGACTGATGTAGGTCCGATATCACTCTGTTTTGCTGCTCAAAACACTGCTGTCACACAAATCAGACCAATGCACTGCTGATAACTCACTAGAAACGCCATCCACACAATTGTAGCCACTACTCGGATGCCTCCAACACACCACAACTGATCTCCAACTATAAACACACTCCAAGGATCCACAAAACACACCCAAAAGCAAGGAAACTAATTGAAAATCAGATTGTAATTAAAATTAGATTAGTTATAGGTCTAAAACTAAGTATCGTGTCTATTAGTACAATAGGTACACCAAGAACAAATGTCATTAAAACTCACCCAAACACCAAGATTCAGTAATAATATCAAATTGTTAATTTTCAGTCACATACAGGTTTGAAAATTAACTTGGTACCGCAAATTCCAAAGTGTTCAGCTGTAATGTTCCCTTATTAGAGACATAAAATGCAGAGTTACCAAACCTTCAATTACCTAATAGAAAGTGTACCACCTGCAAATTGATTTCTCAATAGGCTGGTAACTACAAAATTGAATGAAATACACATTAGATTCAAATGAACCATATATTGAGCACTGTGTTTCTAAAATATCTCTTAGTTTTTAGCAACAGTATGGCCCTCTATAAGAAGTATGGTCTATGGCATGCAGGAATGCCAGACATCCTACTAAAGGAAAGTCTCAAAACTCTGCAAAATAATTTATTGAAATTTGCATACATTATGATCCCTTGCACAGCAAATTTGTCAAAACACATCAAAAAAATTCATTAAAACACATTATCTAGAAAAATAACTTAACCATGCAACATAAATTGAGAAAACTTCACTTTCAACACCAAGGCAATCTCTGAATGAAATTGCTCCAACAGATAATGAAGGTTTTCATCCCCAAAATCCAATATCTGCTCGAATAATTTCACTAGGTCTTGATCATCTGCTTATGAAATCTTTTACTCAAAATATCCCAACTAGATTATGAGTTCTCTATCCTATTACCGAATATTGGTATTCCAAGAGGGTTTCAGCTCCCATAAATCATTACCAAACCTTCAATTACCTAATAGAAAGTGTACCACCTGCAAATATAGGCTGGTGGAAAAATATAATAACAAGTTAAAAACCATTTTGCTGGTCAAAATAAGTTTTTAGCAACAGTATGGCCCTCTAAAGAAGTATGGTCAGCAAGGAATGCGACATCCTACTAAAGGAAAGTCTCAAAATCTGCAAAATAATTTTTGAAATTTGCAACATAACCCTTGCACAGCAAATTTGTCAAAACACATCAAAAAAATTCATTAAAACACATATAGAAAAATAACTTAACCATGCAACATAAATTGAGAAAACTTCACTTTCAACACCAAGGCAATCTCTGAATGAAATTGCTCCAACAGATAATGAAGGTTTTCATCCCCAAAATCCAATATCTTCGATACACTAGTGATCTCTGCATGAAATCACTCAATCCAACTAGAAGAGTTCTCGTCCCCGAAATTGGTATTCCAAGAGGGTTTTCGTCCTCAATAAATATTAGAACTCAAGTTCTTACTCAAAAATGCAAATACAGTATTCAATCTAACCTTTTTTTTAAATATCTAACCTGGACTTTTATAGTTTTTCATTGCTTTTTCAAGAAAAAGTATTTTTGTTTTTTCATTGCTTTTTTTTTGGTTTTTCATTTCTTTTTTCTTTGCTTTTTCATTGTTTTTTTCAAATAAATGTTTTGTTTTTGTTACTCTTTCTAAAAAAATGTTTTTTCCTTAATAATAAAATAAAGTGACTTTTTGAGAACTTTTAATTAAATATCACTTTTGATTCTCCATTTCAATGTCACTTTTTAAATAATAACATTTTAAGTCACTTGTACCCCATGCCTAGTGCTAGCACTTTTTGGCCCTCTTTTAGAAATGATTTATGATGTAGGCCACCCTTCTTTAAAATAAATAATAATAAACATAACTTGTCTTTTTAAAATAAAATCACCTTAAGACAACTTAAATTATATATTTAATTACTTTTATCCACACATTCCAAAGTTTTTGGAAAAGTTGGAGCCTCCAAGGATGTTGGAAATTTTCAAGAAAATGCTCCCAAAATATCAAAACTACATCCAGAAAGAACCATTGGACTCCTTTTGGTCTCCTGAACTCATTATCATTTAAATTCATTTTTGAATAAGTTGACATTCTCCAAGAATGTTGGAATGGATTAAAAAAGGGATATTACCCCCACAACAACAATCATACATTCCCTCCAGTGAGAAAAGTAAAATGGCAACATGCTGATCTAATTGTAAAAAAATGTAATAAGCACAAAACTCGTAACCCAATTGAGAAAAGATAGTTTTGGGTTGCAGAAACTTGTTTGAAAGACCAAAAATGCAATTAAAGACCAAAAATGCAATTTGTAACTGTCATGTAATAAGCACAAAACTCGTAACCCAATTGAGAAAAGATAGTTTTGGCTTGCAGAAATTTGTTTGAAAGACCAAAAATGCAATTTGTAACTATGTCGACGATCTGATTTCTAACTGTTACTTGTGAGTTTCATTTGAAACTGATGCCTTTGATATATGGCACTATTTTCTTGCTAAGAATAAAATTTGAAATTGTAATAATTAAGAAAATATAATGCCAATTGACAGCATAAAGTGTGAAAAGCAACTGACATACTAATAATCAGTTGACGAAGGCAACTCTTTAGTACCGTCTGTTTTGCTTTAGTAATCATGAATGAGGCCGTTGGAATTTGGGATTCAAATTTGGGCACCCAAACCATTGGTGGTCTCCTAGATTGCTTTGGCCTATATAGCTTGCTTGGGATGGAGGTGGAACATAATGAACGGAATCAATTCCAAGATGTAAAGAGATGGTGGGAACATAATGACCTTGACCAAACTAGATTCTCAACATTGGCTGTAGGATTTTCTTGTTTGTTGCTTTTAGTGCCGCTGTGAAAACTCTGTTAAATCCATGTGTTAAAGTCAGTTTCTGAAATTTATTCAATCTGAGACACCATAGGCTCGGTGCTAAAGATTTTGAGTGGTTGGCACTAAACATACACCTTTGCATATCCACTTTTCTTGAATGCTATCTCTCTTAGTCAATTTTAAGGTGTCATAGTGTGGCCATAACAGATTTCAAAGCCTGCTTCTCTATGATGTCATCGGAAAATTGAACCTCTATGACAACAATCATACCTTCCCTACAACAAGAAATCTACTAAATCCTCTTTGTCTGTGTTGCCATCAGAAAATTGCACCCCCGCAACAACAATCATACATTCCCTCCAATGAGAAAAGTAAAATGGCAACATACTAGTCTAATTGTAGAAAAATGCCTAAAAGCACAAAACTCGTAACCCAATTCACAAAAGACAGTTTTGGGTTGCATAAACTTGTTTGAAAGACCAAAAATGCAGTTTGTAATTATGTTCACAATCTGGTTTCTAACCGTTGCTTGTGAATTTTATTTGAAATGGATGCCTCTGAAAGATGCCACTATTTTCTTGCGAAGAATCAAATTTGAAATTGTAATAATTAAGAAAATATAATGCCAATTGACGGCTTAAAGTGTGAAAAGCAACTACGATACTAATAATCAGTTGACGAAGGCAGCTCTTTAGTACCATCTTCTTTGCTTTATGTTTTTCTTCCAGTTAACTTCATCCTAGAAAGTGGGAAACCTTAACAGATATCTATAATTGTGATACTCAAATATCAAATGAGTATCCTCATCTCTGATCATACAGCACTTTTATAACCGTCGCAGAAACAATCAACAAGAAAAGCGTGTGAAAACAATGATTACACCAAAATCGTCTTTCATGATTGCAATTGTTTTTCCATTGCCCTTGTCTTCTAAGAAGTCCATTGTTATCCTCTATTGGTAAAAGAGATAGGAATAAGAACATAATCCAGAAAGCACAACCCTTTAGTTGCATCTTGAGTATCTTAAATGTACATATATTGTATATATCAAGTGTTCTTACTCTACAATAACGGTAATATATTTGTATATTTAAGTTTTTGTAACTATGAGCTATGGATTCATGTTAGGTAGATCTGGTGAGGCTCGTGTAATGTATGAGAAGCTGACTTCGCACCCAAATCTTCCCGTAAGGAAGAAAGCTAAGCAATTAAGTTTTGGTTTCCAGGTATGAAACAATTTCTATTTTTTAATTTAAATAAACCTTTAGTATCAATCATATTGCCAACCCATTTGGTTTTTTTTCTTCTATATGTTATTGACAAAGAAATAATATCAAGAATTCAAATCTTTTATGACCTACATGCCTCACGAAACCCATTATTAAATTGTTATAAGTGCAGGCCATGAAAATGATGAAGGTTTCAGGTTCTTACACTATGGATACAAGTGATTATCGAAAATATTTAGAAGCATTTACGGACGGATACAACCGTACTTATAATCCGACGGAAGAGGAGAAAATGAAAGATGAGACGATGGGACAATTGTTGCCATATATTATATTTCTTCTCTCTCCAATTGCTCTAGTGTTTACAGCTGCTGCATATAAGGGCCTTTGAAAGCCATCTGACAGAGGACCTGATCTGTTTTTGCTAAGGGTTTTAGTGTAGATATCTGTGGGGAAACTTAATAGATTGAGCCAATTTAAGGCATGATCTACGATTAATGGCAGTGACTTTTATACACATAATTCAACTAAGGACAATCCTAAATAATTTTTCGAATCCAGAAAGTTTTCAGATAAGAAGTACAATTCAAGAAACCGTTTTTTCGGACTTGCGCTATATTTGATCGAAAGAGCACAAATATAGTCGCAATGATATGTACTAGATGCGAATTTTCATGAATGTAGCCTCTGTAAGTTCAAGGGGATGGCCTTGATTTTTAAAATATAGTTTTGTATTCCATTTAAATCGTGAGTGGTTCGAGCAACATTTTTAGTACGTGCCGTCGGCAGATACTACCGCATCCATGATTTCTTGACTCGTGATTAATAGGTGTACCTGGCAACAAATCACAAGTTGAATTTTTTATACAAAATAAAAAAGATTTAGTACCAGATGCAATAAAGTTAATTAAAAAAATTAAAATGAATTATCTGCAAGCTGATTGGCCAAGGAATTTCACTTATTCTCTGAGCCTTCACATTGTTTGAAATAAATAAGTATTTTTATAACATTTAAATATATTATGTACTAATATTTGATATGTGCCTTGCTTTTAGCTAAAGGAAGGCAGTCGTCGATTTAGTAATGTGCCCATTCACGGGGCAATACATAGTTGTGGTTAATTTGAGTTGATTAAGGTAGCCACTGTTTTTTCTGGACGTTAAGGGCCAGCAAAAGGCTGGCAAAAGGGTGCCGTGCAGTCAACTTCACTCGTTTATTTCAGCTGATTTTATTTGACTTTCTGTTGGATTACTAGATTTCATCAGGGTGAGAAATTATGCACTGGGATTTATTTTTCCCACATGTCAAGAAAAGCCCTGATATTTTTTAATCCCTACTAATATAAGGGCAAAAGCTAATGTTTTCACATGATCGTTTCAGTATTAGTTCGCTTTGGAGAATGTGCCAAATGAAACGATTCAAGTAATTTCCTAATATTTGGATTTAAAAATTACATCAGCTTAAACAGAGCACAGTTTCACTACATTGGAGTTTTAAGAGACATCGGGAAGGACATTTCTTCAATGACCTCCGAGAGACGCACAACCTATGTTGGGGAGAATAGATCCCCATACTGGCTAATGAAGAAGTTAAAAGTCCCCATGTTCTTGCAAGACAGACCTTCCATGAACAAATCGAGAGCTTCTTTGGTTATCTTGTTCTCCTTCATAGCATTAGCATTGAAGATACCTACAATTTTTCCTTCAGAAGGAACTTTGGTTAGTCTCGGTAATGCCTTAATTGCAGCATCTTTTGGGTTGTATGAAGAAGGATGCAAGCAAACACTGTTCCCCAAATTTTCCGTCCGAGCAGTTGCACCACATTTGTGAAGAAATTTTCATAAAAATTCCCATCATGAATGTGACTATTCGACCAGCATGCAGGCCCAATAACTTTCGGAATAGTATCATTTGCTCCTTCGATTTCTACCTTGAACATTCGTTTGATTTGTGTCTTCGCATCCTCCTCGATATAGCTACAATCAGTTTTGAATGATCTTCGTTCAGCCATTATGTTGAGGGAAGTCTATTCGCAGACAAATTTAACAAGGGAGAGAGATAGCTTCTGAAGGTTCAATGAGGACCCAGGTCATTTTCGGCTTGGCTCAAGGACACTGCATATCATGGGTGCTGCAAGGTTGATCTCGCAATCCTGAAGCAAGAGTACTCTCCACCTCCACAGTGATCCCAAAGCTAATAGGAAACAAAGTAGGCATGGATCCCTTAGCCCATCTAGGCAATCTGGTCCGCCTCCAGAATATGTTCCAAGCCATCCCATGTTGAAGAAGAGGATGCTAGCAAGTATGATTCAGATCGCGAGATACCTTGGTTGGCGAGGAAATCAATAACATGAGTTGATTCCCTATAGATATGGCTAAGAGAATGGTCTTCCAGGAAAGCAAGACGTGTTCATATTACATCAATCTATCCCTAAAGGTTCAATTTTTTAAATTTGATAGCATTGATACAAATCTCTGAGTCCCCATGGTACCTTTTTCTATACACATTTTCAATTCTTCCTCAAGTGCTTCCATTTTTGTTCCATTGTTTGTTTCATCCTTGAGTTTATGATTTCTCATTAAGCATCCAGCATTAGAGGCATCGGGATTTCTTTTGGATGCTCCATCGAAATTGAGTTTTAACCATTCGTTTGGAGGAAACAGCCATCTCACATTCTTTTGTTTCGAAACTGAGTTTTTCGATATGAAATTATTCACATAGAAAAATTTTAGGCCATCCCGTTGCTTCATTATCTCATCATCCCACATTGTAAAGGCAGGCTTTCTTTTGGATAAGACTCTTGAATTAAGAGTTTCGCAGATGTTGGTTTTTTTTTCCATAAAACTTGTTCAATATTGTATTCCTCTTCGTTGAAGATATGTCTATTCCTTTCTTTTCAGATCTGCCATATGAGTAGCGATCGGCTGGCAATCCATATGCGAACCCAAAACAATTTCGAGTGCATCCCGGGCCAACTCTGAAAACGGAAAGTAAATCATTTTATCATGCTAATATTTACATACTTATATTAAACATATATTCTATTAAGTATATATGTCATATCAATATTGATCTCAAATAACTACAAAATCTATACTATCACTACAACATTATAAAGGTAGGACTCGCCCACTATGTGGTCCTTGTTTAAAGATACAACTTATATTCAATATAAATGAACATAAAAATCTTTTGATATTTTTTTACATTTCATCATAAAATAAAAAATGTTTCTTTCTACATTTGTGAGATAGGACAAACAAATAAGATGAAGTACTCCAATACATATACATTGTCACACCAATAGTTGTACATGTAAGAACAATATTTTTCCATATAAGACCAATGCTTATCCACATCGACATCTTATTTTATAAATATCGCACTTATATTAGATAGTTATGATGTTTTATATAACACAAAAAAATATTTATTACATTCAGTTGAAGAAAGTAGTTATGTTTTTCTTACATGACATTGCCAAGTTCTCATGTGTTCATGTAAGGGTCCATCTTGACAAATATTTGGTCATTTGTTGATTTACATGTGGAATAATTATTAGTAATATATAATATTAATATGTTGTAAGACTAAATCCCATAACCACATATACTATACCAACAATAGGAATCCACCCAACTATTGGCCCCTCTCCCTATAGATTACTATATATTAATATAAATTATATAATTGTTTGTTAAATGTTTTTATGAATTAATATCTATAATGTACATCACTAGGAATTATACAACCTTCCTTTTTAAATATTTTGTGAAGTAATATATTGAAAATAATATAATGGATGAGTGCACCAAATTAGGGGATAGAAAAAGCAAAAATTAATGATAGAGGGAGAGGGAGAGGGAGAGGGAAAGATAGAGATAGAGAGATAGGGATAGAGATAAGAGATAAGAGATAAATGGATAGGGATGGATAGTCAATAATTTGTCATTTACATTATATAATATTTTTAAATCAATCAATAAGTCACGCTAAAAATTATTCTATTTCTTCAAATCAACTGATAGTTCACCTGAATAAATTGTTTTATTTTTATTATAATTTTCTAGTAAAAGCTAACTTTATTGAACAAAGTGGACAAATTCGACACAATTTTTTTTCCAAACTTGACATTGTTTGCTAAAAAAATGAATGTAGACCAAGATTCGCTAGGATTTTATATGATTTTTTTTTTTTTGGGGGGGGGGTGTTCTTAAAGTTGTCACTAATGACATCTTACATATTAGTTGACTGGTAAAGCTTTGTAATGGTTTGATGCACCTGGTTTGCTTTACATTTGCTTCATGAATTTGGCTTATGCTTTTATTGACAATTTCTCTAGCCTTAGCTGACATGAGGATAGTGTGGAATTAGCAATGTTCTTTCATGAAATATATCTTTTGATCCTATGGATTAAATATATATTAAACCTAGATCATATCATACACATGGATATTCTAAGTTTAGAAGCATTACATTCTAGCATATTAATTCAATAATTTATAGACAAAAGGGATAAGCATTAAGCATAACACAAATCCCTCACTTGATAAGATGATTAATAGGAAAATAGATCATGTAGGTCAAGAAGTTGTTAAAAAGTAATTTCTCCCATTGGTTGTGGAAATAGAAACTATAGTTTTGCATGAGCAATATCTATTGTAATTAGAAATAAGCTCAAATTTAGTTAAGTTTTTTTTGTAGTTTGCATGTTCTAGATTTTTCCTGTAAGTTGTAAAATCCTCTATAAAAGAGGCATGATGTAATTGACTTTGGAGATGTAATCAAATCTGATGAAGTAATATAAATATATTTTGTGTATCAGCACATTGTGCAAATTATTGTGTTTATCTGAATAGATGTGTTGATCAAGTTATTGTGTTTTATGTATTTGTTTTTTGTTTATCTCCATTAAACCTAACATGTGGTATTAGAGCCAGCTCAAAAAAAAAAAAAATCTAGGTTTGAGAATTTGCAGCAGCAAGAGATGATGCAAAAAAAATTGTAAGTGGTGAATAAAAGGAGATATGCATATGTTGCAAATTATATATTATAAAAAGAGGATTGTGTTTTGTTTTATTGCAGATTATATCTGAGCGTCAAAAGTTTTCAAAGGAGATTGTTTGTTGTTAATCGCAACAATAGAAAAAGTTGTTGATGTGAAGCCGCTTGAAGGAGAAAAGTGTTGTCCAAAAGGAAAATGTTCGCAGGTGATCAAAATTGTTCAATGAGGGTTCACTATTATAAGAAATATTGGTAGATCGTTATTTAATGTATGGAAGAGTTAAGGAGATTATGTGAAGAGTTGATAGTCATTGAAAGAAAGGCATAGAAGCCCCAGTCAAAGAGAGATACAGTTTAAAGTCACTGAAAGGGTAAGATAAAAAGTAAGTTGTAGTGTTTTATTTTGTTGTTGCTAAGGGGGAGATGTAGTTGTTTAAATTAAAAATCATAGTTTGAGCAAAGGAAAAAGAAATTGTTTGAAGTTGGTTGAAAGGAAACTTAGTAGCAGAATCATAGTCAAGTGCAAAGGTAAGGTGTAGTTAATCATTTGTTTCAATGGGTAAAGCTGGTAAACGTGTTATGAAAGAAAATGAAGTTTTAGAGGAAGAATTGATGAAAGTTAAAAAAGATAATTTTGAATTAGCAAGAAAAATAAAGGAGTTGATAAAGGAGAAATATGAGTGTTTATGTGAAATTGAGAATCGTGGAAAAGAATTGGGTGATGTTAAAAGAAAGAATGAAGAATTAGAAGAAAAAATAAAATTGTTTGATGAGGTTAAGAAAATGAAAGAAGTTTTTGAAGAAAAATTGAAATTGTTAGAAGAAGAAAGTTGTTTGCAGAAAGAAGAAATATGTAAGTTGAAAGAAGAAAATAAATGTTTAAGGACAAAGCCAGTGGTAAGTGATGTTGCTTGTGGTACAAAAGATTTGTATTGTTCAGTTGATAAATCAAGTGGTTTGTGTGATATAACTAATACTGTTTATGATGAAAAATGTATAGATGAAGAATGTAAAGATGATGATGTGTTTGGATCTAAAAATTATGTTAATTGTAATAAGAATGGTGTTGGTTTTAAAATTATGCAAAAAATGGGTTATAAAGGTAAAGGTTTGGGAAAACATGGGCAAGGGATGAGAGAGCCCATACAACCAATTGTGAGGCCAAGAAATGAAGGTCTGGGATATGGTGAGAAAGATAAAAATGATAATGTAAGTGTTATAGGTTCATGTAAATCAGCTAAAAGCATGGAGTTTATGCAATGTTCTCATTGTCACAGGGGAGGACATAAAAAAGAGAAATGTTGGGATCTTAATCCTTGCAAAATTTGTGGGTTGAAAAATCACTTAGAAAAAACTTGTTGGAACAGAGAATGGAATGAACAATCTATGAAAGATTGTATGAAGATAAATTATGGGTGGATCGATGGATCCAATTGGAGAAAAGTTATAGGCATGTTTAAAAGGATGTATAAGCCTAAATATTGGCATAGTAAAAGCAATGTTGGTTTTCAAACAAAGTTTGAAGGATTGCCACAACAGTTGGTGAAGAGTTGAAGATAATTTGAAGGTATCATGAAGATTGAAGATTAAGTGAAGATTTTGAAAATAAGAATTTGAAGAATGAAAATGCTAAAGCATGTGGTCGAAATTAAGGGGGGGTGTTAAAAAGTAATTTCTCCCATTGGTTGTGGAAATAGAAACATTGGTTGTGGAAATAGAAACTACAGTTTTGCATGAGCAATATCTATTGTAATTAGAAATAAGCTCAAATTTAGTTAAGTTTTTTCTGTAGTTTGCATGTTCTAGATTTTTCCTGTAAGTTGTAAAATCCTCTATAAAAGAGGCATGATGTAATTGACTTTGGAGATGTACTCAAATCTGATGAAGTAATATAAATATATTTTGTGTATCAGCACATTGTGCAAATTATTGTGTTTATCTGAATAGATGTGTTGATCAAGTTATTGTGTTTTATGTATTTGTTTTTTGTTTATCTCCATTAAACCTAACAGAAGTTAGTTTTGGTCACCGTAACACAACCTTAATTGAGGTTACACATGGTATAAAAGAGAAACCACTTGATATGAGAGATGAATTCACTACCTATATATCCTTATCCATCTCTTTTTGCTTGTCACATTTTGTGTTTTTTACATTCCTTGTCTTTATATTTATGTTTTCATGCTCCTGGTTAGCATTTGGATGATGCAAATACACCTTTAGTGGTGCATGTTGACACAAGTGACTTTGAACATGTGTTGTATTATTTATCTCACTCCTTTCTTATGTTTTGTATTATTTCCTTTTTGGCATTTTTTTCTATGTTACATATATTTTGATTCCCCTTACCTATTCTTCCATTGACCTTGTGTCCCTACATTTTGGGGTTTTTGTATTATGCCTTGTGTGTTGTCCTTTTCACACTCATTTTACCTTCTATATTTAGTTGTGTTTATTTTCTTATCTTGGGGAGTCATTTTGGCTTCCATTTCCCTTTCTTGACATATTTCCTCCTATTCTTGTTGCATCCTCTTCATTCCTATGCTTTATTTGCCTTTATATTCCACATGGTTTAATCTTTTACCTACTATTTTCCTACTTTAACTCTTGCATCCTTATTCTTATTGACCTCTTTTGTTATTCATGAGTTTATAACCCTTGCCTTACCATTTTAGTTTCTCATGTGACCTTATTATTTCTTATCATATTGCTTGTCATACATTTACATGCCTACTTATTATTCTTATTGTCCACATTTTTCATGCCTATGCTCAAAACATTTACTGTATTTTGATAATGCCTTAATCTTTGATCATTAATTGCTTGTCATGATCCTACATTGTCATTCCTACTTTTAGAATTTATATATTGAACCTACACTGAAATTTCACTTTTATAGCACTACCACATTAGACTATGAAGCATCATGACTCCCCTTACATATTGTGCTTTTATTAGGTATGCAAGAAGTTGGGTCCACAAAGAGGGGAAGTTTAGACCAAAAAAATGTTGAAAGGAACGAGTACCCATTTAGGAACGAGAACCCAAGCCTTAGATCAAGATCTCATTCCTAAATGGGTACTTGTTCCAAAAATAGAATGGGTACTCATTTTAAAACATGCACCCATTCTAAAAATAGAGCAAGTACCCGTTTTAAAGAAAGCACCCGTTCTAAAAAAATGAAATTTCAAGCCACTTTTTGTTTGGGTTTTAGGCTTGGGAAAGGTTTGGCAACTCAACCCTTAGCCTTTGACCTACAACTAAAAAGCTAAGGCAGATTCAAGAGAAATGTCTAACTTTGACAATATAATTGATGGACTTTTTCAGAATTAATTTATGAAATTAAAACCTATTATAGATCATGATTTTTAGTTTTCAAATATATATATTTTTAAAGATTTGATTATGTTTTCTATTTTCAATTAATTTCTAAGTAAATTGGTCCATAAACTTGAAATATAAGTTTTTTTATTTTTTAATAATTTTTAATTTGTTAATTTTTTTGTAAAAAAATTATATGACATCAATCTTTAAACGATTCTCTACAAAATGGAAAAAATTCAAAAAATGATTAGTTTAGGTCAAATTATGGTGTTTGTACACATTGATTTTTAAATACAACAATTAATGCCAATAAAAAATCAATAAAAAAATTCAAAAAAATAATTACAAAAAAATATCCTCATCAATATTTAGGTTTTTATATATCTTTCCCCAAAAGGAATTAGAAAAATACTTTTATTTAGGTCAAATTATGGTGTTTGTACACATGCATAGGGGTGAAGCCACAATAGTGGTTTACAATTTGATGGAGGAAGGAAAACTGAGAAAAAATGGCCCTATGGCAAAAAAATTGGTTTTAGGGGTTCGAATGAACCTACAAGTTCGACCGAACCATAAAGGGGTTCGACCGAACTAGGGTTCGACCGAACCCATCAATCACGGGGCCCACATTTCCTGCCCAAAAAACAAAAGGGAAAATGCATATTGAGGGGGTTCGCTAGAACCCCTTGGTTCTAGCGAACCCCCCTTTTCCCTAATTTTTGACTTTGTTCACACAAAAAACCTAATTTTTTACGCTTTGACGCTCAGGTTGAGGATGAAAATGGGGGAATCTTCACAAACCCAATTGGAGTCAGGTAGTCCTCAAAACGAGCTATCCAATGAATATAATTTTAATATGTTTTGGTTTTATTATGTATTTGTTTTTTAGTTTTATTAAACATAGGTTTTTCATTTAAAATGAAGATCTCTATTCTGCACATGTGGAAAAATAGCAGATTATCAAAAAAAAAAAGAAAAATATGAGTGCACCAAATATTGAAGTCCTTGATCCAACAAAAAAATAATAATTGAATTTCGATATATACAAAAAAAGTTATGCGTTATACGGTCGCGCTATGTCTGAATTGTCATTGGTTTGACTTGAAACTTGATTAAAGAAAAAATATTCAATAAAAAACTATCTAACCAAGTGCAAGCACTAGATATTGAGTTACAAATCTAAATTCAAAAGAATTAGAATTTTATCCTTCATGGAAAAAAGTTATGCTATACTTGTGCCACTTTTTTAAAATGCTATTTTTGAAAAAAACCATTGGGAAATGGAAAAAGAAATGCAATTTGATTCCAAAAATTTTGAAATTTTTTTTAGAATCTACAGACAAAATGTGATGAGACTCTAGTTTGCATCATCTTCAAATTCCTCACGGTTCAGCCACTATAGTTGTCCGAATGTGAAGATTTAGTTAAAAATAAAAATTCCAGTGTCCAGTTTGGCCAAAAATTGTAAACCACTATTATGGGATCACCCATAGTATGGTAAAAAAAAGTGACTTTTAACATGTTTTTATGCATGCTTATTAAAAATGTTTTTTTGTCATCTAGGTATTAGAATAAATTACATATTTAGAAATTAGATTCAAAATACTAAATTTCATATTACTAACTTTTTTTAAGATTCAATCTATAAGTGCTTCAAATTTTTAGTCCAAGTATGACAAATTTTGAAAAACAGGAAAAACACTTCCACTTTTTGAGCTTTTTGTGGACCCAACTTCTTGCATCAACCCTATTATCACATCCTTGCATTGGGAGTACTATTTCTTTCCCCTTTAGATCCTATGTATTTATTGCTACATATTTATATTAACAACATCATGCTTTTGCCCCCTCATAAGCTTCATTGTACTATCATATCTATTTAGGAAAAAGTAGCTATATATGTCTTACGATATATCATCACATCTTACTTATTTGCACCTTCATTATTGTGTGTTAACATAGTTTAATCATTGATTATCAGCCTACATTAACACATCTTTCAAGTTATATTGAGGGTTTCATGCCTTCATTCTTACATTTAGACCTACCATTTAAACATCTTTACACATGGGGGAAATAATGTTCTCCACTTATATATTGCATCTTCGGAAATCATGTCTTTCACTTATTTATTGCATCTTCATGAACATATCTTTATACTTAGAGACATCAAATTTTCCCTTTACACATTGTGTTTACTACTATTATATATTACAATAGACTTTCTCCAACCAACTCGTTAAACAGTTTGACTTGTTGTGGCACTGTTGTGAAACCATAGGCTCAAAATATGCCATTGTCGCCCACTGAAAAATTCACCTTGTCTAACCTTGTATGCATTTGATTTAGTCATGATTTCTCAGTAGCTCATAAACAATAGGAAAGAGAAGCCCTAAAATATTTGCTGCACACACCAAAGCCACATAATGATAAGACATGAGTTGCTTAAAACCCTATATTACACCATTTGTAAGTGGAAGGAAGGTTTACCCCAAAAATCTATCTAGATTTTTCTAGAAGAAAATCTACCTATATGATAACCAAGCCAAGTCAAACATTTGTTCATAAATTTTATTAAATACATTTATTATTGACAATCATTTTTCCCATGTATGAGCTATAGTACACTGCCACGACATCTACACTGAGAACAAATTGTACATCATTGTTAGCTCATCATAGTTATAGATTTTTTGCAAATATATTATATTCCATATATGGAATGATTTCCTTTTAAGAGCATTTGTTGGTTGAATAAAAAAGCTAAAATATATTATTTTTATCAATACCTATGTCAATGAGAAATATTCCAAATGAAACTAAGTCATCATATGTTGCGCAAAAGGGAGGTCAAAATTGACCACTTTTTAAAAAATTACCATAAACTAAACTTCAACAAATAATTCAAGATGCCTACACTCAAAATTTGATAATGTGATAGGAACAAGAATACTTATATTTAGAATCTAGTTTCTAAATTACTATTTTAAAAAAACTATGGAGATTAATATGGTCAAATTATTTTGATAAGATAAAAGGGGTTAAATAAGGGCCCCTACCCTTACAAAGTTGAAACACTAAAAATTTCTTATTAAGTTAGTCAAATTTTGAGAACGCATAAAATGATCACGTTTTTGTCTCAAAAATATAACAATTTCAAGCATGCTCCCCTCCCCTATTATTTGAGTTCTTTGAATTAGTTTGTAACCCCTTTAATAGAAAGCTAAGATCATGTATTAGTATACCTATAAAAATATTCCTATTTTTTATTAATATAATGATTTTACTAATTTTATAAGTGGAGAGGTATTTTATAAAAATAAAATTTAGAGGATTAATATACAAGGGGGAAAAAAAGAATATCAGGGGCTCTAAGAACGAAACCCTAGGCTAGAGGCGGTGGCTCGCATTCTGAGCGGGCCGTAAAACAAGGATGGGTTGTGTGGCGTTTTCTTCTCTACAGTGGACATAGATTCATTCCTCCTCCACAGAGGTTGTACTTCCTTGGCGTAAGCAATCTTTGCACTTGGGCTTCCGTCATTTCTCAACTTGTGTGTATGCTCTGGTTATTTGTTTTTACATTAGTTCTCTCTACTTTGCATTTATTTTGTGATACTTAGTGGCTTCGGCTCTCGGTCAGTAAGTAGGGGTTGTATCTTATGGTGATCCCCCATCTAAAAACCCAGATGGGAATTCATTTAACCCTTCAGGTTTTAAGTCCTTTAAGGACGTCGTTGTGGAAGAAACTATTGCAGTGTCTGGCTCTACAAAATTTATCTCGACATGTTTCGGCGAGGAAGGTTCAAATAGAAAAATTGGAGGAAGACAAGGTGTACATTCTCCTAACAATCCTAAAATTATCTCTATCTCCTCCAATCCAGAAATGGGTTTTGTGTTAAATAATGAAAAATTTAGGCTAAAGGATATAGCCGTTTTCTTCACGACTGTCGATTGTACTAAAATCCCAGCAAGAAGATTTTGGACAATTGGATTGTACGCATTTGGGGGGAAAAAATAGCATTAGGGTTACCTTTTGCAAAATGGTGCAAAAAGGTTTTATTCCTGGTTTTTTTCCAAAACCCTAAAATGCAAGAAATTATAACTGAAAAGCAATTTTGGAACATGGGAAAATGTACATTCAGGGACCTAAAATGGTCTCCCAAAGCTATTTATGATGAAATCCTGGCATTATCCAGCCCTAGATGGATAATAGTAAAGAATCTCCCTCCTCTATTGTGGGTTGTCATACCACAACTTCTTTCATCCTTCACGAAAGTCATCAGGATAGAAGCATCAAAATTGACACTCCCACATATGGATGTGAGAGTTTTAATTTCCTTACAACCTAGTATGGAAATAGCAGAAACCATAAAAGTCTCCTTACAAGATTCTACCATATCATGTGATATAGAAGTGTTGGGAGGTATCAATGCGTGTTACCTAAGTTACACAGAAAAGGACATATTAGAAGAAATTGCCCTATTATTCTTAAAAGGATTAATAAGAAGAATCAAAACTAGAGTCATTCTTCTACTCTAGTTAATATTTTAGACCCTACCTCAGATGATATTCATAATAATAATATTCATAATAGAAAGCTAAGATCATGTATTAGTATACCTATAAAAATATTCCTAATTTTTTATGAATATAATGATTTTACTAATTTCATAAGTGGAGAGGTATTTTATAAAAAATAGAATTTAGAGGATTAATATACAAGGGGGAAAAAAAGAATATCGGGGGCTCTAAGAACGAAACCTGGGCTAGACGTGATGGCTCGCATCATGACCAAGTCGTAAAACAAGGACAAATTGTGTGGCATTTTCTTCTCTATAGTGGAGGGGGATTCATTCCTCCTCCATAGAGGTTTGTACTTCCTTGGCATAAGCAATCTCTGTAATGGGATTTCCCTCATTTCTCAACTCGTGTGTATGCTCTGGTTATTTGTTTTTGCATTAGTTCTCTCTACTTTGCATTTATTTTGTGTTACTTAGTGGCTTTGGCTCTCAGTTAGTAAGTAGGGGTTGTACCTTGGCATTTATGGCCTGCCATGGATGGTGATCCCCCATATAAAACCCCAAATGGGGATTCATTTAACCCTTCGGGTTTTAAGTCCTTTCGGGATGTCATTGTGGAAGAAACTATTGTAGTGTTTGGCTCTGCAAACTCTATCCCGATGAGTTTTAGCGAGGAAGGTTCAGATGGATAAAATGGAGGGAGATAAGGTATGCATTCTCCTAAAAACCCTAAAATTATTTCTATCTCCCCTAATCCAAAAATGGTTTTGGCTTTAAATCATGAAAAAATTAGGCTAAAGAATATAGCCATTTTCTTCCTCCTCCACAAAGGTTTGTACTTCCTTGGCATAAACAATCTCTGCACTTGGGCTTTCCCTCATTTCTCAAGTCATGTGTATGCCCTGGTTATTTGTTTTTGCATTACTTCTCTCTACTTTGAATTTATTTTCTGATACTTAGTGGCTTCGGCTCCCAGTTAGTAATTAGGGGTTGTACCTTTGCATTTATGGTCTGTCATGGAAGTGATCCCCCATCTAAAACCCCATTTGGGGATTCATTTAACCCTTTGGGTTTTAAATCCTTTCAGGATGCCATTGTGGAAGAAACTATTGTAGTGTATGGCTTTGCAAACTTTATCTTGACTAGTTTTGGCGAGGAAGGTTTAGATGGAGAAAATGGAGGGAGACAAGGTATGCATTCTCCTAACAACCCTAAAATTCTTTCTATCTCCCCTAATCTAGAAATGGTTTGGGCTTTAAATAATGAAAAAATTAAGCTAAAGAATATAGCCATTTTCTTTGTGGTTGTGGATTGTATTAAAATCCCAACCAAAATATTTTTGATGATTGGATTGTAAGCATTTTGGGGGGGGGGGGGAATTGGTGTAAAAAGGTTTATTCATGGTTTTCTTGCAAAACCCACAATGCAATAAATTATAACTGAATAGCAATTTTGGAATGTGGGAAACACTCAGGGCCCTAAAATGGTCGCCCAAAGCTATTTATGATGAAGTCCTAGCATTATCCAGCCCTAGATGGATAACAATAAAGAATCTCCATCTCTATTGTGGGTTGCCATACCACAACTTCTTTCATCCTTCGGGAAAGTCATTAGGATAGAAGAATCTAAAGTGACACTCACACATATGGATGTGAGAGTTTTAATTTGCTTGCAACCTCGTATGGAAATACCAAAAACCATAAAAGTCTCCTTACAAGATTCTACCCTATCATGTGATATATAAGTGTTGGGAGGTATCAATGCATGTTACCTAAGTTGTAGAAACGAAGGACATATTAGAAGAAATTGCCCTATTATTCTCAATAGGATTATAAGAAGAATCAAAACTAGAGCCATTCTTCTACTCCGGTTGATATTGTAAACCCTACCTCAGATGATATTCATGATAATAATATTCATAATAGAAAGCTAATCTCATGTATTAGTATACCTATAAAAATATTCCTATTTTTTTATGAATATAATGATTTTACTAATTTTCTACGTGGAGAGGTATTTTACAAAAAATAAATTTTAGAGCATTAATATACAAGGGGGGAAAATAATATTGAGAGCTTTGAGAACGAAACCCTGGGCTGGAGGCGGTGGCTCGCATCTTGATCAGGTCATAAAACAAGGACATATTGTGGTGTTTTCTTCTCTATAGTGGAGGGGGATTCATTCCTCCTCCACAGAGGTTTGTACTTCCTTGGAATAAGCAATCTCTACACTTGGGCTTTCCCTCATTTCTCAACTCGTGTGTATGCTCTGGTTATTTGTTTTTGCAATAGTTCTCTCTACTTTGCATTTATTTTGTGATACTTAGTGGCTTCAGCTCCCAGTTAGTAAGTAGGGGTTGTACCTTGGCATTTATGGCCCGCCATGAATGGTGAACCCCCATCTAAAACCCTAGATGGGGATTCATTTAACCCTTCAAGTTTTAAGTCCTTTCGGGATGTCATTGTGGAAGAAACTATTGCAGTGTCTGGCTCTGCAAACTCTATCCCGACGAGTTTCGGCAAGGAAGGTTCAAATGGAGAAAATCGAGGGAGACAAGGTATGGATTCTCCTGACAACCCTAAAATTATTTCTATCTCCCCTAATGCAGAAATGGTTTTGGCTTTAAATCATGAAAAAAATAGGCTAAATAATATAGCCATTTTCTTCTCAGTTGTGGATTGTATTAAAATCCTAACCAAAAGATTTTAGATGATTGGATTGTAAGTATTTGGGGGAAAAAATTGGTGTTAGGGGTACCTTCTGCAAAATGGTGCAAAAAGGTTTATTCTTGGTATTTTCCAAAACTCTAAGGTACAAAAATTATAACTGAAAATAAATTTTGGAATATGGGAAAATATACATTTAGGGCCCTAAAATGGTTGCCCAAAGCTATTTATGATGAAGTCTTGGCATTATCCATTCCTAGATGGATAACAGTAAAGAATCTCCCTCCTCTGTTGTGGGTTTTCATACCGTAACTTCTTTCATCCTTTGGGAAAGTCATTAGGATAGAAGAATCTAAAGTGACACTCCCGCATATGGATGCGAGAATTTCAATTTCCTTGCAACCTCGTATGGAAATACTAGAAACCATAAAAGTATCCTTACAAGATTCTACCCTATCATCTAATATAGAAGTGTTGGGAGGTATCAATTCACGTTATCTAAGTTGTAGTAAAGAACGACATATTAGAAGAAATTGCCCTATTATTCTTAATAGGATTAATAAGAATAATCAAAACCAGAGCCATTCTTCTTCTCCGGCTAATATTGTAAACCCTACCTCAGATGATATTCATTATAGAAAGCTAAGATCATTTTTAGTATACCTATAAAAATATTCCTATTTTTTATGAATATAATGATTTTACTAATTTTATAAGTGGAGAGGCATTTTATAAAAAATAAATTTTAGAGGATTAATATACAACAAAGGGGAAAAAATAATATTGGGGGCTCTGAGAACGAAACCCTAGGCTGGAGGCAGTGGTTTGCATCCCAAGTGGGTCATAAAAAAAGGACGGATTGTGTGGCATTTTCTTCTCTACAATGGAGGGGGATTCATTCCTCTTCCACAGGGGTTTGTACTTCCTTGGCATAAGCAATCTCTACACTTGGGCTTTCCCTCATTTCTCAAGTCGTGTGTATGCTCTAGTTATTTTTTTTTGCATTAGTTCTCTCTACTTTGAATTTATTTTTTGATACTTAGTGGCTTCGACTCCTAGTTAGTAATTAGGGGCTGTACCTTTGCATTTATGGTCTTCCATGGATGGTGATCCCCCATCTAAAACCCCATATGTGGATTCGTTTAACCCTTCGGGTTTTAAATCCTTTCGGGATGTCATTGTGGAAGAAACTATTGTAGTGTCTGGCTCTGCAAACTAAATATACTAATCAATTTCAGCAAGGAAGGTTTAGATGGACCAAATGGAGGGAGACAAGGTATGCATTCTCCTAACACCCCTAAAATTCTTTCTATTTGCCCTAATCTAGAAATGGTTTTGGCTTTAAATAATGAAAAAAATAGGCTAAAGAATATAGCCATTTTCTTCGCAGTTATGGATTGTATTAAAATCCCATCCAAAATATTTTTGATGATTGGATTGTAAGCATTTCAGGGAAAAAAATAGTGTTAGGGTTACCTTATGCAAAATAGTAAAAAGGTTTATTCCTGGTTTTCTTGCAAAACCCTAAGATGCAAGAAATTATAACTGAAAAGGAATTTTGGAACATGGGAAAATGTACATTCAGGGCCGTAAAATGGTCGCCCAAATCTATTTATGATGAATTCATGGCATTATCCAGCCCTAGATAGATAATAGTAAAGAATCTCCCTCCTCTATTCTAGGTTGTCATACCACAACTTCTTTCATCCTTCGGGAAATTCATCAAGATAGAAGAATCAAAAGTGACACTCCCACATATGGATGTGAGAGTTTTAATTTCCTTGCAACCTAGTATGGAAATACGAGAAACCATAAAAGTATCCTTACAAGATTCTACCCTATCATGTGATATAGAAGTGTTGGGGGGTATCAATGTATGTTACCTAAGTTGCACAAAAAAGGACATATGAGAAGAAATTTCCCTATTATTCTTAATAGGATTAATAAGAAGAATCAGAACCAGAGCCATTCTTCTACTCTGGTTATAATTTTAGACCCTACCTCATATGATATTCATAATATAAAGCTAAGATCATGTATTAGTATACCTGTAAAAATATTCCTATTTTTTTATTAATATAATGATTTTACTAATTTCATAAATGGAGAGGTGTTTTATAAAAAATAAATTTTAGAGGATTAATATACAAGGGGGAAAAAAAATATTGGGGGCTCTGAGAATGAAACCCTAGGTTGGAGGCGGAGGCTTGCATCCTGACCAGGTCGTAAAACAAGGATGAATTGTGTGGCATTTTCTTCTCTATAGTGGAGGGGGATTCATTCCTCCACCATAGAGGTTTGTACTTCCTTGACATAAGCAATCTCTGCACTTGGTCTTTCCCTCATTTCTCAACTCATGTGTATGCTCTGGTTATTTGTTTTTGCATTAGTTCTCTCTACTTTGCATTTATTTTATGATACTTAGTGGCTTTGGCTCCCAGTTAGTAATTAGGGGTTGTACCTTGGCATTTATGGTCTTCCATGGATGGTGATCCCCCATCTAAAACGCCATATGAGGGTTATTTAACCCTTTGGGTTTTAAGTCCTTTTGGGATGTCATTGTGGAGGAAACTATTGCAGTGTCTGGCTCTGCAAACTTTATCTCAACCAGTTTTGGCAAGGAAGGTTCAGATGGAGAAAATGGAGGGAGACAAGGTATGCATTCTCCTAACAACCCTAAAATTCTTTCTATCTCCTCTAATCCATAAATGGTTTTGGCTTTAAATAATGAAAAAATTAGGCCAAAGAATATAGCCATTTTCTTCACAATTGTGGATTGTATTAAAATCCTAGCCAAAATATTTTGGATGATTGGATTGTAAGCATTTGGGGGGGAAAATTGGTGTTGGGGTTACCTTGTATAAAATGGTGCAAAAAGGTTTATTCCTAGTTTTTTTTCCAAAACCCTAAGATGCAATAAATTACAACTGAAAAGCAATTTTAGAATGTGGGAAAATGTACATTCAGGGCCCTAAAATGGTCACCCAAAGCTATTTATGATGAAGTCCTGGCATTATCTAGCCCTAGATAGATAACAATAAATAATCTCCCTCCTCTGTTGTGGGTTGTCATATCGCAACTTCTTTCATCCTTCGAGAAACTCATTGGGATAGAAGAATATAAAGTGACACTCCCGCATATGGATGCGAGAGTTTTAACTTCCTTGCAATCTAGTATGGAAATACTAGAAATCATAAAAGTCTCCTTACAAGATTCTACCCTATCATGTGATATAGAAGTGTTGGGAGGTATCAATGCATGTTACCTTTGTAGAAAAGAATGACATATTATAATAAATTTCCCTATCATTATTAATAGGATTAATAAGAAGAATCAGAACTAGAGCCATTCTTTTGCTCTAGTTAATATTGTAAACCCTACCTGAGATGATATTCATAATAATCTTGAACCCCTAATGGGTAGAAGTGAAGAATCTAGAACTTGATCTATCCTACAGTTGAAAGGTGTGACTCCTTAACCTCTATTGAGATCCCCCCTTCTCAAATTTTACTAGAACCTTCAACCCAAAATGACTTCATTGGCCCCGATGCCATGAAAGTTTTCCCTAACTTAAATACTTACAGTGGGGTGGAAAAAATCCCTCCCACTAGTCCTGACTCCAAAAAAAAATGGTACAGATGATGACATTAGACCTTCTACCTCCCACTTTGACATGGATTTGGCTCTAGAAGATCCCAAAACCCTACCAAGTATCGACTCTATCAAAATTTTCTTTGAAAAAATACCTAATAGACCCAAGTTCAACAATTTTATTAGTGGCGAATAGTTCATATTGGCCAATTCGAAATTGGTGAACATATTGCAACCAATAGGGTGGCCAAATAGCCCAGATTTTATGAATTATCGGTCCAATGCATTTCAATTTGTCATTGATTTATTTTATGAAGCATATATAATTAATAGTTTTGCCATAACAAACTACATATTTCCAACAAACTAGTTACTATTTTCGCCTGGAATCCCAAATGCATGTATTAAATCACCCACATATTCGCCAATACTATTAGAATGAAATTGTTTATCAAGGCATGTTTCGCCAACATCATTAAATGTTCACTACATGTGAGGACCCATTTCACCAATAAAATTTACAAATAATTTCGTATGAGGACCCATTTTGCCAATAATATTAAAAAATACTTATGTCTAAAGACACATTTCGCCAATTACATTAAAAAATAATTGCGTATGAGGACTCGTTTCACCAATACTATGATGTTGGTGAAAAATGTGTTGATAATTACAACATATGTGTTGGATGTCGAGGTTTGATTTTCCCAACATTTATATGTATCATTATATAATCACGCGGGACTCACCAAATTTTTACTATACCATTTAAAAATCCCAAGGAATTCACCAAATATGGATTGATATAAATACAACTAAAAGTTTGATTTATTTTTACACGTTTTGTTCAATTTTGAACTTGTGAGTTGTGAGCTATTGATTTGGAAGTTGGAACCTTGATCATAGGAAAGTTACAAACTTACAACTACAAGCATTATTGTATTAACGAATAGTGATCCAGTGAGAACCTAAAGGTAAGTGATCATTTCTTCATAGTGTTAAAGTGTTTTTTATCTCTTTGTCATTCTTGCTTCAATCTTAAAGATGATATTGAGTAGGGAATGGAATCTATAGTCTATGTCCTTCTTAAACTGAGAAGACATTTTTTGGCATCTTTTATTTCGTGAGAGATAAAAATGTCTTGCAACAAGTACAATAAGAGTAAGACTCCTAAGGGTGGTGAAGGGGGGACATCAAAACACCCAAAAAACAAAGTTACCATAAAGTCTTACTTTGGCAATGTTTTTGATCTATCAGATCAAGTTGGGACTACATCATCAACTCTTGCACCAAATATTAATGAAGAAGGCATTGGCAATACCTCACACCTGAAGATTGGAATTAGTTTCAATTAATTAAGTCAGATGAGGATGACAATGTAGCAAAAGATGTTCCAAGGGATACCCAAGTTAGCTAGAATGAGTTAATTGATCTAGATGAAAATATTGGCATCGTATATGTGTTGAATGCACAAGACAACTGAGAGGGTGAGTGAATAAGTTGCACCTTAAAACTTCAAAACCCTCACAAACATTCAGATCCACATTAATCCAATTAACCCTTAATCTGTTAGAATGATTTATCATGAATGAAAATAATAGAAGTTGAAACACATCAACACCATGCACAAATGAACACCATATTTATGTGGAAAACCCAAGATTGGAAAACCCATGGTGAGGATTAACTCACAATATAAAGTAATATCAACACCGAATACAATTGGACTCATTGTCGAAGGACTCGCTATTGAAGGGATCACTGCCCAAAAGAATGAAAGGCTCACTAGTAGAATAGTAAAGAAGATAGAGAAGAATGTTACAATGAAAATCCATCTCAAAGCAATAGAAAAATCCACCACAGCATCACCAACACCTTTGTAGTCTTTCTAAAGAATTGTAGACATCTTCTTCTCACTGCATTCAATAATCTAACACATAAAAGCTTTCACTGCACTTCTCAAATTTGCACCCTACAACTTTGCAATTCGCATCACTCACGTCATTCTCATCTATCTTGTAATCCTTCAACAACTTAACACTTATTTATATACAATAGATTGTATTTTATGCTTTATGGTCATGGCACAGAGGAAGGCCAAAGCAGGGATAAACCCTAAGGCGACGGCGGAAGGTGCAGGAATTTCTACGGTGAAACCAGTGGACGGTGGGGATGGCCTTGACCGTGGCAAGACCGGTGGTGCTATCCTTGGTGGAGGCAGTTCTTCTGCTTGGGCTCTAAGACGAGTGCAGTATAGGGTTTTTATCCCTATTGCTAACGCCTTATCTGTCGTTCTGAAAACAGAGATGATGGAGGAAATAGACAATACTGCCTCTGAGCTTTCTTCACAGGGGGTGATTTGTAGGTTTAAGGGCTTCTGGTCGAGCCTCCCTGAGGTGCATTTTTTAGCTGGGAGGATAAATTTTTGTTGATGATTAAGCCTTGGCACTCTGATTTCAATCTTTCCTCTGAAACTTTCAATAAGATCCCAATCTGGGTTTGGCTACTAATCTTCCCCTCCATTTATGGATTGATTCTCTTTTAGAAGAAGTCGATGAAGCTCTTGGAGATTTTTTGTTAGTGGATGAGGAATACTCTGATATTTTTCACTCCACCTTTTCCCGTATATTGGTGGAAATGGATGTTTCAAAAGGGTTGCCTGCTAAGATTTTATTTCAATCTCCTAAGGGTTCTTGGGTCCAATCTTTAGACTATGAAGGGGTCCCCTTTCGTTGTCGAAGATGTTTTAAAACTGGTCATGCTGCTGCACAATGTGGATTAGAGAAGAAATCAATAATGGCTACATGGTGGAAAGGTGTCTCTCAACAACATTATACGGTTGAGAAGAAACCTGAGCAAAATAGGAGCTTTTCTGAGGTGGTTGCGTTGGATTCACAGGTTCATGGGGCATCCTCTCCAAACATCTCAAATGTTGCGGTTGTTGATACTGAGAAAGATTATCTTGTTGAAACCCTAGTTGAGCGTGTGAATGGGTCTTAGGCTGCCATATCTGGTAGCCTTTCTGATAAGACATTGCCTGCTGGAAGACAAACTGATGAAATCTCTGCGACAGTGGCTACAGGAAATTTTCTTCAGGATAGTAGTATGCAAGCATGGCATGCTAAGGCAGCACAAGTGGAAGAAGGCTGGATAATTGTAAAGGGAAAGAAAGAATAATTCTCTAAGCCTTCTTTTGACATGACTCTCTGCTCCCACAAGAGTAGTTCTAAATGTAAATCTTGATGTGTCTTGTTTGAGGGAATTTTTCTTGGTTGGCTGCAGGCCTTTTTTGCAGCTCTGTCTTTGGTTGTAAAGGGTTTCAGGTCCCTTCAAAACCTATTTTTCATCTAATGAAAAACACTTATTTATATAATCTTCAACCTTGAAAACATTCTCCAAGGTTGGTTATGCACCTCATCCATGCAAATTCAAATTAGGTCGGCACCAAAACATTCCCATAGTGGAAATGAATGAATGTAGACCACGGCACACCTTAGCTAGGACCTAAATCCACTCATACACACCACACCACGCTTCCACAAACATCAAAGCAACTTCCCAAGTAGTGTAAACACCCAAGATCGGTCGAACCTTTGTTAACACCATTAACACTTAAGCACACGCTTCCTCAAATCCAAGGATGACTCGCGGACACCACATAACACTTGAATACAATCCAAAATATTCCAAAAACACCCTAAAATCCAACAAATTCCTTCGCAACAAATTTCTCTTGAAGAATGTACACACCTAGTACACTCAAATAACTCTGCCATACACTATAAATCAAGAAACTAACTTTTGAAGCACCAAATCACTAAAAACTTCATCTAAAGAAAGATACACACACTATCAACACTCATCCAAATCTACAAGACCTGAAACCACTCTATAGAGAAATGTGGAGCAAGAACATTTCTCCTAGACACCTCTGCAATATACAGTTCACACACTGGTGAACACAACTTCCTCTACATAGTGATCCAACACACCAAATTCTAAATGCAACACCTCTGATCAACATATCTGAACCATACAAGCAGATCTCCAACCCAGAAGAACTGCGGAGCAAAACCAGAACACTACTCTGTAGTACATAACACACTCCAACACATTGTTTCCTATTTTTATTCATTTTTCTCAAAAGCACTTGGAAACCAAGCACCAGAAAAATATCAACATCTTTAATACTTCATCATCACCACCAAGCCAACTACAACATAAAAACTCAACAATACATCCATAAACATAAGCTTATCAAAGCAACACTAGAGGTTGACACTAGTAGCTTACTAATGACAACATAATGCAACCAATCAAAGCATAATCAGAGACAACACCAAATCAATACCAACTGCACATCCTTGCAATAAACTCTTTCTCATACAATTGACACCAATGAAAACACCAAAGCTTGTTGACATCAATGACAACACCAACTACACATACTTGCAACAATCTCCCCTTTGTCATTGATGACAACACATGATGTGAAAAAACATCAACAACAAACACAATAGATTTGATCCTCAATACTCTGCTTCATACCAACTCATTATGACTTTTTCTTTAGTTTCTCCCCCTTACACAATTAACTTATTACTCTCTTTCACATGACTATCTTTAACACCTTTCTTTTTCTAACTGCTCTCTCTCCCAGCTACACTGTTCTCTCCCCCTTTCTCAACTAAACATTTTTCACATGATTCTCTCTTCCCCTTTGACATCAATGGAAAAGGACAAAGTATTTGCATCATTCATTCTCCTCCTTTGACATTAATCATATTTTTTTGCAACTTCCTTTCCTTTACTGCTCTACATACTCCCCCTTAGGAGCACATAACAAACTATATCAATCAATAACCATGGCATAATGACAACACTCACTTATTCTGACTGCAAAAACCAAAAAATGCCACTACCTACTCCCCCTAAGAGGTAGCCACCAACATCAATCCAAACCAAAGCACGAATCTTGGGATCCACTAGACTGATGCATCTCCTTATGCATCTAGTTCAAAGGAGGGGCAATAACCCCCAACTTCTCTCAGAGATACTCAAAAGTATCCTTAGGAAGAGCCTTGGAAAAGATGTCAACAACCTAATCCTTTGTAGGCACATATTCAAGCTTCACTTCATTCTCTACAACCTTCTATCTCAAAACGTGATATCGGATTGAGATATGCTTTGTCCTTGAATGCATTACCAAATTCTTTGAAATATTGATAGCACTTGTATTATCACATAAGATAGAAATTGGTTCATCATACTCTACTATGATATCCTTTAATGTTTTCCTCATCCACAACACTTGTGTGCAACAAGATGTTGTTGCAATATATTCTTCCTCTACATTAGATAAAGACATTGAATCTTGTTTCTTACTTATCCTTGAAACCAATCTACATCCAAGAAAGAATGCACCACCACTTGTACTTTTTTTGTCATCTACACAACCAACCCAATCTACATCTGTGTAAGCACTCAAAGTAAAGATAGTGTCCTTTGGATACCACAAGCCATGATCCAGAGTTCCCTTCAAGTATCTAAATATCCTCTTCACTGTTGCAACATGTGACTCTCTAGGATCTTCTTGAAATATAGACACAAGACAAACTTCATGCATGATATCCGGTCTAGTAGCTCAGTTAGATATAGAAGTCCTCTAATTATTGATCTATACTTTCTCTGATCAGCCTTAGGAGATTCATTATTCTTGCTCAGCTTGCAACGAGTAACCATAGGGGTACATACCAGTTTTAAATCTTCCATTCGAAACTTCTTCAACATTTCCTTGACATACTTTGATTGTGAAATGAAAATGCATTTATCTCTCTGATTTATTTGTAGCTCAAGGAAGAAATTCATCTCCCAAATATTGACATTTCAAATTATTTTTGTATCTCTTCTACAAACTATTTACACAACTTCATTTCCTCCAAAAATAATGTCATCAGCATATACAACCACAATCAAGATTTGATCTTTATCAACTTTGAAGTAGAGATTGCTATCTACGGTACCTTTATTGAATCTTTGATGTAACAAGTACCTATCTAACCTTACATGCCAAGCTCTAAGAGCTTGCTTCAATCCATATAATTATTTCTTCAATTTGCAAACCATATCTGGTTTATCTAATAACTGAAATCCTTTCGGTTGTTCTATGTATACCTTTTCTTCCAATTCACCATTCAAGAAAGCAGAATTCACATCCATTCAAATGATAAACTTTGAAATCTTTATGTGCTGCAAAAGCCAAAAACATCCCAATAGCTTCCATTCTTTCCACCTGAGCAAATATCTCCTTAAAGTCTATTTCTACTACTTGTGAGTAACCTTTACACACAAGCCTTGCCTTGTTTCTTACCACTTCTCCATTCTCATTCACAGTTTCTTGAGTAACCACGTAGTTCCAATTGCGTTCTTGTTTGTTGGTCTTGGGACAAGTTTCCAAGTATGATTCTTCTCAATCTACATTAATTCTTCTTCCATAGCCTTGATCCAATACTCATCCTTGCATGCTTCAATCACTGTTTTCAGTTCAACTTCAGAAAGTAAACATAGATTTACTTTTTCTTCAACATCTTTCCTTCTTGTCAGTACACCTTTGTTCTTATCACCAATAATTTTTTCTGCAAAATGGTTCTTCTATACATAGGATTTTTAGGAATATTTTTGAAACTTCTTCCTCTTCAATCTGCACTTCTTTTTCCTTAGCTTTTTCTTCTTCTATACAAGTACACTCATCTAATTCATATCCATCTATTACCACTAAATTATTTTATGGGTCTTCATCAACCTTGACACTTGCACTCTCAAAAATCTTTCTCAACTTCTTGTTGTAGCATCAATAAGCTTTACTTTTAGTAGAATATCCAAGGAAGATACCTTCATCATACCTTGCATCAAACTTTCCTAAGTTTTCTTCATCTCTGATATAGCATTTACTTCCAAACACTCTGAAGTATTTGACAGTAGGAATACTTCCATACCATAGCTCATAAGGAGTCTTTGTGTTGTTTGCTCTTGCTTGCACTCTATTAAGTATATAAACAACAGTTTGAATTGCTTCTTTCCAATTGAATTCTGGTAGATTTTCTTCTTTCATAAGTGTTCTTGCAACTTCTTGAACAGTCCTATTCTTTCTTTCAATAACTCCATTCTGTTGAGAAGTCCTAGGGACAGATAAATTCCTCTTTATTCCATATTCTCATAAAAGATATTAAACTCATTGGAGGTGAACTCTCCACCTCTGTCAAATCTCAAACATTTTATTTTCATATCCATTTCATTCTCAACCATAACTTTGAATGCTTTAAACTTGTCTATGGCTTTTGATTTTTCTTTGAGAAAAGTAAACCATGCCATTCTAGAATAATCATCAATCAATAACATGAAATACCTATCACCTTGAAGACTTCTTACTCTGGTAGGACCAAAAATGTCTGTGTGTACCAATTCCAATAGTCCAATAGAAGATTTTTTCTTTGACTTTGAAGCTTCTTCTTGCTTTCTTTCCAATTTAACACTCCTTATAGACAACATTGATAGGCTTTGTAATCTTTGGCAGATCTCTCATAGCTTGAACTGAACTTATCCTCACTAGGCTATCAAAATTGATGTGACACATTCTTCTATGTCATAGCCAACTCTCATTGATCTAAGTCATGAAACAATAACCATCAACACCTTTGAGCTGAAAGACATTTCCATCTGTCCTAGAAACAATCACAGTTTTGAATCCTTTTATGATCTCACAACCATTATCCCGAAACACAAGATTGTATCTCTTGCTACAGATTTTTCCAACACTCAAAAGGTTATGCCTTAAGCCCTTAATATAGTAAACATCATCAATACTATGCATGCAATCAAAATTGATTGAACATTTTCCACATATCTAGGTGATCCCACAATAGTGGTTTACACTTTTTGGGACATCCTGATTTTTGTTGAAATAACATATTTTTAAAAAATATAATGATTTAAGCCTTGAAAATTTTCATTTAAAGGATTCCAATTGAAGAGGTTTGATCAAACTACCTTAGATCAAACCCCCTTGGATAGAACCCCACTAGTTTTAAACCATACCTATAATGGAGTCTCCTTTACACCTATCAAAATGCTGATAAAAAACCATTTTTGATTTACCTTTTGGGGGATCAAATGAATTCATTTAAATTTTATTTTTTGTAAGTATGTAGTTCTTATTATAAGCTTCCCAAAAAGTATAATTTTAAAATATTTAATTTGATTATTAAATTTATTTTCTATTTCTTGTGAATGTAGGTTTTTCACCTAAAATCAAGCTCTTTGTTATGCACATGTGGAAAAATAGTAGATTACCAAAAAAAATCTAAAAATTATTTATGCACTTGATATTGATGTCCTTGATTCAACAAAAAAAAAAAGAATTTCGATACATACAAAAAAAGTTGTGTTAGCAAGTAAACCTATGTCTAAATTGTTACCCGTTTGACTTCAAAACTTAATTTTAAAAAGAAATTATTCAATAAAACACTATGAAACCAATTGCATACACTAGATATCATAGTTACGAATCTAAATTTGAAAAAATTAGAATTTTGTCCTTCATAGAATAAAAGTTATATTTTAGCAAGTACACATCACTCTCTAAAAATGGTGTTTATTGTTAAAAACTAGTTTTCGAAGGAGATGGAAAAAGAAATACAATTTGATTCCAAATTTTTTAAAAATATATATATTTAGAATCTACAGAGAAAATGTCACAAATCGCTATTTTTCATCATCTTCAAATTCCTCACGGTTTAGCAACTATAGGTGTTTGAAATTGAAGATTTAGTTAAAAAAAAATCAGTTCAATGTCAAGTTTGGCCAAAAAGTGTAAACCAGTATTGTGGGATCACCCATCTAAGCAAATGTATCATCACCAAACCTAACAATTCCTTCATATTTTTCATGTTTAACAAACTTTCTCTTATCACCAGTCGTATGATTAGAGCATCCACTGTCAATGATCTAGTAGTTCTTCTCTTATCTAGCATGAAAAGTAGACATCAAAGTTCCTTTAGTCTTAGCACTTACTTTCAAAGCCCTTTCCTTCACACATCTCTTAGAGTTAGCATAATTAATTTCATATTTTAAAACCATGAACAAGCATTCACTATCCTCATCATCTCCATAATCAGATTCATCATCAGATATACTTGCATATTCTCTAACATAATAACTTTTTTTAATCATCTTACCTTTGTTCTCCCTATTTTTGTTATTCAAAGCTTTGTTTGAACATCTAGAAGCATAATGACCTATCTTTCCACGACTAAAACATTTGAAAGGAAACTTACCATTGTACTTCTCAGTACCCTCTTTTATTCTTCTCATAAAGTTAGCTTCCACATCATCAATATCCTTCTGCTTTGATTCCATAGTCTTCTCTGATTTGCTAGCCTTAAAAGCAATCTCAACTTTTACACTACTTGTACCAAATTCTCTCATTTCAAAAGCAATTAAAGAACCATATAACTAATCTCTGGTATATTGATTCAAATTTTATAATTCTTCAATAGAAAAAACTATATGACTATAAGCTTTAGGAAGAGTTATAAGTACCTTTTTTACCACTTCTTTTAGTTCTCCACCAAGACCTCTAATAATGTTGACAACTTCATCCACCTTCTGCAAGTAGCTTGTAATGTTTTCATCTTCAGACATTTTCAGGGTCTCAAACATGATCTTCAAATTATGCATCTTAGCTTGCTTGATCTTATCATCTGTAGCACCCCTCCATGTTGCTCTTTTGATCAATCAGTGTTTTTCTATGTATGCTTCATTTCTGTTAGCACTTTGACTATGATACTCAGCTCTTTTGACCGCTATCTGTTAAGCGATGTAAACATTATATTTTGATTTGATGGTAGTTTATTTAGATGTTATTATTATGGCATGTTTTGAATTAACGTAGCAGTTATTTAATTAAAATTGCCTTATACTTTAATTATATTGTTGTTGTTAGACTCGTCAGTTTTAAAGTCTGTATTGGTGAAGGGGACAGGATTGTATCACTCGCTTGCAAGCGCCCTACGATTCTGAGATTTCCTCTTCACGGTGTGTTTTATTATATATATATTTGCATGTTCGATATACTCTTTGCTCGCAGGTTGACAGATACAGAACATTGACTCCACCTGATTTCACAGGTTTGAGCATATCCATTGACCAACGGTAATCGATTGGGAGATAGTAGTTAGGTTTCTAGTCATAGTGTGTCGTTGGGTTGTCGTCGGATTCAGTTATTTTACGTTGTCCTTTTTCACCTTGATTTTTTATTTAAATTGCAAGTTAAAGGTTATTAAATGGCTTTTGAAGTTAAAAATGATGATTGATTGTATCTATTTGTAATGTTGGAAAAGTAGTTATTTATTAATTAACTTAATTTAATTAATAAAATAATCTAATCTTGAATTAGATATATTTTATTGACTAATTAAATTAATGGGGATAAATTAAATCAAATTAGTTGTTTGGCATAAGGTGATATTTTGATTTAAAATAGAAATATAGAAATATGTTTTAAATTTCACTTTTTGGAAATAAATTTGAAAAAGAATTCCTTTATAAAATTTTGAATTCTTTTTGTAAAAAGAAATTTATTTTAAGTGCATGAAATTCCATTTGGAAATTAAATTGATTTTTAAATTTTTTAAAAATGCAAATATCTCCAAATGTTCAATAAATTTAGTGGGTGGGATATTTTAGGGGTTTGACCAAAAATTTGGGGAAAACTCTTTGTAAGGAAAATTGAATTTCATTTTAATTTTAATTTTGAAATTGTGGGAAAAAAAGGAGCAAGGATTTGGATTTTGTTCTTGAAATTTTGAAGAAGCAAGGGGATTTCTTGGTTGAGCTGGAAATCAGAACAAGGGATTAAAATCACCATTGTCAAAATTTTCAAGCTTTGGGAGAAAACACCAGGTTCTTTGCTTGATTTTTTTATTTCATTTTGAAAGAAATTTACAAATTTGTTCATGCTTTTAGAAAAGATTCAATCACTTTGAGTTGCAATGAAAACCCATCTTAAATCTTGTTGCAAAATTGGAAACAAACAATTGTTGAAATTCTGGGAAAAACAATAAATTTCTTTGTAGAAAATGAGAAAAGAAATCAATAGAAAGAAAGCTCAGACAATAGAAATTTCAAAAGAGACAAAAGAAATCTGGAAACATTTCTTTTTGTAGTTGAAAAGCCTCAGAAAAAAATTGAGATCTGGAAGTTTTGTTTTGGAGAAATTCTTCTTTTGTTATTCTTTTTTGTAGAAATTTTTTCTTCAATTTGGCTGAAAATGGAGATTCTGGGTATATATATTTAGAAATATACCTATGTATATATATATATATATATATTCCATTATATAAAAATATATACACAGAAGTATATTTATAAATATACTGTGTTTTTATTTTATTTTTCTGGTAAAAAAATTCTGGTTTAAAAATTTTCAAAGGAAAATGGTAACAGGTTATGCACTGTTCTTGTTTTTATTTGGCAGTTTATATATATATATATACATAAATGTTTTATTAAATAAAATGTTGGGTTTTAATGGAGGAGTGGTTGCTCCCCTCCAGTGTCCCATATGGGAGGCGTTGTGTGGAGCGACATCGGCCGCTTCATAGCGTGCCCACATAGCACTATTGGGGAGGTTATTTTATCCTCCTCTTTTGGACCCAGACCCAGTTACTTTATTTTTTATAAAATTAAAATTTGTTTTATAAATTTTTTTTTTATTATTATTTTTTTAATATAAAAATATATATATATATATTATATATATTAATATTATATTATATATATAATATTTTAATATTTAAATAATATTTTTTTAATAATTAATTATTTATATATATATATATATATGTAATGTATATATGCATTATGTAGTTTTAAATAATTTAATTATTTGTTGAGTTTAAATTGGTGTATTTAAATGAGAATTTTATATTCAATATATATATATATAAAATTGTATATACATTACGTATATACCTTTGTGTAGATATTTAATATATAATTGTATCCAAGTATAGTTAAAATTAAGTGGATTATTTATATTCGAAGTAGAAATAAAGATTGTTTTATGTTAATCAAATGTGTTTATTTATCAAGTTGTTTAGATTATTGTGTATGATTGAGAAACTTAGAGTTAAATTATTGGTTTTTAAATTCCTCAACATCGTGAAATAAATCTTATGTATTTTTAGATAAATGCAAGTAACGTAGATTAAGTTGACTGGATTTAGGAAATCCTAACCTCAGTTTATTTAATTGTCTGACATGCTTTCTAGCGATGTTTTGTTCATTCTCGATGTTGTGCAAATAGACTAAATGTTCTGAAGTCTCCTAGATTGGGTTTCTTTTAATTTCGTGGGTGTCGTAAAGTGTTAGTCAACCTTGGGTTTGTGTTGGGTAATGTGTATAGCCGTATTCTGTTGTTTTACCTGGTTTTCACGAACGGGGATGGTTTGTGTCTCCTTGGATTAAAAGTGGTTTATGTGGTTTGTGCCTCCTTTGGAAGGAGTGGATTATGTGTTTTGTTGCCTCCAGTGTTTGGAGAGGGTTTTGACCTTTGTTGCCTCTAGTGTTTGGAGAGGGTTTTGACCTTTGTTTTGACTTTTGTTGTCTCCAGTGTTTGGAGTGAGTTTTATTTATGTGTTCCTCCTAGAGTTGGAGTGGTTTTATCGTATTGGTATGCACTTGGGATTCTCTTGGTGATTGGTTTTGTTTGGTATGTTGTCAAGTAGAAGAGTGGCTTCTGTTAGGGGCCAGAGCCCAAAGAGGTAAACTGGGAAACCTTCAGAGGTGGTTTAATCAAGTGATAACTAAATCAATGTACTTAGATGTTAGGTAGTATTTCACACTAATTAAGATAATTGAGCCTCGCTCATGGATGCAAGGGCTTGTATAGACTTGGGATGAAGACGGAAGGCCGGAATGGCAAGGTCATCTATCTTGTCCTTACAGAGGTATTTGATTCCGCATGAGTGAGCATGGGTGCCGGGATTTGGTAGAGGCCACCAGGACAACCATAGTGGGGGTCAGAGCCTAGGAAGATTCCCAGAGGATATCCCATGACGAACGTGATGACACTCTCTCACCAGCTTGGTATTTGGTTTTATGTGTATGGTCTTCTTATCATACTAATCTGCTTTTATTTCTGGAAGTAGTGTGACTTATGTCAGCTGATGTTAGGAGTTGTACTTGTGTTATCCTTATGGTTGTATGGTTCATGTGATTGGTTGTGTCAGTGTGAGTTAGCCTGTGTCTAGGGGTGGATGGTCTTGTATAGGAATTCCTTGTTATTATCTCTAGCACGTGGGTGAGCCTTTGAGTATCACATGGTTGGTGGAATGTGCACCTTAATCCGTTGGGTCGTCTTCTTGTTCGTGTGGACGAGATTTCCAGTTGGAGAGCTCGTGGGATCTTGTTCTTCCATGCTTTAATTCTTTCAGTTATTATTGTAATTTATTACCCCTCTTTGTATCGAGGTGGAAGATGTAATTTGTAACCTTGTATATGTGGAATTACCTCATTCGGGAATGAGTGTTGTAATCTTATTGTAAAGTATATTATTGGAATCATGTGGAATTTCTTATGCCTTGACGTCTTATGTTGTGTAATTTTATCATGTATGGAATGGATGTGTAATTAATTGGTTATATAATTAAATGTATTGGTTTTAATTCATGTTTCTTGTTTGGGTTTAAGTAAACTCAGTCTCATAACCTTAGGGGTTGTTGGCAATGTGTAGTGAACTTTCATGCTTTTTGTACTTAAACAAAAAAAAAATTATTGTGTTTGTGTTGTTAATTGCAACTTCCCCTAGGGTTGTGTGGTGGGTGTTATCATCTCCTTCATAAATGATTTCTAACTTCACCTAAATTTCTCTAGCAGTTTTCAGATTCATAAATTTCACCAATTCAGAATTAGCAAGACCACTTAAGAGAGAATACCTTGCTTTTCCATTTTTTTCATAGGCCTTGATCTCATCATTAGTGCTCAGACCATTTGCAGGAATACTATATCCTCTTTCAACAGACCTCCAAATCTCAAATCCAAGAGAAACCAAAAAACCTTCCATCCCTGTCTTCCAAAATGCATAATCTGATCCATCAAATATAGGAACATCTTTCTTGTGTGTCACCCTAGAACTACCTCGAGCGGTTAATATTTCTTCCAAGGAGCCTTACTCTAATACCAATTGTTGAATGCACAAGACAACTGAGAGGGGGGTGAATCATTTGTACCTTAAAACTTCAAAACCCTCACAAACAATCAGATCCACATTAATCCAATTAACCCTTAATGTGTTAGAATGATTTATCATGAAAGAAAATAATAGAAACTAAAACACATCAACACCATGCACAAAGGAACACGAGATTTAGGTGGAAAACCCAAGATGGGAAAAACCACGGTGAGGATTAACTCACAATATAAAGTAATATCAACATCGAATACAATAAGGATCACTTCCAAAGGGATCACTACCGAAAACAAAGAGAGATTCACTATCATAATAGAAAAAAAGATAGAGAAGAATGTTACAATGAGAAATCCATCTCAAACCAATAAAAAAATCCACCACGACATCACCAACACCTTTGCAGTCTTTCTGAAGAATTGTAGACACCTTCTACTCACTAAATTCAATAATCTAACACATCAAAGATCACACTGCACTTCTCAAATTCACACCCTACAACTCTACAATTTACATCACTCACATCATTCTCATCTATCTTATCATCCTTCAACAACTCAACACATATTTATATCATCTTTAACCTTGAAAACATTCGCCAAGATCGACTATGCACCTCAACCGTGCAAATTCAAATTAGGTCAGCACCAAAACATTCTCGTGGTGGAAAGGAATGAAGGTGGACCATGAAACACCTTAGCTAGGATCTGAATCCACTCATACACACCACACCACGCTTCTACAAACATCAAAGCAACTTTGCAAGTAGTGTAAACATCGAGGGTCAGTCAAACCTTTGTTAACATCATTAACACTTAAGAACATGCTTCCTCAAATCCAAGGACGACTCACAGACACCACATAACACTTGAATAAAATCTATAATATTCTAGAAACACCTTAAAATCCAACAAATTCCTTCACAACAAATTTCTCTTGAAGAATGTACACACCTAGTACACTCAAATAACTCTTCCATACACCGTAACTCAAGAAACTAACTTATGAAGCACAAAATCATGAACAACTTCATCTGAAGAAAGATACACACACTATCAGCACCCGTCCAAATTTGTAAGACCTGAAACCACTCTGCGGAGAAATGTGGAGCAGGAATATTTCTCCTAGACACCTTTGCAATATACAGTTCACACACTGGTGAACACAAATTCCTTTGCACAATGATCCAGTAGACCAAATTCTGAATGTAACACCTCTAAACACCTCTGATCAACATATCTAAACTGCACAAGTAGATCTCCAACCCAGAAGAACTGTAGAGCAAAACCATAACACTACTCTTCAATATAGAACACACTACAACACACTGTTCCTCCCTTTATTCAGTTTTTTCAAAAGCAATTGGAAACCAAGCACCATAAACATATCATCAACATCTTCAATACTTCCTCATCACCACCAAGCCAATTGCAACATAACAACTTGACTATACATCCATAAATAGAATCTTATCAAAGCAACACTAGAGGTTAACACTAGTAGCTTACTAATGACAACATAATGCAACCAATCAAGCATAATTAGAGACAACACCAACTCAATACCAACTGCATACCCTTGCAAAAACCTCCTCATACAATGACACCAATGAAAACACCAAAACTTGTTGAAATCAATGACAACACCAACTGCACATACTTGCAACAAGATGATGATGCTACAAGGAATAGGAAAAGAAAAGGAAAATAAAAAAATGGAGTGCGAGTGGGATATGACAAAGAATTTTCAAATTGATTGGGTTTCAAAGTACCCATTCATTGAACCAATGGATAATGCAAGTGTAATATTTGTAGTTGGAAATAAAAAAAAAGATAAGTTGTAGCTAAAGCTTGACACTATAGAAAAGCATATCGGTAAAGTTTATGAAAAACAAATCATTGATGAAAAGAAAAAATCAATAGTAAGATGGAAATCAAAGGAAGAATGTCTTCATGTTAAGTATTCCCTAGAATATGATGAGCATATGCAAAGAATGGCGAAGCTTGATAAATGTGGAGGTTAAATTGGAGCTCAATTTCGAAAGATAATGATAGGAGCACAACTGGAAAAAACTATTCAGATGAGTGTTTTTTTTCATATTTTGTCCTAAGGGCATCCTATGACAGACTACCCAGAATATAATAATTTATTATTTTTTTGGGTGTTCCTAACTTTCTTAGCACAACTAGCAAATTTTTTTCAGATGAGTGTTATTTTTCTGGATGGGAATAGGCAAGTTATCTTGTTGAGGTGGAAAAATAAGATTTATAGGAAAAAATAAAAGAGTCAACCTTCATTGCATTATCTTTAGATGAAGTTACTAAAGTAGATAATACTTCTTGTAGGAGTTGAGATATAGCTCATAGAACATGTTTGAGTCACTCAAGGACTCAAGCCTCGAGGATCATCTGCAAAAGCCAACAACAACCTTGTACAAAAGGGTAAAGCAAGAACATGAAATTGCAACAATGGATGTGAGATATGTCAATATGAAATACTCAAGATTGCAATAATATATTGGACTTACACAACTAAAAAATATATCAACTGAGTTGCTTGGATTGATACAATGTACATATGAAGCCTTGCTTATATAGGCAAGGAGTGAGATAGGATTAGACAAGATCATGGCAAGTATCTTAATCCTATCACATGAGACAACTAAGTCATAACAACCTAGGACACACACATTAAATTCTCAATGAAAATATTAAATGCATGAGAGAATTATTAAATGCATAGATAACTAAAAGTAAATAATGAGACATGGGCCCCATTATAACTAACTTTTAGAAATGACAACTAAGAAACTTAACTCCTAAATAAACTTATAATAATGGGAATAGGTCCTCATTAATAACTAGTTAGGAAATAACCCCATTCACACCAACACCCCCCCATAAGTGAAACTTAAGGAGTAGATTATTATGCAAATGACGCAAAGATGCAAGGATGGTTCGGGCAACTACTAGGCCATGTTAGGTACCCATGTACAAGTGCAATGCAAAGAAATCTCTCACAACCTGAGAAAAGGAGAAAACACAATGGGACAAAATTCCTCCCCAAAAGAGTTATAAATAAAAAATACTCTCAAAGATGCATGAGAGAGACAAAACCCCATTCGAGGAAAAATACCCCCATAAGAGATATAAAGAAGAAGAGACCATTTAGCCCCTCTCAATGAATCCATCACAAATCCAATCAATCTCCATCCACACAAAGGATGATAAGAGAGACCATATAGCCCCCCCCCCCCCATAATGAGATAACCTGTTGCAAAGAAGCACTAGAAGCACACTATGAAGTAACACTAGAATCCCTAATTCGGCGAGCAAAGGAAAGATAATTTTGTTTGCTAGAAACCATATTAGAGTCACTCAAGGACTTAAGTTGGAATCATGATAACACAATAGCAGACCTGATGCCAAGGAACACTGGAACACCCACTATATCGCACAACCCTCGAATCTATGAAGCAATAGTTGATTGAAAAATGATCTGGAATGGAAATGAAGTGCAGAGAAAATGCAAACCTAATGCACACAAAAAAGGAAATAGTGCATGCACTGATGAATGTTCACATTTGCCTCCATGAATAAAAATGACCTTAAATCTATGTAGAGGACAAAATCTAAAAAGATGGCCTACACCACTGTGAAGTGTTTGAAACTAGCTTTTCGTCAATATATCGTTTGCCAAAAATAGACACTGTGGCGAAAAGTTATGAATTTTTTTAAAAAGGTAAATTTTGTCAGCTAACAATTAGCAAACACAACCCTTTTGATTTGATTTTTGAAAAATTTGCTAGATGTATGCAAAAAATAATGGATACCCAAATAATATTTTGATGCTACCAACAAAACCTATAAAGAGTTTTTGAATCCAAAAACCAGAACATGCGATTTGGTAAAAAAAAGTAAACTTCACCTATAGGAAAAATAGTTGCACTGGGCTATTTGACAACCATTTCTGCAAAATTTGCTTACTATCTGCAAAATCTAACAGCTACGCAGATGGTATTTTGTGGTTTTGAACAAAATCCAGAAATCATTTTTTCTCAAAAGTACATGAGGCAAAATATATGTCATTTTTTATCCAATATGCACCCTACAAAAGCTCAAGCTCAAATCACCCTCAGATCTAAGAAGGGGTTTTGCAACTCTGAAGCTCTGATACCATGTAAGAGTTGAGATATAACTCTAATACCATGTTAGAAGTCGAGATATAGCTTTGATACCATGTAGGAGCTAAGATATAGCTCATAGAACATGTTTGAGTCACTGAATAACTCAAGTCTCCAGGATCATCTGCAAAATCCAACAACAACCTTCTACAAGAGGGTAAAGCAAGAACATGAAATTGCAACAATGGATGCAAGATATGCCAATATGCAATGTTCAAGATTGCAATAATATATTGGACTTACACAACTGAAAAATATCTCAGTTGAGTTGTTTGGATTGATACAATGTACATATGAAGCCTTTCTTATATAGGCAAGGAGTGAGATATGATTAGACAAGATCATGACAAGTGTCTTAATCCTATCACATGATACAACTAAGTCATAACAACCTAGGACACACACATTAAATTCTCAATGCAAATATTAAATGCATGAGAGAATTATTAAATACCTAGATAACTAAAAGTAAATAATGAGACATGGCCCCATTATATCTAACTTCTAGAAATGACAACTAAGAAACTTAACTCCTAAGTAAACTTATAATAATGTGAATAGGTCCTCACTAATAACTAGTTTGGAAATAACCCCATTCACACCAACATCTTGGGCATGTATGCATGTGTATCCTATACACCAACATGTTTGACAACCTCATCTACTCTGTGTTCATAAAATGAAGGAGAGTTCAACATTGAAAAATCTATTTGAACTAGTTAAGAAATTTTTGAATGAAATTGGAGGTATGGATGACTTCACAATTTCCAAAAGTTGGTGTGTCTAGGAGCTGATGGAGCTTCAGTAATGCAAGGTCACAAGAATGGCCTTTGTGTAAAGCTACAAACTGCTTGTTCACCATACATGATTGGAATTCACTACATGACCCACGTAATGAATTTAGCATTTCAAATTGTAAGAAATTTTCTTTCAGTATCAAAAGTTGAAAATCTAGTATGCGAGCTCTACTCATTCTTCTACCGAAGTCCCAAACGTTTTGCAGAATTTCAAAAAAAATCTAAGGGAATAATAGGAGGAAACAAGCTTCTTAAGTATTTTGATACCAAATGGATCTCCTTGCATGGACCAACACAACGAGTTTTTCATAATATCGATCCTTGATTGGAGTAATGAACGAACATCGCCACACAATATACAAAGCTCTTGACCTCTTACATAGGTTAAGCGATATAGAGACACTCTTAACTTTATCTGGTCTTCTCCCCATGCTGGATGAAATGAAAAATATTATGAAAAAATACCAAGATAGAACTATGTATATTCATGAATATACTAAACAACGTAGAATGGCATGCATGACCCTCAATCTATATCTATCAAATTATCTATTTCAAAGTCCAAAATTTATATGCTAGCAATTAATTATAGATTTGAACAATCTTAAAAATTATTTACAGTTTAATGCAAGCGGGGAGTTATGTGTCTTTGTATGTGGATTTGAGATACCAATGCACTATTGTACGACGGTCAGGAACTCTACCAAATAAGTACTCTTACAAAGGAAGCTTTTAACAACATTGTTAAATTTGTAAGTGGTATTTTAAAATCTATTGGAAAATATCTTTCCTTAGAGATTCTTGAACGATTCCCTCGAGATGAAATACATGATGTCATGTTTGTTGTGTATCCTAAATTTTGGTCCCAGGCCACTGTCAAAACCTTGAATTCTTTCATAAAAAAGTAATTACCTTGGCTGAACATTTTTCAAAAAATTCAAAAGATAATGGACAAAAAATAGAAGGAATTATAAATGCAACTAAGATTAGAGAGCAAGCTTCCCATTTTGCAATAGTATGGTTAACCAGTTTGACTCCATGGAGAATCTCATGCAATCGAGATCAATAACAAGAGTTTGGAAAAACTTTGGTCAGAGTGAAATATTGTGTGATTCATTATCAGAATATTTCAAACTTCTTGTTTTATGTCAAACAATGATATTGGGGTCGGTGGAGGATGAGAGATTTTTCAGTGCATTGAGTTTTTTGAAATCAAAGATAAGAAACAAACTAGATAAAAATTTGGAAAATTGCTTGATGATGTATACAACTAGGTACAATATTTGAAGTTTTTCTTTTGAAAGGGTACTCACAATCTAGAAGTCCATATGTGAAAGAAGAGGGTTGTGCAACACTTCAAACGTTAGTGGCAGTGACACAAATGATAGTGACACAATGAATGTTGAACTTGAGATACAGTTAAGTGGATGCACATAAGGCAAAGAAAATGAAGAACAGACTCAAAGTCAAGACGAATCCCAATCTCATCATTAGAGTGAGGACCAGGAGGTGAATTAGTAAATCTAAGGAATTTAGTAGTTTTTAGGTATTAATACTGCATTTCATGAATCATATTCCAAACTATCATTGATGATATTTTATATTTTATTCCATAAAATTGTGAATCGAATTGAATAAATGAACGTACTAGTATTTTCTAATGTTCCAGTGATCAGGAGTAAAAGCAGTCCTAGAAATGAGCAGCAACACAAAACATGCAAGAAACTACCTAAACATCTAACACCTCAATATTAGCCTAGTTGGATTCAAAAACAAAGTAAAAATAACAAAAATGAGTTGATTTACCTTGTCTTGAATCGATCCTTTGGTTGGCCCTTGATTTGCGTTGTTGTGTATGCTCCTTGGATGGCAAAAGATGCAAGTGTGGGATGCAAGATGGATAAGAAATGGATGGGAATGGATGCAAGTGCAAATTTTTGGCTAAGTATGGCTCAAATGAAAAATTTGCAAGAGTTTGGTTAGCACAATTATCTCCCTCTAAATGAGAGAAAAAAGAGGGGGTATTTATAGAGAAAGTTGAATTCTCTAGAGAATTCAATGGTTGAGATTCATCCAACAAGGTCAAGATGAAGGGCTATGGTGAGTTGAGAACTCACAAGCCCTCGTATCTTGACATATGGAATGTGAGATGGCCTAGAAATGGTGATGTGTAGATGAGGTGGAAGGAGGGTACATGATGTGGAGAAAGGACATGTACTTTGGAAGTACATTGGGAGATGAGAAGATTGCTTGGAGGAATAAAAAGTGAATTAAAAATTCACATGCTTGGGGAATCTTGTGGATAAGACAAGGTTCCAAAGGGAGAGGTGGAAAGTACCTTGGATAATACAAGGTGCCTAAGAAGGTAAGCACTTGTCACATGTGACTTGATGTGACAAGTCAAAGATTCCATGGGGAAGAGTTCACATGTGACTTGATGTGATAAGTCAAAGATCACATGGGGAAGAGAAAAATGATTTTAATATTCCTTGGAAGGATAAAAGGAATTAAAAATTTCTTGCGAGGTTGATTAGGCTAGTTAATGAAGGATTAGAGGAGGGTTAAGTGGCTAAGAGAGATTATAGGCCAACTTTCAAAAGTTGGAGGATGTGGCACATCCTAATCAAGGATTAGGCATGTGCACATCTCTAATGATGAGATTAGGAGAATAATTAGGATTAAGAAAGGGATGTGACATGTGAGGAATTAAATAAATTTCATATTTATTTAATTCATTTGATGAAAGGGGGAAGGTATTTAATTATTTAACTAGATACCTTAGGGATTAAAAGAACTTTAGAGGTATTAATTAATAATAGTGATATTACTTAATTAATACATATAAGGGGATGTTTAGATGAAAATGGATAAATTTGGATAAATTAAGTGTCCAAATTTAAGTGTCTACATTTTTCCCCTCTTTGATATGGTGTTACGAAGTAGCATCATTTCAAAGACTATTAAAACATAGAACCTGGAAGAAGACGATTAAATTAGGAGTGACTAGGAGGAAAGATGATGGGAGTGAAGATGAAGATTAGGGATTGAAGATGCCCCCTCGAGAGGACATGTGGGTTCAAGAGAACACGAGTGTGCTCTCAAAATGGATAAGATATGCAAGGGGAGATGAGAGAGGATGCAAAGTGATGGATAAGAGAGGATGATAAGTGAGGAGATTGGGAAGGGGGAGTGATGAAGGATGAATGGATGGGGGTATTTTGATAGATGAGAGGATGGGAGATGAAATGCAATCCAAATGCAATTTTCCATCTTTAGGAGCATTTATTTTTTCTATAGCAGAATACATGATACACCAAGGTATAAAGGACCAAGGCAAATTAGTGTCTAATGCATGAAACAAACACATCAAACAAGAAGGCTATCCCAACACCCCAAAGTCGCGATGACCTTGGTCGGGCCAGGTATTGGAATAACCACAAGCACACAAGGATGCCCCAATGTAACACAAGACCTTAGGGATCTTGGTGGGTACAACGTGGGACAACCAAGAAGACATCAACAAAGAAAAGATCAAGATACGCCCCTATGTTGACTAGTCAAAGCACACCATGATATGATGGATCAAGGTGACCATGACAAGTGATGATAGGGAGCTCAAGTGATAAACAAAAACCAAAAGCATTAAAATATCGTAATCAATTTCAAACGTCCTTTTCCATAGGATCAATGGGATGGATGGGATTGAAGAGGTCTATTAGGAAGGATGCATCCTATTGAGACTGATGATGGATACTAAACTACAAGATCGATATGACGCAGGATATTCGGAGCCGATTGGATCTGATGATACAAATGGATCTTGTTTGTTAAGAACCAGCTAGATAAGGGCATAGCTTGATGACACGACACAAGAGACATGACACAAGATAGGATACTAACACATCCTAGCGACCTAGGGGCTCAGGAGCCGATCAAAGATTAGCCTTGCCTACATGAAATCACAGAGCCCTCGTAGTTTGATAAAAGGCTGGCGACAAACCACGATGGAGACCTCAATGGATGATAAATATAGGATGGACAAAAGGAGAAAAGTGGACAATGAAGATTGATGATAGATGATAAAAGATCCCCAGGGGCAGATCAAATGATCGACCTTGCCTACGTGAAAGCGTCGGGGCAATGTAGGTTGAAAAAAGGATAAAGAAAAATGATGGATAAAAGATGATGAGATAACCAAGATAAGTGGATAAAAAGATGGGACCGATATGATGAGACGGGATAGACCTGTTGGATTGGATAGGAGGATGGTGATGACACAAAGCTCAGGGATGGGATAGTTATCCAAATCATCAAAATGAATTGGGAGGATGATATGATGGATGGATGAATGATGAGAAAGGATAGGAGATTAGAAAGATGTGTGAAAGAAATGGGAATGATGACGATGAGATAGATGGCATTGGGTGGCAGGGGGAGTAGCCTATAGCTAGATACCATTGACAAGGTATTATGAGATGGGATGGGGATAGAGAGAAAAGATAGGAAGATAAGGATGGGGAATGGGAGGGATGCTACGATGGATGGATAGGGGGATAAGGATATAGAGGTTAAAAGGATTGTGTGGAGGGATTGGAAGATAAGGATGGGGAGGTGAAAAAGGATTAATGGATAGAGGGATGAATGATATCTCTAAGGACTATATCACAAAGGAAGATAGATTCCCCCACTCTAGATATGTCATGTGTGAGGAGGCATGAAGGATGAAAGATAAAAGGATAGTCAAATAAGGGAGTGAGATGGATATGGATAGGATGCATTGATAAGGAAGGGAGATTAATGGTAGCATAATGGGTGGAAAAAGAAGGTAGATGAATGCGAATAAGGATTAGGATAGTGTGTGGATGAGGGGGATGTATGCCAAGAGGTGTCAAAGCATATTTATATGTTTTCCCCTATCGATATCAAGATCACAAGGAGGATGGATGGATTGGGAGATGAATGGGATATGACAAGAAGGATGTGTAAGATAGGTTAGATGGAGGAGATGAATGAAGAGGATGTATAGTAGGAAGATGGGTGCATAGCTGGAAGCATAGAGGATGGAGGGAATGCATATCAGGAAGCTGCCCCCAAGTGTGGAAAAGGATGGAGGGGCATTTATGCATGATGCATGTTTGCCATATTTTCATCATGGTACTTATCCAAGGCAATTGTTTGCCAAGTATTCACCGTTGGACAGATTATTTCTCTTTACTATTTTATTTTTTATTTTTTTTCTGATTTTTTTGGATTTTTTTTTGTATTTTTTTGTATTTTTTTTACTTTTTTGGTTTTTTTTTACTTTTTTGGATTTTTTGGATAGAATGCGGATGGGGATGGATAAAGATAGGGATGTGGATAAGTGGATTTGGAAGATATGCGATAAGGATATGGATGAAGGACTCAAGCATCAAGTTCCATATGAGGTATTAAGAGCCCATGTGTGAAGCGACTGTTGGATGTTGGTACAAATTTATTAGGAGAAATGGATTATGCAAGAGGATGAATTAGAGGGATTTGAGAGGGGAGATATCTGGGATAATGGATGGGATGTTGGAAAGTGTATGGATGGAATGATGGGGTGGTTATGTGATGGGGAGATGTGTTTAGGACCAACATTGACACATGTGGTGGTGTATGTGAAAGGATAAGAGGATTAATGGATGGAGAATGTGGGGATAATGGAGGAGATGGGATAGTGAATTTTGGGACATAAGGATCCAAAACAAATTTAGGAGATGGAGGATGTGTATGATTGGATTTTGGATTAGCAACTTTGGATGTTGTTATGGATGCTTCATTTGAAGGCATGGCATCTTTTTTCTTTGGGATCCACATGGTTTTGATTTTTTCTTTGGTGGGCCTTTGCGGCCTATGGATTTGATTTGGATGTTGGATTTGATTTTTCTTTTCTTCACCATGTCTTTTAGAGGGGACATGGGGAGCTTTAGATTCATGTGGATCTTTAGATTTAGGCATTTTTACTTTGGCATCCAAAGTGCTTTTAGTAACAAGGGGATGGGCACGAGGAGATGGATGATGTGGAGCAATGGAGGTAGGATTATGAGGATTACATGTAGATGGAGGATGTGTAGGTATGTTCCTTTGTTGATCCTGATTAGGGGACATGTGAGTTGGATTTTTATGATGGATGACATGGATAGGTGGTGAATGGATGAAAGGATGAATAGGACGAGATGGAGGAGGTGATTTTGGGATATAAGGGCCCAAAATAGACGTAGTATGTGGGGGATGTGTGATGGTGTGTGCAGGGACATAAGGACCCAAAATGGATGGAAGAGATGAAGGAGGAATATGGACGGTTGTTTTGAGGTGATACGACAGAGGAGGAGGGATGGCAGCATATGATCTGGTGGAGTGATGGGAAGAGCCTATATTTCTTTTGGAAGAGGCTCATTGAGGACGTCTAGAGGTTGTACCAACATCTTTAGATTGTGAGTCTTGGGAAATAGGTCCAAGACCTTGCATACAAATTTGTTCTTTGACCTGGATGGGCTCTAAAATACCTTTCTCATGAAGGCCTAAACCTTTTCCTTAATAGTTCATGTTCTTGAGCATTTGATCCATGATAGGATTTTTGTTATTCTAAAAACATGATGCAGTCCATTATTAGGTGGAGGATGATGGGTGGTATATACGCTATGTTTTTCTTCTTCAAGGAGACCACCATGGAAGAATGTGAGAGTACCAAGGGGATATACAAGTGGTGAGTGGATAGTAGGTTTAGGCGACGATGAAGGATCAAGAAATGGAGATGGTGGGATAGCAACATTTTGATGGGTGGTATCAAGAGAGGGATTAGGTGATATGATAGGATCTGGATTTGTGGTAGTGGGTGATAAGGGCTCATGAGATGGAGTGGTGGAATCAAGGAGATCATGGGATGGAATGGATGGGGGATTGTGATCTTGAGGTAGACTAGATGGGATGGTGGGATCTTGATCTGGAGAAGGGGGTATGATGTTATGCTTTGGATCAAGCTCTTGGCATGGCTCTTCTTGTGTGGATGGCAAGATGACAGAGTGTTGGAGGGACTCTTCAAGTGGGGAAGATGGAGGGATGGAGGATTCAAAACATTCATGGGAATGGATTTTAGTGACATTAGGAGTGGGAGAAGTGGATTGGATGTGGGTGTCTTTGATGGATTGGATTTGGTCATCGTCAATGGGTTCGATGGTTTCTGGAGTAGATGGGGGTTTGATGGATTCATTGATGATTTCAATGGTCTCAACAATTTGAGTGGCGCTAGGGGTGGTATCATCAATGATAGGTGTTGGATGGAGAAAGGTCTCGTCACTAATGACCGTGGATGATGGGTTGGGATGGCATGGTTCCACGACTGCAATGTGTGGAGTGGGGGATGTTTTCTTTGTTATAAGTCCTTGGAGAACTTCTGGAGTGAGAAACTTGAATACTGTAGGCTGAGATGGCAAGGTAGGAGTGGATGAAGGATTATGGATTGGTAGAGGATTAGGGCTATAGATTGGTGGATTAGGGTTAGATGGGGGAATGGGATTGGATATAGGACCGGGATTAGATGGAGGATTAGGATTGGATGGAGGGTTAAGATAGGGGTATTGGAATGGTGAATTAGGACAAGAGGATACGGGCGGTGGATTGTAGTAAGGATATTGGGGTGGTGGATTAGGATGGGAAGATTGAGATGGCGGATTGAGATAGGGAGATGTGGATGTTAGATTAGGGTAAGTTGATGGAGGTGTAGGTTTAAGATAAAAAGGTGTGGATGTGGGATTAGGATAAGGGGACATGGATGGGGGATTGTGATAGGGATACTGGGATGGTAGATTAGGATAAGAGGATGATGTAGATGAAGGATATGAAAAATATGTGGACGGGGAAGGTAATGAATATCCCTTGTCAAAGGTAGCATAAGGAGTATGAGTAGGCATGGATGAAGACATAACAGGGTAGTTGGAAGGGGTGATTGGATTTTGGAAAGCGGGTGGAAAAAGTTTACTAGCGATGATAGCATCAAGGGGATCTGTGTCATATTCTTCTTGATTGACAAGACTTTTGTTATTGTCGTCAACATAATTAGTGTTTCCCGTGACTACTATTGATGGAGGATAAGGATTCATGATGATAAAAGGATAAATATGATGGATCAAAGATTTTGGATGGAAACGGACTAAAGCTCGAGTCAGGATTTAGGTCAAGCTCATATTAGGATGATTGGATGGTGCGATGGGATTGATTTTGATGATTGAATTTGATTACCAAAGGATGACTATGACACCAAATCTACTTCAAGATGGAAGTAGATTGATTGGGTTGAAAGTGATTGGATTGGATTGGATAGGATCGATCGATGATTGATAAGATCAACTAATGGGTTGGATAAGATGATGGAAGGGATTCTAAACCCTGTTCGGAGATTATCCTAGGTGACTTAGGATGTTGATTGATCGGATTAAAGGATAAAAGGACGATTGCGGTAGAGAATCTACTTTGAGATTGAAAATGGATTGATTGGGCCGATGATGATGATTAACTTAGGATGGATGACAATCCTAAGCGGATGTTGATGATGATGATCAGATCAGACACTTAGGTCAATTTGGATAATAACCTGAAACGAAGTTCAGAGGATTTGGATGGGGAAAATGATGATTTGATTGGAGAAATGGATGATAGAAATAGATGAATGACTACTTGGAATGAGGAGACGAAAGTTTGAAACGAGTAAACGGTTGATCGAAAAGGATGAATGACTACTCAGAATGAGTAAACGACTGCTTGGAATGGATGAACAACTCTCAGAACGAAAGATGAAGGTTTGGAATAGATGAAAGATTACTCAGAATGAGTAAACGATTGATCGAGATTGTTGGACGAGAGTTCAAAATGATAGAAGGAGGTTCCAAATGAATGAACGTTTACTCAGAATGAGTATACGAATGATCGAAATGGCAGAACGAGAGTTCGAAATGATAGAAGGAGGTTTGAAATGGACGAACGTTTACTCAAAATGAGTATACGAATGATCAGAATGGGAATAAGAGTTCAAAATGATAGAAGAAGGTTTGAAATGGATGAATGTTTACTCAGAACGAGTAAATTATTGATCGGGACTGTTGAACGAGAGTTCAAAATGATAGGAGGTTTGAAATGGATAAACGTTCACTCAAAACGAGTAAACAAATGATCGGAACGGTAGAACGAGAGTTCAAGACGATAGACAACGGTTTGAAATGGATGAACGTTTACTCGGAATGAGTAAACGAATGATTGAAATGACAAAACAAGAGTTCAAGACGATAGACGAAGGTTTGAAATGGATGAACATTTACTCGAAACAAGTAAACGAATGATTGGAATGGTAGAACGAGAGCTCAAAATGATAGAAGAAGGTTTGGAATGGGTGAATGTTCACTCGAAATGAGTAAACGAATGATCGGAATGGCAGAACAAGAGTTCAAGACAATAGACGAAGGTTTGAAATAGATGAACGTTTTCTCAGAACGAGTAAACGAATGATCGAAACGATAGAACGAGAGTTCAAGATGATAGATGAAGGTTTGAAATGGATGAACGTTTACTCGGAATGAGTAAACAAATGATTGGAATGGCAGAACAAGAGTTCAAGACGATAGACGAAGGTTCCCAATGGGTGTACGTTCACTTGGAATGAGTAAACAAATGATCGGAACGGCAGAACGAGAGTTCAAGATGATAGACGAAGGTTTGAAATGGATGAACATTTACTCGGAACAAGTAAACGATTGATCTGAATTGCAGAACGAGAGTTCAAAATGATAGAAGGAGGTTTGAAATGGATGAACATTTACTCGGAACAAGTAAACGAATGATCGGAATGGCAGAATGAGAGTTCAAGACGATAGATGAAGGTTTGAAATGGATGAACGTTCACTCGAAACGAGTAAACGAATGACTGGAATGGCAGAACGAGAGTTCAAGATGATAGACGAAGGTTTGAAATGGATGAACGTTTACTTGGAACGAGTAAATGAATGATTGGAATGGCATAACGAGAGTTCAAAATGATAGAAGGAGGTTCGAAATGGATGAATGTTTACTTGAAACGAGTAAACGAATGATCAGAATGGCAGAACGAGAGTTCAAAATGATAAAAGAAGGTTTGAAATGGATGAATGTTTACTCGGAATGATTAAACGAATGATCGGAATGGCAGAACGAGAGTTCAAAATGATAGAAGAAGGTTTGAAATGGATGAACGTTTACTCAGAATGAGTAAATGAATGATTGGAATGGCAGAACGAGAGTTCAAAATGATAGAAGGAGGTTCAAAATGCATGAACGTTTACTCAGAACGAGTAATCAAAATGGCAGAACGAGATTTCAGAATGATAGAAGGAGGTTTAAAATGGATGAACGTTTACCCAGAACGAGTAAACGAATGTTAAGAATGGATGGATGAAAGCTTAAAAAAAGTAAACGATTGATTGGAAGGGATGAACGAATGCTCAGATTGGGAGACTAACTCTTGGAATGGATGAAAGGATACTTGTAACGAGGTGACGAATGCTCGAGATGAGAAGAGTGCCCAAAACGACTGAACGAAGAGTGAAATCAGCTGTTTGAGGGGTAGGTCCGCCCAAGTGCAGATTAGGGTTTTGGTTAAAGCTCATATTAGGATTGCTCTGATTAGGATGATTGGAGGATGTGATGGGATTGATTCTACACCAAGTTTTGGGGTTTAAAGAACGTAAGGTGCTGACAATCAGATTTTTCCAGATTTGGCAATTTTTAAAAATTGTCAAATTTTGCCATTTTAGGAAACTTCACAAGCATGCTTTTGAGAGTTTAGTTTTTTCCAAAAAAAAACCCAAAACTAAGATAGGATGAATTTCCAACTAACATCCCAAATTTGAGACATGCATTTTGATTTATTAACGAAAATGATTTTTCAAAAACTGTAAAATTTCAGCTCAAACGGACACCTGAGTCAAAAGTTATGGCCTCTGGAAGTTTTGGCATAAAAATCAAAACCCTCAAAACGAAGTCTAGGTGATTGGGATGGATGATTTGATGATGGAAATGGACTATAATGATGTTCTAAGTAGCACTTATGTGGTTTGGTGGATGAAACGATGACTTACAGAAAATGTGTTGATGACGGGCACACGGGTGCTCGAAACGACTAAACGGAGGGTGAAATCAATTGTCTGGAGGGCAGGTTCGCCTGTCTGGGGAAAGTTCGCCTATACAGGGGGGTAGGTACACCTGTGCAGAGGGAAAGTTTGCTTGTCTGGGGAAGGTTCGCCTGTATAGGGGGGAAGGTACGCATGTACAAGGGGGAAGGTACACCTATGCAAGAGGGCAGGTACGCTTGTGAAGGTCAAGTTCGCATGTACAGGGGGAAAGTACGCATGTGTTGGAGGGAAGGTACGCCTGTGCAGGAGGGAAATTTTGCCTGTCTAGGGCAGGTACGCCTGTACAGGGGGGTAGGTACGCCTGTACAGGAGGGAAGGTACACTTGTGAAGGTCAAGTTCACCTATACAGGAGGGCAGGTATGCCTGTGAAGGTCAAGTTCACCTGTGGACTGGAGATTGATCAAAACTGGCTGAAACTGGCTAAAAAGAGGTTGGTTCAGAGGTCAGGTACGCCTGTGAAGGTCAATTTCTCTTGTGGACTGGAGATAGATCAAAACTAACTGAAACAGGCTGAAAAGAGGTTGGTTCAGAGGTCAGGTACGCCTATGCAAGAGGTCAAGTATGCCTATGAAGGTCAAGTTCTCCTGTGGACAAATCTGAACGTGTTTTTTAGACAAAAGACTAAGGAAAAGGACCCAAGACACAGCAAGCAACATTCAAAGGATAAGGCTGACTCGACTAAATAGAAAAGTATTGGTTTCATACAAAGAAGACAGTTCAAACAACACGATCCTAAGTCTAGTAGAAATGGGTATGGCCAACAGAGTCTTCTAATCTAGGATGAACATGGTTGCTAAGGAGTCCTCAATATACACCTGGTACGTGAGGCCCAAACCGTGAACACCAACCCATCACAATCGTGAGTTGGGAACCTTAGCGAGATACTAAAGGCTCGGACCAACTCTTCACATCATCCTGATTCTTCGCCCATTATGACGTGGTTGGATTGAGGTACAGATTTCGTTCTCCCCCCTTTATATACCCCGCTGGTACGCGTGGTTGGAATTGTCCCTTGGGGTGATGAAATCCCCAAGCAGGTCCCGCTAAGAAAAGTAAAAAGAAGGGTGACTCAAAGGACTAGGTAAGCTACGATTTCTCATCACCCAGGATCGCCAAATGGTGCAAGGGGATTGGATACGTCAATAGCTTACTGAAAACATGGCACACAAAGTAAATTGACTTCCCCTAATTAATCTATTTTCCTAAATTACTGAAAAATGATAAACAATAATTGATAAAAGTTTTAAAATATATGATCCTGCAAGAAACTTGTCAGTGATTTCCTTTTTTTTTTTTCCTCCAAATGTTGATCAAATGCTTGCATAGACACAAACAACACACATTAGGGGGGTAAAAAACATTCAAAATAGTGTCTAAATTTCACTTTTAACCTTCTAGAAAAAGTTGTTTTCTAGTCATATTTGCTTATATGTGGGGTCAAGTATGCCCCTGGAGGTCAGGTACGCTCCTCTGTGAAAACTGCAAACTTTCAGGTCTCTGCAGAGGTCAGGTTCGCCTGTCTGCTAGGTCAAGTTTGCCCCTGCAGGTCAAGTACGCCCCTGGACAGGTCAAGTTTGCCCCTAGAGGTCAAATTCGCCTGTTTGATGGGTTGGGTTCACCTCTAGAGGTCAAGTACACCTGTCTTATAGGTCGAGTTCGCCCCTCTTTAACTTGCACCTGCAAACAATAAAAAAAAATAGAAAACGTGAAAGAATAGGACCCGTCTGTGGGTCCCACTGAGCGTGCTAGAAATGTGATCAGGAGTAAAAGTAGTCCTAGAAATGAGCGGCAACACAAAACATGCAAGAAACTACCTAAACACCTAACACCTCAAAATTAACCTAGTTAGATTCAAAAAGAAAGTAAAGATAACAAAAATGAGTTGATTTACCTTGTCTTGAATCGATCCTTTGTTTGGCCCTTGATTTTCATTGTTGTGTATGCTCATTGGATGGAAAAAGATGCAAGTGTGGGATGCAAGATGGATAAGAAATGGATGGGAATGGATGCAAGTGCAAATTTTTGGCTAAGTATGGCTCAAATGAAAAAATTTCAAGAGTTTTGTTAGCACAATGATCTCCCTCTAAATGAGAGAAAAGAGGGGGTATTTATAGAGGAAGTTGAATTCTCTAGAGAATTCAATGGTTGAGATTCATCCAACAAGGTCAAGATGAAGGGCTATGGTGAGTTGAGAACTCACAAGCCCTCGCATCTTGACATGTGGAATGTGAGATGGCCTAGAAATAGTGATGTGTAGATGAGGTGGAAGGAGGGTACATGATGTGGAGAAAGGACATGTACCTTGGAAGTACATTGGAAGATAAGAAGATTGCTTGGAGGAATAAAAAGTGAATTAAAAATTCACATGCTTGGGGAATCTTGTGGATAAGACAAGGTTGCAAAGGGAGAGGTGGAAAGTACCTTGGATAAGACAAGGTGCCTAAAAAGGTAAGCACTTGTCACATGTGACTTGATATGACAAGTCAAAGATCACATGGAGGAGAGAAAAATGATTTTAATATTCCTTGGAAGGATAAAAGGAATTAAAAATTCCTTGGGAGGTTGATTAGGCTAGTTAATGAAGGATTAGAGGAGGGTTAAGTGGCTAAGAGATATTAGAGGCCAACTTGCAAAAGTTGGAGGATGTGACACATCCTAATCAAGGATTAGGCATGTGTACATCTCTAATGATGAGATTAGGAGAATAATTAGGATTAAGAAAGGGATGTGACATGTGAGGAATTAAATAAATGTCATATTTATTTAATTCATTTGATGAAAGGGGGAATGTATTTAATTATTTAACTAGATACCTTAGGGATTAGAAGAACTTTAGAGGTATTAATTAAATCATAGTAATATTACTTAATTAATGCGGATAAGGGGATGTTTAGATGAAAAGGGATAAATTTGGATAAATTAAGTGTCCAAATTTAGGTGTCTACAATTCCAAATTTTCAATGTAGAATCTATATTCTAAATTTTAACTATTGTCTAGGGATTTAACAATTTCTAGGTATTTAAGTTTTATATTGCATTTCATGAATCATAGATTCATATTCCAAACTATAGTTGATGGTATTTTATATTGTATTCCATGAAATTATTAATCAGATTGAATAAATTAATAAAAGTTTTTTTGAAAATTACCAAAAACTAAACTTCAACAAATAATTCAAGATACCTACACCCAAAATTTGATAATGTGATAAGAACAAGAATACTTATGTTTAAAATCTACTTTCTAAATTACTATTTAAAAATGATGGAGATTAAGATGGTCAAATTATTTTGATAGGATAAAATGGGTTAAACAAGGATCCCTACCATTACAAAGCCTAAAGACTAAAAATTTATTATGAACTCAATCAAATTTTGAGAACACATAAAGTGATCATGTTTTATTTTAAAAATATAATAGGTTCAAGCATGCTCCCCTCCCCTATTATTTGAGTTCTTTGAATTAGTTTGTAACTCCTTTAATAGAAAGTTAAGATCATGTATTAGTATAGCTAATTTTTTCCTAATTTTTAATGAATATAATGTTTTTAATAATTTTCTAAGTGGACATATCTTGAAAAATAAAAAACATAGAATGCTCCTAATTTTGAAAAAATGATTTAAAATATTTTTTCTCAATATGTTGTAGAATGAAGAAAAGAATATGAAAATGCATTTTTCCAAATTTGGATGAGTGGATCAAAAATCACATAGACAAAGAAATACATGTATTTTTGACAAAAATAATGAAGATACTAAAAATTAATTAAACCTACATGATGGCACCATGTAGATTCTATTACTTTATATGACCCTTGACGATATCCTTTATGTCTAAATATTTACTTTGCATTCATGTTTGTGAGTGCTATATACTTTTAGGTGCATGAAAATTATAGGACTCGCATGCACCTTAATGTAGGAATGCAAAGTAAAGGTGAAATTTACATACCCATGCCACTTCACAATTAGTTTGTGCTCATTTTGAGGAGGTTTCTTGATACATTAACATATTGACAAATGACATAATCTGTACAAATTCAATTCCCTTTCCATATGCCACCTACCTATCTATTTCATACATCCCTAGAGATTTTCCCCTTACCTGATTCATATATTTACACATTCCCATACATTTTCCCTATTCAAATATTTGTTATACCCACTATATGCACATGTGTCAATGTACCTAATTCTTAGGCTGATTTGTCCCCTTCCAAATTCAAAATTAAAATTTCTAAAACATTCCTCTTAGGACCAACTAAACACAAACTTATAAAAAAATATTTTTCCTTATATCTAAAAGCATTTAATGCATTCATTTTAGACATCCTAGATTTGAGTTATATTTGAATATCATTCGCATTACATACTTTAATTAGAACAATAAAAGGTATCTATATACATGAGTATTCCAAGGAGCACACATGCATGATTATCCTAGATTAGGCTTAGGAAGAAATTTTTTTCCAAGTTACAATATGATAGATTTATTTGATTGAAGATAATTATAATAATATTAGTATCTTAGAAAGGTCAAAATTGATCCTTAAAGATGAAAAAGCACAAATAAAAAATGAAGAATAAAGAGTTAAATTCAAAAAAGAACAAAAATAAACATATGTTAAAGAAAATTTGTATGAAAATAAATCACACCCTTCAAAGTCTCACATATCTTGTGATCTCTATCAACTTGTATAATGTTACTTTTTACTTGAGCACTATGAAATTATCAGTGCATATTCTCAATAACTAACACAAAGTAATTTATGTATAGAGCATCTCTCACAAAAAAGCTCAAACAATTTGTGAGTTGTAGTTAAAAACTTAGTTGACTAGAGATATGGATACCATGTTTTCTCTCCTTCAGTTTCTGATAATCATTCTATCTATTTCCAAGTTAGTTGTATAAATTATCATTTCAAGCTTCCCGCGTTTTGTACTTGTATGTGTAGAACGTAAAATATACTAATTGACATCGTGCATTTGATCCCGACTCACTAACATCATTTCTTCTTGAATCATCCCTCGATCTAACCATTTAATCAAATTCCCCTATCTGATTAAATTCATCAATATTTGTCTCTTAATTAAATAAATCATTTTGTCTAATTAAGTCACTCTCTCTTGTTAATTAAATCAATCCATCTGATCTAATTATCCCTATTTAATTAAATAATCAATTTATTTGATTAAATCTCTAAAGTCTATCCATTAAATTAAATAAATTAAAACATTATTTGATTTAATCTAACACCATCTCTTTTAATTAAATAAATCAAAGTCCTTATTTAATTAAATCTCTTGTCATATTCCTCTCTTATTTGATTTAAAATAAATCCATAAATTTGAGTCAAATAGGTCACATCATCTAACCTCTCTCATTAAATTAATTAACCCTTGATTAATTTAATCTCATCTCATGTCACATCCTCTAAATAATGCAAGTTGCACATGAAAATAGATTTAATTCATTTATTAAATCTCTAATTTCCTCACAAGGCATCTTTTGGAATATTCTCTCAATTTGAATTCAAAAATTCCAAGTCATGTACATCCAACAAGGCAATAAATTCATCTTACATGTCCTTTTCCTTGAGCCAAGTGGCATTTATTGCATTTTCCCTTCTCTCTTGCATGTCATTTCAACAAATTTTAATTTTAAATATTGGCATTTATTGGCACAAACCCCAAATCTTGCACATCCATCATCCATTCATAGCTTGACAAGTGGCATCATATCATTGGATGAATCTTAGTCCCACATTGTTCAAATTTGGACATTCATCCATCTTGAAATCCTATAAATAAAGATCTCATATCTTCATTTCATCATCCACAATCCAAGCAAAGTTACCATGCTCAAATATCTCTTGAATTTCATCCATTATCATTGAGTCATAGCTAGGTTTTGTAGATTTTTGGCTTGGAGTCTTCATTCTTCACCAACTAAGTGGATCAATCTCTTCAACATTCGAAGCTTGCATCATAGGAATTGGGAAAGGGCCAATTTCAACATCAAATTGGCACCAATTCCCCCATGGGATCATGAGTTTGCATATTTAAATTAAGATTCAATCTAGTTTATCATTTATATTGTGTTCTTCATTGTTTTCTTTCCTATTTTGAATTTGTAAATGGATTTCATGGGGAATCCGTGTTTTGGCTTGCAATATCTAACTTGAGGTGTTTATTCTCTTTGTTTTGTAGGTACCAAGGTTGGGGTTTGCACATTTGGCGCTAGAAGGAGGGCTTGATATCATTATTTCTAATCTTTTCTTGAAAATTTTGTGTTTTCATTCACTACAGGAAATTCCAACGCTGGGAGCTCAACGTCGCTATTTTGGCACCGCGGGCTCGTTAGCGTCGCTATAGGGCACCGCTTAAAACAAAAACTACGCCACTAGACTCGTACCGCCAAAATATTTGAATTCTAAACTTCGCCGCTGGACTCGCCAACCTGCAAATTTTTTTTAAAAAATACTAAACTTCGACGCTGGATGCAAACTGCGACGCGGGGTGAAAAGAGTGACGCAGTGGAGCTCTCTGTCCCGACACAGAGCACCGCTGACTGTAAGCGGCACTATGAGGGCACCGCTGAGAGACCAAACTGCGACGCCATTGCGAGTTACGATGCTGGGAGACAATAAAAAGGGAAAATTTGAATTTTAGCACAAGCTTTTGATTTATGATTATTTTATGTTATGTTTTTTGGCTTTTTACTTCTATATTTTCCAGAATTTGACTGGTTTCTCTCACTTGTAGGTTGAAAATCGAAAACAAGGGAAGAAGGAGTTTGATGACATTTCGTCCAATCAAAGTGTTTTAAAAAACTTTAGTGTTTGTTTAACACTATTTTGAGAATTTGTTATCTTTTCATTCTTAGAACACTAATTTTCATTTGGGCTTAAAAAGAACCTTTCCGTTTCTTGCAAAAAGGCTAAAACGAACCTTAGGACCACAACTTACTAGATTTTGTTTCTTGGATTAACAAATTGAACAAAATGTCTTTCACTTGTGATTTGGTGCTCTAAAACGAACTCACATTTTGCTTTGGGGATTTAAAAAGAACAAGTGTAACTTTTTTTTTTGTGAGGGCTTACTTAAACTAAAGCCATTGAAAAAGGACGTATGCGCTTCTCTCGTGCTTTATAGCGATCTTGAGAATCAAAAGGTATTTTTCATGACTTTAGGGTGAGACAAATCAATCACCTCCACACTTCGATTTGGGTTTAAAATTGAAACATCTTGTGCGAGTGTGAGTGGGGGCATTGTTGCATATATTCTCTCTCCTTGTTGCCAATAGGGATTGATCGAGTTACGAATATTGTTCTTCATTTGCTTTTGTTTATCCTAGAGGGCCTGCCTTGGGGAAAAAGTACTCACCCAAGGGAACGACTCAATTCTCTCTCCTTGTTGCCAACAAGATTGATCGAGTTATGAATATTGTTCTTCATTCGCTTTTATTTATCCTAGAGGGCCTGCCTTGGGGAAAAAGTACTCACCCAAGGGAACGACTCAACTAGTAACACTCTAAAGCCAAGAGTATTTCCAACCAGAATATAAATGTGGATATTGGAAGAAACGTCCATATCACGCAGTTGATTCCAACAAGATGGATCCGAAAGGGGACTCTTGTCGATGGGTCAATCTCCACGAATGGAAAGTCCTTATTAAAACCCATGTGTTAGAATTTTCCAAAATCCTTTAATCTATTTATTGGTGCAAGAACAGTCATTCTCAAGCCACCCCACACTTTTACGGTCTTTTAGTAGAAATGGAAAACATGCCATGGGAGTTTCATGGGTGTTGATGCTTGGCTGCCCCGTGATAAGTGTCGTGGAGGGCAGCCAGTGGGTCAAGCATCTAACCATTCGCTAGAGATAAGCATAATTGGACTTGTCCAAGTGGGAATCCAACAAATATTGTCTTACACATCCATAGGATTGTACTTATTCTGGGGTTACAAAATGCATTGCTTGATCAAAAATATCATGGAAACAAACACTTGAACCTCATCCAAATTTCAAACCCTTTTGAAGACAAATACAATTGACTCAATCCATATGTTATTGCTTTCCCTTGGGATTCACATCCTTAGAGGTTTCTAAACATTGGATTATATCTCGATTTGTCTCCTTAAGTAAACAATAGGAAAACCCTTACCTTAACTTCATTGAATTTCCACATAACATATCTTGTGGGGTTTGAAGAAATTAAGACATTGGACATCTTAGTTTGAAAACCTAATTGAAGAAAGTGTTTTTGGTAAAATAAAGACATTAAGCAAAGCTAAGCAAAACGAACCTTCATATGTGTTGAAGACTCATAACCCCAAAAGCAAAAAACCATTGGTTGGAGATCCGAAAATGAATGTTCAAATGAAATCATTTCTTGGTTACAAAGGTCTTTAGGAAACATTTGCATGCTCTTCAAATACCTAGGTCTAGGAAAACAAAGTGTCCTTCTTAGGTTCATCTTAGGATCAAAACATATCAAAATCTTTTTCATCCATCCTCCAAAATATCAAAACAAAAAATTCATCTCACCATCACCTTTTGGAAAATCTTGAAATCATCCTTAATACTAGGCTTTATGGTAAAATCAAAATCATCAAAATCATTGAGACTAAATCCTTGAAAACATTATCAAAAACACCTTTGGCTAGGTATGTGTAGATGCATCCTTTTGCATATGCTTAGTCAAAATTATCCAAATCATCTTGTCTAGCTTAGTGTATGTTGATGAATCCTTCTTCATATACTTAGTGAAACAATTATCTTGTTTGAATAGGTGTGGGTAGATGCATCCTTCTCCTCACACATACTCAAATCATCATCCAACATCTTAGGGTCTTTTTGTTCAAAATCAAAATTAAGGACGAAATCTCAAAACCAAAAACAAAAATCAAAATCAAAATCTGCAAGTCCTAAAAGCCTAGTATCTCATTCAAGATTTATCAAAAGCCAAAAACATGTATCATCCATCCCTAACATCATCATCACATCATCACCTTTGATCCTCAAGGCATCCTAAAACTTTCTACTTTGGGGCATAAAATAAAAATCGATCCAAAGAATCGAGAGATTCATCTCCCATATTCTCGAAGATTGATCCTTGTTTTATGGTTCTAACTAGATCTCAATACAAGAAGAGTATGGAAGCCAACAAATAAACACCCGCTTCAAGTGATCTTAGCCAAACAAACGTAGAAATGAATCCTGCTGAATCAAGTAATCCGTTGACCCTCTCATCATCGCAAAATCCGCAAGAAGAAAACCAAGGAGAGGACCTTACTTTTGGAATGTCTCGCGAGGAAATGACTGAAATGCTCCAAAATCCAGACAACCATAGAATCATCAACATCATTATGAGACTTAACCCTTTGTTATACATGCTTGAGCTAGCAAAGTAAGGGGCCAAGTTACCTTCGGATTTTGATGTGAGTACCATAGTAGAAACATCATTTCCTCCAATCTCATCCACCATCCCCATTTCATCTACACCCCCATCCCAAAACATCAGGTAAAGCATTCCACAAATCACAACATCTTTTGCTCCAACCCAACCTAATGTTAACAAGGGAAACACATTCCTCAATGCTCTTCAAGCACATTCCCTTGTTAATAATCAAAATTTGGATGCAAACACCACCTTGGAACAAAACGTACCCCAAAACCCATTACACAAAAATGTTCCTCTCACATTCCATCACGATCCATCATCATCATTTTTTCACGCGACACCTCAAACACCTCTTCTCACAAATTCACAAGAAGAGGGAGATATGTTTAGACCAGGGGGCATATTTGACACCACAACATTCTTGCAACAACTCACACCTCTTACATTTCCACCACTTCCACCATTTCCATTATCATCCACACCACTCCTTGGTTTAGGGCTTCCTCCCCTACCAAGTATCAATCAAACCGCTATCCCAAATATCAATCAAAGCACTATGCCAAATGCTCAAAACTTGTCGTTGATATCGCAACAACAAACGATAAACACACAAGCAATGGCAACACCACCAAACACCCCATTAACATCACAAAGCATGGTCTCTCAAGGACCAATCACATCAATAGCACCATCCATCACGCAAAACATCAACACCACCTTTACAAACACCATTCCAAATCCACCACCACCTCCACCACCACCAACTTTCACCACATCAAGCCAATATGACGTGGCATTGCAAGCTGCTTTCCAAAGAGGATACCAACAAGTTCAAAAACAAAAAGCCGAACAATTAGCTACTCAAGCTACCCAAGCTGCCAAGCTGCCCAAGTCGCCTTACAAGCGCAACAAGCCCAAGCGTTATTGCAACAACAACAAGAAGCTGCACAAGCATTACAAGCACAAAGGGACGCTCAAGCACAACTCCTATTACAGCAACAAGAAGCAAAAGCACAAGCTACACAAGCACAAGCTCAAGCACACGCTCAAGCGCAAACTCAATATCAGGCACAACAATCCCAATATCAAGCACAACTTCTTGCACAAAGACAAGCAACGCAATTGCAGGCATATCAACAAGCATTAAAGCAATACCAAGAATAGCAAGAAGCAGCAGAATTAGCAGCCCAACAACAAGCACAACAACAAGCGTTGTTGGAACAGCAACAAGCGTAACAACAAGCACAAACCTTAGCGCAACAACAACAAGATCAACAACAAGCGTTGTTCATACAAAAGCAGGTGGAAGCCTACCTCACTCGCCAAAACCTATAGATACCATCAAACAACGCACCGACCAACCCACCCATCCAACCCATGATTGAAACACCCCAAAACACTTTCATCCCACCCCCTGATCCCAAAAATGATGTGACGACACAACTCAGGTTGCTCTCACAACAAGTGCTCAACTTTCAATCAGGACAAACAACCAAAACACCAAGCAACTTGTGTCCCTATCCATTTGATAGGAGCCTAGACATGAAACCATTCCCCAAGGGATTTGAAATCCCCAAATTTGACAAATATTAAGGGATGGGAAACCCTGAAGATCACATCAAGGAATTCCAGGTTCACTACATGGAGTTCGTATCTGACAATACTTATCTGATGTGGCTATTTCCCAGGAGCTTGGCAGGCCCCTCTATAGAATGGTTCTCTCGCATACCTTCAGGCATTAGAACATTCCAAGAAATTAGGGACGCATTCATAAAAAATTATGCATGCAACATTGTAATGGATGTTAGTCTCGAAGAACTCTACGCTCTAAAACAAGGAAATGGTGAGTCATTCACCTCATTCCTACAATGATGGCGATCCAAGGCTAATCAGAGCAAGTGGACCATGCCAGAAGAACAACAAGTTTGCACCATCATAGCCAACCTTGAAGGACGCTTGGCATTTCATCTCAAGGTTCAGGGCATCACCACATATGAGCAATTGATCTCCAAGGCGTCAGCATCGAAAGAGCCCTTGTGACTCAACCCACGAAATCAACATGATACCACAAACAACAAAATAACCGCCCACCATCCAATTACAACGATAAACCTCGCACATGGGCAAGGAACAAAAACATCACTAATGATGGTGTCATTGATGCCAAGGTGGTCATTAGTGGTCCACGCCAAAATACACCCACACCGCAAACCCAAGCACAACACCAAAACAATCATCACACGACATACCATCCAAACAATAATCCAACCATAAATAATCTCAATGAACAAAGAGGGTCACCCCAACGCAAAAGTTATCCCAAATGAAAATACACCATTTTGGGGGAACCACTTGAAGACATAATGAAAAAGTTGATCGACGAAAAACTCATCAAGCCTCCTATATTTGAGAATTACCAAGAACCCGATGTCAAACCTCCTTGGTATAACGAGAATCAACTTTGCGAATTTCATAAAATCAAAGGCCCTACCACAAACAACTGCATGAGACTCAAAAACATCATCCAAGATCTCATCGATAAGAAAATCATAAACGTGGAACAACCTACGGGAAATCAGGATCTTAAAATCTACACGAATCCGATGTCGAATCATGGCAACAAAGGGAATAAAAATGATAAAGGGAAGGGTAGTGTAAATCATGTGTATGAAACAGTCGTTGCTTCCCTAAATGAAGACTGCATGGTCATCACCATCAAGGGCGCCCATGCCGAAGATTGTGGAGTCACCACAAGAGGCAACAAAGTCACCATTGCAGGATCATCCCAACCAAATAGGGTCCCTTCATCTAGATCCATTCCTAATGGTTACAATGTCTTAGATCAACTCAAGAGAACACCAGCACACATCTCCATCATGGAGTTGTCAAAAATTTCATCTGCGCATAAAAATATCCTCGAGGAAGCATTAGCCTCATCCACTGTCCCCGCAGATCTTGATGCAGAGCAATTCCAAGCTATGGTCAGAAATATCATAACGCCTAACCTCCTTACATTTTCTGACCAATATTTCCCTGCCCAACCATCTCACAACTCTGCACTTCACTTGGAAGCCATTGTACACAAGAGCAGAATCAAAAGGGTCTTGGTGGATGGAGGTACGGGCTTGAACATATGTTCCCTAAGCCTCATCAAGCAATTGAAAATATCAGAAGATTCCATCAACAAAGGAAAGGGCATCACGATAAGAGCATATGATGACCAAGAAAGAGTGTCTCAAGGCACGATTAGACTCCCTATTCAAGTAGGGCCAACTCTCATGGAAACCACTTGTCAAGTCTTGGACCTTGACTTACCATACAATATCCTCCTGGGACGCCCATGGATCCATGCGATGAAAGCTATAGCATCAACCTTCCACCAATGTGTGAAATTTACACATAATGGACAAGAGGTTACCATCCATGGAGATCCCGAACCGTTCTCATATTGCAAAAATCTTGAAGCAAAGTATTACAAAATTCCCCAAATGCCAAAGAATTATGAGGGCCCATCCACACCGTACATCGACCCTGCCACTCTCACGTCCACTTCTGCGACAAAGACACCCGCCATTCCCACCATCCCCACCATCTCCGACATCAAGCTTATCATCCAGGAGGACGGTTGTGGAAGCTACAAATTCCCTAACAATGCTTTTGTGATAGGAGAGTTACCACAATCTCCTAGATCACGGGGACATCCACAAGAAAACCAAGCTTCCACATCACAAATGTTTCCTGAAGATTATCCCGAATTCACAATATGGGGAGACCTCAGCCACGAGGTTATTGAAGCAGATCCATCACACATGCTATATCAAGATGAAAGACCGACACCTGAATTACCAATGGACGAAAGAAGCAAGGGCCTACAAATGATGCTTGCAATGGGCTACGACAAAAATCAAAGACTGGGAAAAAATGACAATGGGCTCATAATACCTATCATGCTAGAGATGTGACCTATAACAAATCTTGGCCTTGGATGTACTCCTCTGAGTATAACCATACGTGGCCAAAGTCCTCTGGTTAGAACGGTTAATATTTCTCCTCAGCCAATACTAGCAGAAGTACGCTCACCAATTTCCACAGGTAGAGACACATAACTTTATAACTGAGGCATATATTATTAGCGATGACAAGGATACCATGACCAATCTACCTAGGTTATTTGAGGATACCACCCTATGTATGATTAGCACCCTCTCCTTTGAAATAGACCATCAAAATCATGAGATTCGTTTAGTGTACCCCCAACTGATCGACTATGACCAACAAGGACCACCGGTTCTTGATACATTCGAAAATGACGAGGCACTCTCAGAATTCATGGGATTGCGGGACAACATTCTGGAAGGGGATCACAAAGCAGGGTTTATAATGGAGTTGGACACACATGCCTATTATGGGGAAACGATTGAATCCTTCAGTCACAAAAGTGAGAAACTAAGAATCATATCTAAGTCCTTGAGTGAAAACCACACTGTGGCACTCTCTGACAAGAAAATAGTAAAAAGAAAGGACGTATCCAACAGTGAAAACCTCTCTGAGGCGCCCAAGGATGAAGGATTCAATCTTCCCTTAAGAGCTATTCATCAGGAGAAGTCAGCAGTCTTGGCCAAAAAATGCAATCCAGTCAACCTAGGAACAAAGGAGACCCCGCATATCACATTTTATGCGGAATCACTATTATCAGAAGAGCAAGAACTGCTAGCAGCATTTATAAGGAAAGGAAAATAAAATTTGCATGGAGTTATGCTGACATGCCAAGGCTCGATCCAGAGACTGTGGTTCATCACTTAGCAATGTATCCAGAAGCAAAACCGGTCAAACAAAAGCTTCAAAAAATGCATCCTCAAATTGCCTTATTGGTCAAAATGGAGCTCAAAAAGTTGTTAGATGCAGGATTTATCCGACCAATTGATTATCCAAAATGGGTGTCAAATTTGGTACCTATTTCAAAACCTAACGGAGCCATTAGAATCTGTACGGACTTCAGAGATTTGAACAAGGCTTGTCCCAAGGATGATTTCCCGCTTCCCAACATCGACATGATAGTAGACATGACAACAGGACATGAGATGCTATCACTAATGGACGGATTCTTAAGATACAACTAGATCATGATAAAAAAAGAGGATCAACATAAGACGACTTTAACTTGTCCATGGGGGACCTACTGCTAGAACATGATGCCATTCATCCTAAAGAACGCAGGAGAAACATACCAAAGGGCCATGATGTTGATATTCCACGACATGATTCATAAAACAGTCGAAGAATATTTCGACGATATCCTAGCTAAGTCAAGAAAAATACAAGATCATATAGCAACCCTAAGTGTTATCTTTGATAGACTAGAGGAATACAAAGTCAGACTAAATCCCAAGAAGTGCATCTTTAGCGTACAATCAGGTAAATTGCTAGGATACATAGTGTCCATGAGGGGTATCGAGGTGGATCCAGGAAAAGTGAAAGAAATCCTCAAGATGGAAGCACAAAGACATTAAAACAACTGAGAGGTCTCCAAGGAAGACTTCAATCCATCCGACAATTCATAGCACAACTGGCAGACAAGCAGAACCCATATTCTCACCTACTCCACAAGGGGGTAGTGTATAAATGGGACACAAAGTGCAAAGAGGCATTTAACAAAATCAAAGAATATCTACTGACACTGCCAGTCTTAATGCCACCCATCCCAAAGAAGCCATTGATCTTATATGTGTCAGCAACAGCAGCAGCCCTTGGGGCTCTCCTAGCTCAGCATGATGAAAATGGAACAAAGAGGGCTATCTACTATATCAGCAGGACAATGGTCGGTCATGAGTTAAACTACTCATTCATCGAGAAAGCATGCCTCGCAGTAGTGTTTGCATCCCAAAAATTCAGACATTACATGTTGGCACACAAGATAAAGCTCATCACAAAAATTGACCCCCTCAAGTATCTCTTATCAAAGGCCATGCTCACAGGAAGAATGGAAAAATGGGTAATGATATTATTAGAATATGACATTGAGTATGTGGAGAGAAAAGCAATCAAGGGTCAGGTTATTGTGGATCAACTAGCAGAAGCACCTATTTATTCTGAGAATCCTCTTGTCTCAGAGTTTCCAGATGAATCCATTTTTAACCTCAAACTAGCAAACCACTGGAAACTATACTTTGATGGCTCATACACGCAGCACAGATCAAGAGTTGGTATCTTCTTCATCACCCCACAAGGGGATTGCATACCAAGGTCATACAAATTGGCGTTTCCTTGCACTAATAATATTGCAGAATACGAGGCCTTAACCATAGGTCTTAGGATAGCAGTGCAATGGAATATCATAGCTCTCAAAGTCTATGGAGACTCTCAGTTGATCATAAATCAAGTCAATAATGAATATTAGACCAAGGATGATAAACTCACTCCATACAAGAAATTGTTGGAGACTCTCAAAGAATCTTTCATTGAAATAACATTTGAGCAGATTCCTAGAACTAACAACAGAGCACCAGAGGCCATGGCAACAATTGGATCCTTGCTAAATATCCCCAACAACATTCCAAAATATGAATTATTGATTGAGCAGCTTCTCGTTCCCGCATTTGAGGTACCAGAATCAGAATTTATGTGCGAAATCGTTGGTCCAGGTGATCCTTGATATCATGACATCTACACATATCTTCGCATAGGAATCATACCCGCTGACTTGCCATCAAACCTAAAACGAACCTTTATTAAAAAGGCATCCAGATTTGTCATCCTAGGTGATACCTTATACTGTAGAAGTATAGAAGGTACCTTGCTATGCTGTTTAAATGCTGAGGAGGCATTGACCGCTCTAACTGAAGTACACAATGGTATATGTGGTTCACACTCGAGTGGAATGACCATAACCAAGAAACTGCTGAGGATGGGGTATTATTGGCCCACAATGGAAAGAGAAGCACATGATCATGCAAGAAGATGTCTACAATGTTAGCAGCATGGGGACCTCATCCATGCTCTAGCTCAAGAGCTTCACCCGATCGTCACACCGTGGCCCTTTTCGCAGTGGGGACTCGATCTAATTGGGAAAATCACACCCACCTCATCCAATGACCACAAATTCATCATAACTGCAACTGAGTACTTCACAAAATGGGTGGAAGCCATACCCATGGCATATATCACTGGGAAGTAGATCTCAAAATTCATCATAAACTATCTCATCTGTCGTTATGGTGTCCCACAAGCCATTATCTCAAATAATGGGACACCATTCAAGAACCAGGAGGTTCGCAACTTGTGCGAGAAATTCAAAATCTAGCATTGCTTCTCCACCCCGTATTATCCCCAAGGCAATGGCCAAGCAGAAGCTACAAACAAAACCATCCTCAAAATCCTCAAGAAAATAGTTAATGACGCAGGTTGTGACTGGCATCTGCAGCTTAATCCCGCCCTCTAGGCTTATCGAACCAGCATCCGCACACCCACTAGCGCCACCCCCTTCTCCCTAGTCTACGGATCAAAAGTTGTACTCCCCATTGAGATCAAGCTCCCATCCCTTAGGGTATCACTGTAAAACCTCATCACTGATGAAGAGTATCGGGTATCAAGACTAAATGAGCTAGAGTTACTAGATGAGAGACGCATAGATGCTTTAAATCATTTGCAAGTCTATCAAAATAGACTCAAACGGAGCTACAATAAGAAAATCAGAAGTAGGACTTTCCAAGTCGGAGAGTTGGTCTTAAAAGAAAATCAGAAAAATGTCCCAAACCCAGGCAGCAAAGGCAAGTTCGAACCTAATTGGTTGGGACCTTTCATCATTACAACAAGTTATAAGTCGGGGGCATATCAGTTATCAACACCCGAAGGGGAACCTCTGCAGGAGCCCATGAATAGCTCCCATCTTAAAAAGTTTTATGCCTAAATATTTCAAGGTATAGAACCAAAAAATCATAAAATGTCTTGAAAAAATGGTTACTTTGGCGAAAACCTGGCAAACAGGCATCTTATTGACAACAAAAAAATCTAAAAAAATCAGAAAAAAGGATCACAAATACTAAAGATAAAAATTGTCCTCTAGTGAAAACCACTTTGGTGGCACTTTGGGCAAGTACATCAGTGAAAACCTGGCAAACAAGCACCTTGTGTAAATAAGCACTATCCATCCACCAGGATCTTTACGGCTTGTTCGACATCATCCATCCATTTCACTTCCATCATGCATCGCATTCAGGTCTCCATCTATCACTCATCCACTCACATCCGCACCATAGCTTGGTCTTGTTTTCATATCGTGATCCCTCCTAGTACTACTTGGCCCATCCTCAAGGTCAGTTTGTCCTGCCTTTATCGAAGTAGTCTATTGCATCACGTTGGGGGCATGTTCTTATCGGATCGGATTCGTGTATGTTCTTAAAATCCTCAAAATCAAAAAATCCAAAAACATAAAAAAATCAGAAAATCCAAAAACATCAGAAACTCAGAAAATCCAAAAACATCAGAACATATCAAAATCCCAAAACAGGTCAAAAAAGTCAGTCAAAAAGTCAAAAAGAGTCGTCTTGTCGAACTACGTCATCGAGCTTGAACGTAGGCAAGGTTGATCTTTGATCATCCCTCGAGACATTTAGGTCAGTCCTATAGGAGTCCGTCATAATAACTGACATCTCATCATGTATATCATCATTGTAAATCTGTCAAGTTGTCAGTCAAACTACGTGGTCTCTGCATGTATAACGTAGGCAAGGATAATCTGTTGATCAGCCCTCGAGGCCCCTAGGATAGGTCTTTAGGTTAGTTTCTTGGTCAAAATCTCAGAAAATCCCAAAAAAAACATTTAAAAATCAAAAATAAAAACATTTGTAAAACCTCAAAAAATACCAAAAACAGCCTCAAAGCATTTCAAAATTCCAAAAACATCCAAATATTTGAAAAAAAATCCACCCGTCTCATCTCGCTTGCACCCGCAATAAACACCATCCATAATAAACTAATCGTCATCCTCAACCTTTGGTGAAACAGTTGAAAACAAGTCTAGCAAATTACAAGTAGAACTCCAAACATCAAGTCTTAAGTCTAAGTCAGTGCGTAAGCAAGTTGGTTATCTCTTCATATTAGTAACTCATCATCCAATCGGTCCCATATCAATCATCCCTTAAAAGAGCATTCTAGATAAACGAAATGGCGTGCTGCCATCCACTAACATGTCCTATGATGAATCCTTCCTATAATGGGCATTATCTTTTGGCAATAAATTTCAGTTCCTATCCTTAGAAAACACATCATTTTTCCGTTAACGGTATTGAAGAGCATCAGTTTGCTTGTTTACTTGGTCTTTATCTTTTGACTTATCTTATTTGCGCTCATTCCAAGGACATCTCGATGATATCCGAACAGAGGATTTAGAGAAATAGGAATGGGGCAACGATCATTATCTTTTGTTTGCTATGCTTGTTGGACATTCTTGTAATATAACCTCGGTGAATACTTGCTTTGTTAGGTATGTATGGAAGAGGTCTAGGGAAACTTGTTGACTATTGCAGGGATAGGTTTACCTTTCCGTGTTTTGGTCCGAGGTGTCTAAAACTTCTGAAGTGCATCCTAGCAAGGTTTCTGTATGTCAGGTATGAACAAGAATACTCCTATCTATTTGTCAAGTCAAAGTTCATCTCATTGAGTACAACACCATCCTGGTTTTCTATACCTTGATGCATTATACCACGTGTGTTATCAAACATTAGAAAATTTGGCCCTTTGAAAATCCCAATTCCTCGGCAAGTAATCATCATCATCATCATTATCATTTGCATCATCTTGTGTCTTGTTGAAATGACTTCTTCTTTTCTTACTAACCACACTAACAAGGTACTATGACAGTTGTTCATCATTGCCATCATCGTCACCAATTCTACATCCACAAATCATTAGTATATCACATAAACATATCACATAGGAATCATAAACACATTTGCATAAACATATCATATAGGAAGCATACACATTGCATTTTTATCATCATATAAACGGGTTATCATAAACATTCTTCATAGATAGATGCATACACGACATTGCATTTCACCCATTACATTGCACCTCATGACATTATATCAATCATTTCATAAACATTCATTTGCATTTTCATAACCATTTCATATCACCATCTATCATCTAAATCATCGCATAAAATCTGCAGAAGCATTTCATAATCCTTTTTTGCATAATCAATAGATATATAAGCATTTAGGCATACATGCTGGCATAACACCATGACATCATTTCACCACTTCACACATCAACATATCACTTTGCATTAACATATCATTGCATCATATACATCATCATTAGTTACGTTTAGGATAATAACATTTGTTATTCTAAGCATCTCATAAAACCATCTTATTATGCACTAACACCATTTCATTAGCATCATATTACGATCATCATATCACATCCATCCATAAATCATCTCATATATAAGCATTTTTCACACATCATTGCATATACCATAGATCATATCATTTTACATATTAAAATCCATATTGCATATCACATTGGCATAAAATAAATCATCATATAGATAACATCATTGCACATCATATCATAGGTTAACATAATATAGATCTGTTAGTCATAATCATTGCATAAACATCATTAGAAATAAAGGCATCCATAACATATAGAAGTAGAATCATACATGCAAGGATAAAAAGTATGCATTGCATCGCATCAAAATCATCATCGCCTCATATATCATCAATAATGTCACTGTCATAGTACAAATAATAAATCGGATCACTGTACATATATGTCAATCGGTACAAAACGCCCATCGGGCTATCAAAACGAGCCCATACGGCACAAAAAGTATGTATCATCTTGATCAAGCTCGATCTCAATGGATGCTGCCCTCGCCTCTATGACCCTCTGGTGGTCTCTGGCTGGCCCGCTTTGAGTACTCTGGGACCCACTCTGCTCTGGGTACGGCCTCATGATAAGCCCGTCGATAGTACTCTACCTCTCGAATGGCATCCTTGTAGGATCGTACTAGCACTGTACCCTAGGAGGAGGAGGCTGTCATACTCTCGATCTGCTGTTTGCGGCCTAGCTCTGTAGCTCCCTGTAGCTCCGTAGCCTGTCTCTGATGCACGGCTTGATCCCTCTCGACCCTGAGCTACTCTCTCTCAGCCCTCACCTGGTCTCTCTCCACTGTCACCGCCTGAACCTGGGCCTACAACTACAAAATCAGTGCATCCCAAGCGTCTTCCTGTCCCTATGGCTGCACATGTGGCTCTACCCGAGGCTAATCCTTGTCTCGTGGTGGATCCTGCTGTTGATCCTGCATGTGAACATCCCCCTGACCTGGCAGGATTGGGGGCATAACTGGTGGATCATGTCGAATCTCAACCCTCAGTCCTCGCCCTCGTCCTCTCCCTCTGCCTCTAACTCTGCGCGGATCTGGATCCTCACCTGGAATGGTCAATCGAAGTGGAGGTCTGAACCAGTCCCTATAGGCCTGAGTGGTGCCTAGATCTGCTAGGCCCTGATCATAAGCCCACAGTCGAGCTACCAAGTTCCTAAAGTTGTCAACTGCCTCTGAAGTGGGAATGTCGTGTCCCCATGACACCTGTGTCACGCTGCGAGAAAAAATGACTACATAGCCGTCATTTGGCTGATCCTGCGGCTCTCTGAACTGACGTTGTACACGCCCGGGCAGGTACCTCTCGATCATCGTGTGCTCTCGCCCCTGCATGTATCAGTCCTGGTGGCAATAAAAGAGTTGATCAGCATTGTCAGCCCATCCGAGCCAACCAAGGTACGATCTCCAAGTGAAAACAAGCATCTCATCCAGGACCCGCCTCCAGTAGGGGATCCCGTGCTCTCCAATGTGTGTAAAGGACACACCACCTCTATATCGTGCCACGAGGGCATCTTCTGCCCCCATCAGAACTGGGATGACATGTGGACGCAGCACAGAAATGTGCTCCCACGCCCAGACATGAAGTAATGTCACTCTAGCCCCCAGTGCTCTTCCATCCATGTACATGTACTCATGCAAGTCTCTGTAGAGTGAAGCCAAAAGTACAGGCCCCCATGCGAAGCAAACTGGCCTGTCTTAGACCATCTGCTCCCAACAATACCCCCAGACGGGACTGAAATATCACCCTCGTTGGTTTGGGGCAATGAGACCAAAAATTATAGCTGCAACCGCCTAGCGGAAGGGAGGTGCTATGACCCTGTATCTCTCCAGCTCAATCTATCCCTCACAATAGATGATGTCTCGTGTGGCGAGGACTCTGATGCAGGACTCATGTCCCTCATCCATATCAAAGATCATCTATCGACCATGAATAGGCAATCGTAAAATGTGTCAAACGTGCTCTAGAGTGACGGTGGCCTTGCCTGTGGGAAGATGAAATGACGACGTCTCGTTGTGCCACCTCTTGGCCAGCGCTGATAACATCCCCAGGTGGGTGCACACGGGCGCCGCATACGCAATGTGCCATAATCCCGCAGCTCCCAATTGATCCTGGTCCCTGTCGCTCAAGTCTCGTAGGACACTCGCCAAGTCTCACGACCGGTGCTCCCGAGAGTAGAGCTCCTTCGCCGCATCCTGCATCGAGGAAGGTCAACGTGTTAGAAATTTTCAAAAATTCTTGATCGAACGCTCCAAGCTCATCCCCAGCGGCGTAGTTTGTGATGGCGTCGCAATTTGATCTTACTCAAACTCCGACGCTCGAGACCAAAAAAGGGAAAAAGTGTCTCGCCGCGGCGCACTTTCCCTCCCAGCGTCGCAGTTTGGGTGAAAAGGAAGCCACCACGGCGCACTTTACCCAAATCAGACTGTCGAGCCTGAGCCCAGCGTCGAAGTTTCTAAACTCCAAACTACACCGTTGCGGCACAAAACAACACCGTTGTGATGCAAAACAGCACTGCACAATGCAGTTTAAACGCCGAGCGGTGCTATATAGAGCTGCTGGAGGCAAGCTCCCCTTTTAAAGCATTAATTACGACTTAAATGAAAAAACTAAGCTTGGGTAAGGGTCACATACCGGAGCCCCGATGCCAGGTGGCCGCTGGTATGTCCGAACTCGATCAGTGATGTGCAGGGGAAGCTATTGTTGCGCCATATCGCCGGAGGGTCAGAGCTCAAATCTCAAGGTTGCTAGCGGAGGTGTGTGAAAATGACTTGAAAGTGACCCCTCGGGCCCCTTTTAAGCCTAAAAATTAGGGTTTTTTAACCCTAAATGGCTGTCCTGCTAGGGTTTTGGATCCTCGAACCTATTTTTGTCTGTTTGAGGCTTTTTTTTCACCATTTATTGCATTTAGACATGTTTTTAGCCTCTCGGACCCCTTTCGGACCTGCCAGGTACTTTGTCACCTTTTTTCGCGAGATCACCCAAAAAGTTAAAATTTTCTTCCGATCTCTCGAGGGGGCATCATAATGGCATGTTTCCTCTCACCATGCAGTAGTGGGGAAAGTTTTTAAATATCGAAATTTTTTGACTTTGATCGAGATCAGTTATTCTTTGAACCAACGCAACGAGTGCATTGCTTCAAAGAGGGGAAAAATGTAGACACATAAAATATACTGATTGACATCGTGCATTTGATCCCGACTCACTAACATCGTTTCTTCCTGAATCATCCCTCAATCTAACCATTTAATCAAATTTCCCTATCTGATTAAATTCATCAATATTCGTCTCTTAATTAAATAAATCATTTTGTCTAATTAAGTCACTCTCTCTTGTTAATTAAATCAATCCATCTGATCTAATTATCCCTATTTAATTAAATAATCAATTTATTTGATTAAATCTCTAAAGTCTATCCATTAAATTAAATAAATTAAAACATTATTTGATTTAATCTAACACCATCTCTTTTAATTAAATAAATCAAAGTCCTTATTTAATTAAATCTCTTGTCATATTCCTCTCTTATTTGATTTAAAATAAATCCATAAATTTGAGTCAAATAGGTCACATCATCTAACCTCTCTCATTAAATTAATTAACCCTTGATTAATTTAATCTCATCTCATGTCACATCCTCTAGATAATGCAAGTTGCACATGAAAATAGATTTAATTCATTTATTAAATCTCTATTTTCCTCACAAGGCATCTTTTGAATATTCTCTCAATTTGAATTCAAAAATTCCAAGTCAACATGTACATCCAACAAGGCAATAAATTCATCTTACATGTCCTTTTCCTTGAGCCAAGTGGCATTTATTGCATTTTCCCTTCCCTCTTACATGTCATTTCAACAAATTTGAATTTCAAATATTTGCATTTATTGGCACAAACCCCAAATCTTGCACATCCATCATCCATTCATAGTTTGACAAGTGGCATCATATCATTGGATGAATCTTAGTCCCACATTGCTCAAATTTGGACATTCATCCATCTTGAAATCCTATAAATAAAGATCTCATATCTTTATTTCATCATCCACAATCCAAGCAAAGTTACCATGCTCAAATATCTCTTGAATTTCATCCATTATCATTGAGTCATAGCTAGGTTTTGCAGATTTTTGGCTTGGAGTCTTCATTCTTCACCAACTAAGTGGATCAATCTCTTCAATATTCGAAGCTTGCATCATAGGAATTGGGAAAGGGCCAATTTTAACATCAAATTGGCACCAATTCCCCCATGGGATCATGAGTTTGCATATTTAAATTAGGATTCAAGGGTGAAAGCACAAACCTATGACACACTTTCGGCCAAATAAAGTAATCCGACCAGATTACTTTCGGCCGACCAACTTTCGGCCGATAAGATTTCGGCCGAATCCACGGGGCACCCACATGGCGCCTACGTGGCTCAAAATTTTCGGTCGAGTTACTTTCGGCCGAAATTTTATCGGCTGAAAAGGCATCAGCACGCGCCCATCTGGATGGACCTATTTGGTCTAGTATAGTTCGGCCGAAACGATATCGACCGTAAGTGTATCGACTGAAAATACGGAAATAAAATCCAAAAAATACCCCAGGCCGACTATTTGGAATGCTCGGGTGAAAAGACTGAGGGCAAGAGCTTGTCGGCCGAGGTCATCAGCAACAGCGACTATATTTTTCCAGGTTCCATCCAGGGCTTTACTGGATTGTTTGATTCGCCTTGTCTCTCGTTTGTGTCTAGTTTGAGAAATTTGTTTGCTGTATTCTTGGTTAGGGTTTGATTGAAATGCAAAAATGAAATTTTGTGATGGATATTGGCGGAAAGGTATTGAATATTGTGATGTTTGTGATAAAGTTTAAGGAAATATATAAAATTGGGCATTGGCAAACTTGTAATCCTTGTAATGGCTTGGCTGTGAGGACTCGTGACCTTTTCAAATTCCGAGTCATTTTGTGTTAAATTTTCACCGAAGATCGGTTCAAAATGTGTGTTTACTCCTCCAAATTTGAAGAGTTCAAACTTTTAGGCTCTCTTTCCTGTAAAACAAGAGAAACAGATAAGAATAGAGAAAAAAGCTTATTCGCAGAGAGACAATAAAAATTTCTATTTCTAAAAACATAGAACATTTATGCCAGAGTGATTGTTGAACAATAAGTAGACCACTAATGCTTAGTGAGTGAGTCAAAATCCTCTGTGTATATGTCAAGAATCTCTAATAAGACCTAATGCCTTTGTTTTTTTATTAACAAGAGCAAAAAATAGCTAATGCCTTCTAGAGCCTATAGCCATACAGCTACTACATTTGTAATGGGATTTTATGCCAAGAAAAAAGATTTTGAATAGTGTAATTCCATAAAGGCAAACCAAAGAAACACTAAGTCCAACAGTAAATATTAGAAGTAAGTTGTATTCAATTAAAAAACAATCAATATTTCCCAGTAAGAGTACCTTGAGAGCTCCTCCAGAGAGGATAAGGAATCCCATATTTCCCAAAATGAACAAAAGAAACTGCAGAATCCAGGTTATATAATACATCTTCCTTCCTGCAATACAAAATTCCAAACATATACAACAACAAATTTCTCAAAAAAACTATTTGAAATTGACTACTGAACATCTAATTTAGATTCAAGTGATTGAACTAGTGAACATATTGAAGTGCCCACAGTGACACTTACCAAAAGCAAATCCCATCAGGTCTCTATATCTAATGAATCTTCTTCCATCTATTATATGCAGCTTTGAAAGCAACCAATTTGCATAGACTGATATAACACCCACAACAGCCATGGAGAGTGGCCCCCACACCCATCCCAAGGGCTTCATAATAAAATTTGAGAATCCCAGAATATACCCATAGTTGAAACTCACAGCAAGCAAAAGACCCAACTGGTACCATGGATCTAAAACATAGTTTTCCAATATAGAATCAGTAATTGTCAAAGACACACAAAATGAATACATAAGACCATACAATTCTTTCCTTTTTACATCCAAATTTGCAGTTCTTGAAATCTCAGAATAATTCTTTATTGTTTTTGGATTCAATTGTGCATAAAGGTTTTAGCATCAATGTTTCGGATTACACTCCACGATCCATCAAGTCTGTTATTATCCATTTTTCGCCTCAAGTCCGCTAACGTTGATGCCAAAAACTTTTTACACTATAGAATCCAGAAACAATACAAAATTACAATATGAATTGTGGAAACTTGATATCATTAATCTCAAAATAAAACAATCAAACAAAACCTGAATATCTTATTTCCAAACTAAAGATCCAGATCCTAATCAATTTACTATACAACTACATAGATTTTTTCAGGTCAAAAAGACAATTTTGGGCTATAAATTATGTGAAACCACAATATAGTAATGATGCCCACCATGACCAACTCTGTGTGCACTCTTTGGCTGGTCATCCTGCAGCTGATCCTGCATCACTGATGTGGGCTCTTCTAAAAATAGAGAACATTTCTGCCAGAGTGATTGTTGAACAATAAGTAGACCACTGAACATTTATGCTAGCAGGGCTTAAATTTGATGGCCGTATGACCGTATTTAGAGATTTTTTCCGTAAAAAATAATCAAAATTTTAAGAAGATTGTATCAGATGAAAGGAGAGATTTTGGATTGACTATCAAAATTTATACAGGGCTTAAATTTGATGGTCGTATGACCGTATTTAGAGATTTTTGCTGTAAAAAACAATCAAAATTTTAAGAAGATTGTATCAGATGAAAGGAGAGATTTTGGATTGACTGTCAAAATTTATATAGAATTATAATGATATATATATTTGATTTATATATAATTTTACTTACACTAAGGTATATCATAATGTTTTAAGGGCACCTTTGAATAGATAACCGTCATTAAAAAAATTGTTGAAAGGAAAGGTCGACCATCAAATTTAAGCCTTGGCTACCAGAGTAATTGTTGAACAATAAGTAGACCACTGATAATGAAAGAACTTGATTTGGAAGTTCCATTAACCTCTGAAGATACTCATCTCATTTTTGTGAATCTGATTCAACTTGAATCATCTGCCCTACCTGCAAAAAGTAATGTTGTATAGAAGTTAGTCTAATATGCTTTTATAGAAGAATAGAAAAGCTGTGATATTTAACTCATTATAAGTCAAATTTAGTTGCCAGCATCCATAGTCATACAGATTCATAAAATATATGTATTCAAGTCAGCAATTTTTGTTGCAATGCCCTTCCATATATTGTTTATGAGGTTCAAATAGGTCCTCTAGAAGAAAAATCTATGCACAGTTCTTCTCCCTTTGTGGAATTTTACAGAACCTCTGGAGCATTTATCATCCTTCATTGTCCTGATAGCCATTCTTACTTTATCCCTTGTGATGTTTTTTCTAAATCCATGGCTTCTTGGCTAGAATTTTTTCTTCCAACCACTATCTCACATGTTTTCTCATTCTTCTCTATACATTGGTTTACCCAATCACTAGATAAAACATTCTTTTAGAAATCAGATAAAGCTTTGCATTTTTTATCATAATTTGTATATGGTTATTTCTTGATTTGTATTTTCATTTTTTATCTCCAAAGTGAAATCTGCTATTCCATGTGCATCTGTACTTTAAAGCTCTCAATGGAGAGGACAAATTTTTCTGAGCACAGTGTGTATCTCTGTTTTTACACCACCTAGAATAAAAGCAGTTTATCTCCAAAGTGAAATCTGCTATTCCATGTGCATCCGTACTTTAAAGCTCTCAATGGAGAGGACAAATTTTTCTGAGCACAGTGTGTATCTCTGTGTTTTTACACCACCTAGAATAAAATCAGAGGTTAACTGTGAGATATTTATGTAAAAACGATGATACCTTTCTCCAGTATCATCACAACTAATTCATGGTGGGTATGCTTTGCTGAGAAGCTTATGATGGTGAATAGAAGACTTCTATCCAAGCATAGTGGAAGCCAAAGGCATAATACAACCCACATAAATTTTTATCTAATATTAATAATATTCTTGTGAGGTTATGGTGAAGCCTGTCATGCAATCTAATGTATATAACTTCCATCAAATGTAACTTCAATGGTGGGTTCTTTCAGGTGGGAAAGTTGGGAAAATTAAAAATTAAAACGTCTTAAAAGCATCAAGTTTCCAAAATCTATAATGATCAAGTGTCAAGTTCATATTTCATGATCCATCATCAAAATGACAAAAAAGCAAGCAATCAAGAGAAAGAAAGAATCAAAACATCTTTTCAATTGAAAAACACTTTTTTCTATGAATGGAAAATAGCATGTTTATAAGAATCCTTTTCTTCATTATGGTGAACTTATCTTCCAATTTTGAATGGCTGATATGATCCCTTGGCTATTATAGATTTTGGACTTTTGGAGTATCTGCCATAGAAAAATAGCAACTACGTTATGTTCGTTTACAAATAGATGACTTTTATCTCTCAAAGTTAAAAATAAAATGGTTGATTGCACGTTGCTTCAGCCTCATAGGTTCTCCAATTTTTTTTAGGTATTCCAACAATTTAATTTCAATGATATAAAAGGTGTCAACTTCATAAAATAGGAGTTCTGATTTCCTAGGTATTAGATTTAAGAGGATGTATTTGAGATGGGGTTAAAAGTTTCATTCACATATTTCTTAAAATTTTGCTAGCACATATCATTCATATATAAGCTTATCAATATGAAATGATAGCTTTTACTATTTCACCACTTTAATTTCAATCATATAATAGACATCAACTTCATAGTTATTGTATAAGAAAATATGAGCTCCCATTTTTTAGGTATGAGATTTAAGGGTATTTTAACAGTTTAATTTCAATCATATAAAATGTGTCAACTTCATAGAATACTGTAGCTCCTATTTTTTAGGTGTTACTTTGTCCTTTTATATTGGGGTTTTTGAGATTTGTTGTGAAATCTCTTTATACACCTTAACTAACCTTAGCCAGTCCACTAGTGTTTCATTTTCAAATCTCATGTCACTAGTATTTCTAATTTTTCCAATTTGAAAGTATATTTTTAATCTTTATTTTGATGTATTTTGGTTGTACCACAAGTCAATTAGGATCCTAATCTTCCACCCAAGAGTGGTTTTCTAAACCTTAGCATGACCCAGACCAATGAGAATGATTTATATTCTTATGTGTATGTATGTATGTGTGTATGTATGTATGTATGTATGTATGTATGTATGCACGATAATACTCCACTGCGCACACCGCCAATCACGCACGGCATCGCACCGCGACGCTAACGCATTACCGCAGCATCATACGCACACGCGCACGCGCGCACGCGCAACGCACGTAATGCGCACGCGCACGTACCGCACGTACCGTACCGCACCGCACGCACGCACGTACTGCACGTACCGCATCATTACCAACATCACGCAGCACGACTGCGCGGCACGCATCAGTACTGCACAGACACGCACATTACCGTACGCAACATCGCACGACACGCACGCAATCATCATTACCGCAAGTACTGCGCAGCACGCACCGCACGCGCGTATACGCAGCAAGTACCGCAAGCAGCACGTACTGCACGCATCGCGTCACATCGACCGCAAGGGCAATACGCATCGCACACAGCATCGATATTAGACATTACAATACGTCCACGCATCACACATACGCACGTGCGTACGTACGCACGCAATGTACGCACACCGCACGTACATCATACGCAACACGTACGCACACGCGTACGTACGCACGTGCCACCACATTATTATCACGTACGCACACGCACAATACGCATACGCAGTACGCTAACCGACGTACGTACGCATCATTATTACCGCCGCGTACGTACGTACAGACGCACGCCATCATTACACAACATTACGCGCACACGCGTACGTACTGCATTACCATCATTATTACGCAGACAGCCAACACGCACGTACGCACTCCACGACATATGTGTATGTGTGTATGTATGTGTGTACTCTGAGTATATACATGTACATACACATACACATATATACATGTGCATACAAACATACATATATATATGTATATACATACATACATACACACATACATATACATACATACACACATACACATATATATATATGCATGTACATACACACACACACAGATATATATATATATATATATATATATATACATGTATATATACATGCACGTACACACATGCACTCCCACATACATACATGTGTACATACAGATATATGCACATGTAGATATGTTTATATTTTATTCCTAAGGAATTTATTTCAAAGAATTTTAACTTTATTACTTTAATATGTTTTAAGTTAGATTGAAAAATTAAGGAAATGTTAACCTTTTTATAATTTAGTGTTTGATTTAAAAAATAATTGATTACAAAGAAAGGCTAGATCATATGTGACCAATTGTAATGAAGAGTATTTTTTTATTTTGATCAAAATTTTAGTATAGAGTGGTTGAAAGGATAATTTTTTTTTTTTTCCATATTTACTCTTGGTTGAATATTACATGCATCTATGATTTAATAGGTTCACATAGCTCGATAGATATAAAGTTTGAACTAGATCTCATTAGATACATTTGAATTCAAAAATGTTTTCTAGTTTTGAAACTTGAAAATTTTACCTTTAATTTAAATATATATTTTTTTAGTTTTGAAAAAAATTCAATTTAAATTTGTTTAGTTCATTATTTAATTTTGTTTTAATGATATGCAGATCTCTATCTATTTATATATATCATGGCTGATGAGGGATCTCATCATTCCCCTCATTCTGAGCAAGAAGCTCAAACTAGATCAAATATATTTCATGATAGTATTGCTAGATTGGACAATACTCTAAAATGTTTAGAGCAAACAATTCACAACTCCCCCAATTTGGCTAATCGAGATAGATTAGTCACTATTAGACAAGAGATTATTAAGATGATTGAGACAATTCGATCATACAATCCTTATGATGAAATCAGCATTGAACAGTTTTATTTTTCTCTTGCCAGGAGTGTTACTGGCACAGTGAAACACAGAGAAGTTGCCAAATTAGTTTCAGGTGAAAATGTGTTATCCATGTTCCCATTTTATAGAGGAAAAAATAAAATTATAGGATATGTGGTTACGAGGTGTGAAGATCCTCTTGTTGCACCATTCATATACCCCAGATGGTTGGCAGCACATCATAGATAGCCTCACAATGATGAGCTGCCATTGTATTTTTTCAAAAAGTTATATGCAGAATTTCATTTACATATAGAGGTGGACTACACATCTTATCCTGAGCATGCTGGCCAAGGTAAAGGCCGTTTTTCTGACAAACCACAGTTTAGACCTTCAAATTTGCCACCGCCTGTGGACAAGAGGGCATTAGTTGGCCCAAACCTTTTGGTTTTACCAAAACGTTTGGAATTGGCAGTAGCAGGGGAGGCAGCAACAGGGTCCACTCAGAGTCATATTTTTGAAAACATTGCCTCTATTACGACGCAGATTGATCATATTTCATCTGATCGAGTTGGTAGATATTTATTACGCCCACGGATCAACCTTCCTCCCACTAAGGCTACATCTGCATCGTATGATCCATTTATTAGTGCCGATCTACCTACTCTTGCAGATGTTGAGCATATGACCCACACGACTCTGCGTAATATGTGTAGACTCTCAATTTTGGATTTACTAGTAGCATATCAGGTTATCAGTGAGGACCATGGGATTGCTCTTGACAGGGTACCAAACTTTATTAGACAATGATATCCTCATACACATATGAGCCACAGGGTGGAAAATGCAGCTCAGGATATTCCACATTAGCCTACAAAATCCCATGCACATCATGTTTCTGTTGATCCTTTAGCTTGTCCAGGTGGTCATCAGGATGTTACAGGTCACGTTGAGGCTACTGTGACACCTGATCCTGTCCATGGGACATATAGTCGACTTCTTTTTGCTACTGATACTGTACATGCTATAGAGCCCCCCACGATGTCTTTACATTCTCGTGATCTTAGTGACATTGGTAGAGCCATCAAGCAGGCACAACATGTACTTTCAATTTATAATTTAAATACATGTATATATTTTTAAAATTGTGTTCTAAAAAATTATGTAATGCATTTTAAAAACTTCTAGGGATTTAACTCCTAATTGAAATTGTGTACTTGAAAATTTTAAGCAGTATGGTGATTTCCCAAACTTTGGAAATTTGGAGCATGATGGCGATCCCATGCAGTATGCAGATGAGGTACATTTAAATTTAATTTTAAAAAACTAATTACTTGATGCATTTAAGTTTGAACACATTGAACTCAAGTACATTGTAAAAATTTTAGATAATTTTACATATATATGTGTACTTGAACACATGCAGGGGTTGGGACGAAGCTCAGGACACAGATCGGGAGATATTGGATCGGGACATGGATCCACACATCTTGGGTCAGCAGAGCGATTGGTCCATGGATCAAGGGAGAGGTCAAGGGAGAGATCGAGCCATGGATCGAGGGAGAGGTCGAGGGAGAGATCAAGCCATAGATCTAATGATTCTATTCATACCAGACATCCCTCTCTTTGAGATTTGTTTTATAGTATTACATGTTTGAGATCATTAAATATTACATGTTGGAGACACTTTTTATGATTTATGTATTGAACATTTGGACGTGTTACATACTTATGTTTTATGGTACACATATATATACTTGTTATAATTTACATGTCACATTCATACAGTTATGTTTTATGGTTTGAATCTAGGTTTGTTATATATGTGCATTATTATGGTTTGATGAACTCACTTACATTACATCTATAAATACATCATGCATTAAATTAGTTTATGGTTTTATTTATTTAGCAAGGAACAAGTACCTTTATTTAAATTTAAATTATGGTAACTTGTTCAAATGCACTTGTTGTACATATAGATATCTTTACATTGTGAAATCAAAATGTTGGACTCCACTATCTAATGGTTGCTATTTGTAAATTTAAAAAGATGGACATGTACATCTAATTAATTTAAATAAATAGTTCAAATGAATTTGTCTTTAATAAATAGGTCAAGAAATAGAAAAAATTGAATGCAAATATGCTTGAGATTAATGCTATATATTTTAAAGTAGAACATAAAAATGCAATTGGAAATAGATGATAGTTAGATTGAATTCTTTAAAGCTCTAAATGTTCATTTTTAAAGTTAGTAAAAGTTAAATACATTTAAATTGTGCATATATCATGCTCTACATTAACCTAATTTCTAATTCCATATAATCTAATACACATGTTCATTTGAATGTGCATGCGAAGAATTCTTGAACTAGATGATGAGCTATACTTGTGTCAAGTTGAATGTAAATGAAATCATATATATATATATATATGTTTGAAAGTGTTCACTTAAGAATGAACCATATAATTCAAATAAAGCATGCAAGCTATAAGTGGAGGTGAATGTAAATGAAATCAAATTTCTAGTCTTGAAAGTTTAAGAATTCCATGTGGAACATTTATATATATGTAATTAGAAATTGATATATATATTTAAATCTTGAAAGACATGCACATTTAATATTAAATTAAAAATTGATGACAATTCTATATAAATTAAAAATTGATCAATCCATATTTAATTGTACTAGAAAGATCCAGACCAAATTACATACATGGTCTCAAGCTATACATGGTAAACAAAGCTAAATTGATGCCAAAATGTAGCTATCTCAAGCACCCCAAACACCATCACTATGATTAACTACAATGTTCATATATTCCAATGCACCTTAAGGTGAACAAGAAAGGCCAAACCAAGAGAACCTGGATACAATCTAACATTAACAAAATGGATAAATAATTTAGTTCTATGTACTTAAAAGATAGGAGCCAATATTCTTAAGCAAATTTGGATTTTAAAGATGAAATCAAATTATAAGGTCAAGTGATTTTTTATTAGGAGATTGGATTTGAAATGGATGATAGTCTAGATTAAGGATAAGGTCCCTAGATGTTGAAAAATTTGGGTGATGATGAAAGGAAAATATGATGTATGGACTAGATTGAGACCAAGTAACCAAATTTTGATGTTCAAGTGATGCTTTTTTATTATTAAGGATGGAGAATGGATGTATGGTTGAGATGGATCTAGATGGATAATTTTTAAATGATTCTAGGATGAGGGATGCTTACCTGATGAAAATAATAAAATTAGGATGTGATGATTAGGATACATGAAAATCCAAATGACCATTTAAAATTATTGAATGTCGTGTATTAGTAATGTATAAAAAATAAAGAAAACTAGAGACAACATTTATGTCTAGATTCTTCACCACTCAAACACCAAATCAACTAGATAATTTTATATAAGTTTGTGGAGTTGAATGTTCAAATGAAATGAAAGATTTGAATGTGAACTTAAGAATTCCACAGAACATAAATAAATTTAAATGCAAAATTGGAACATAGACTAGGTTTTGTACATATTGTTGCATGTATATATATTCAATCTAGCTCATGTATATAGGTGGAGTTGAACAAATATTTAAATTCAAAGATTTGAAAGTGAAAGTTTAACAATTCCATGTGTCAAACATAAAAATTTACAATCAAGGAATCTAGAGAGATGATATAAAGGAATTTATAGAGATTCTCAAGAGTGAAAGTTTAAAAGAATGAACCATGTCCAACATGTAAAAATGCAATTGGAAATTTAGATGATTTAAAGGAATTTAGGCAAAATGTAAATTAAAACATTTTTAAAGTCACTGGGTTTTGTATCAAGCATATATATGATCTAACATACATGTCACATTCTAAAAAGAAAACCCATTCTAAATCATGTCACATGTCCAATCAATACAAATATATATTATCTAGATTTGGAGTCATGAATGTGTACACATGTATCCAAAAAACAACATAAAGCTCCTGGTACATAAAATCCGGATCCTCTCTATCTTTAATTATCTCTAAAATCTTCTCATGATCTTCAATAGGCAACCTCCACTTTTGTTTGGCACGTCCTCTTTTAGGTAAAGTTTCTAAATTTATTTTTGTTGCCAAAACTAAGTGACTGTAATGTAGAACCTTTTGTCTTGGCCTATAATCAACAAATATAATACCATTTTTATCTATCTTTATTTGTTGATAATATGTGCCTTCAATAACAACTGATCCAATGGGATACTCTTGTCCATCACCATCTGTCATCGATTCGACCAATTTGCTTTTTGGTTGTGTACATCTTAGTAGATAGTAATCTACACCTTCCGCATTTTCAGGATCTGCAACTACAACGAAAATATCTCTTGTACACACACCACATATTTACATATTTAAGTAAATTATACATTTAAAAGTTGTAAAAATTTATATTTTATATTTGAAACTTACTTAAACATAGAATATATATATAAAAATTTAAATCTTGATTTTAACTAAATTAATCAATTTGGACATACCTATAACAACTAAATCAGATACACGTTCGTAATCAGCTGAATATAGTGGATCATAGACATCAACATTGTCATCTTCAACAGAAGGAGGCATTGATATTAATTGTTTCATTTCCCATTGTGAAACATACCCATCTCTAATATTCTCACATTGATCAATATTTGCATTGTCCTCAATGCAATCAATACAAAAACATGATTTTTCTCTCACATTCATTGCATAAGGCCTACTACTCCTCGTTGTCATGATTTGATGTAGATTTCTAATACCATGAATTGCTTGACAATTATAAGGATTTGATCGATCAATATCTGTTTAAATTCAAACTTGAAAATTCAATTTGAAATCATGTATGTACTTGAACTTTGAAATTCAAATTTTTAACAAATTTTGACTAGACATACATACCTGTAACTTCCCAAAAATACCGTGTGTTGTATGTTGAGTCGCGAGCAGAAAAATGACTTTTGCACCATTCAACAATTTCGTTTGCATTCCGTATGGAATTACCTACAAGTTACACACAAGTTGGCACAATTTGTCACCCATTACTTTCAAAGAACTTAAAAGAATTTAATTTAGTTAAATTAAATATATATATATATATCTAATCTTTTAAAAAGTATGAAGCTAAATTGGACATACCAGCAAGTTCATGTTGACGAAGTGCACGCTTCACACATGCTCCTGCTCCATCGTGCTCTCCTTTTCCATGTCCACTCTCATAAAAAATCCACAAAAATTTGGTGTTGCGTCTAGCATGTTGACTGCTTAACCAAACAAAGGCTTTTGCAAACTTAAATTGTCCTGTGAAGTTACGAATAATTAAACACTTGAAAACCAAATTATCTTCAAAAAACAATTTAAGTCTCAAAGTTTTAAAAGTAAATATAAATTAATTAAAAATAATTTAAAAACCAATGTACTTACCAACACATCCATCAAACCATATCCAGTGTTGTTCTTGATTTATGCCACGTCGTCTTAGGTCTTCAAAAAACATTTTGAAACAATGAGCTACATAGCTTCTATCATGATTTGTATCATCACTGATATAAAAGTGAACCTCTTTGATGATAATTCTATCATCTTTGCTACTTTGTATTCCATCAACCGCTAACTCTGCATGCCTGTAGCAAACTTGCACGAAGATTGCAACTTGCTCTGAATGATAATATTGACTTTGAATCTCAATTTGAGGACTAAATGTATAGTGCTCAGAGAAATATACAATAGAGAGAATACAACCTGGTGGAAAACAATTCTTTGAATAACGAAATTGCTTAGATTGCCATCTTGCACCATGACAATGTTGGATATGTGGATATATGATATTGCGAAATTTACTTATGAATTCATTGTAAGGCAATCCACTCTCTTTGAGAACAATTTTTTTGGCCTCAACTCCTGACTTCGTTAAGTATGTCTCATATTCAAATCTCTTCCAAGTAACTTGCATTTCATTATTGTCAACATGTAAAAGATTCTTCAAATCTCCATAATCATTACATACATTTTTTATACACTGAACGTTGAATTCATCCAAATTTTCTGATTTTTCACATAGAAGAGACTTCACAAATTGTGTTGTGCTTCCAGGGATGGCTAAATTTTGATCAATTGTTGCCATAACTTTTCTATATGATTGTAGGTGTAGATCAAATTCAACATGATTTCGACAACAAAAAGTTTCACGTATTTTATTTATACGTACAAATGATGGTCATAGTGTTTCAAACATCCTTTGACAAATCTTCACATTTAAAAATTCTTGTTTAAATGCTTCAAAAAGTTCACTTTGTGTTGTATCTATAAAATGTTTTGGATGAGAAATTTTTGTACCATCATCACCTATTATTTGTATAGTATCCCTTCTATTGGAAGAAACACAAGAGTGGGTGGTCTAATATTCAACAACTTGTTTCTTTACATCTTTTGAAATTCTATCTTTTCGAGGAACCCTACAAATATTTACCCAATTTTTCTTAATTTTTCCATCTATTTCATCTCTCTTTTCAATATATCTTTGAACAGTTCTCCTAGAAACATTTAGTAATTCAAAAATTGCTTGAACTTGTCTTCTATATGATAATTTCTTACTAGAAATTATAGTCATCAACACTCTACGTGCAACACTTAAATCACTAGACTGACTCTTCTTTTCAATACATTCTAATGCTTCTTGTAGGTTTTCAACAATTGTTTGTTTTAAATCTGATGACTTTTTCCTATTATCAACCCCTAACAACTCCAAAACAGGGGTCATTTCTTTTCGTCTAAATAACTTTGCAATTAACTGTGCTCTTCCAATTAAATATTTCTCTTCAAAAAATTCATCCCATATTTTTTTAGAGTGTAATTTTAATGTGCTTTCAGATAACATATCTTCAGATGAAATATTATTGAAAAGAGAATCTTCATCCATCTCCATCAAATTTTCCATACCATAGTCCAAAACATTTATATTGGTACTAGGTTCAGTTTGTTCTTTAACCTGTACGTCACCTTGATCAACAATATTTTCCAATGGCCACAATTGCTCAAGCGACGTTCTTCCGGGTCCGCTTTTTCTTTATTTACTCCATTGCTCGCTCATATACTTCCTCCTCGGATTCAAATTTCTGGATTTTACATCACAATTACACTCAAATTTTGAACGATTGCTCACATACAAATTCTAGGCCAATACATGTTCTTTCCATGAAACATGTACAATGTAATACAAGCAAGATAAATATTTTAAAAGTTTGTAACTGGGATGCAAAACATAAACATAAAATATTTAAAACAAAGCTTTTAATAAACATAAACATGCAAAACATAAAATATTTTTAATTGAATAATGAATATATTTCTACACATATTTCTTTGATGTTAATATTTAATAAAAAAAAAGTGAAAACAAACTTCAAATGCATTTTCAATAAAAAACATAATCAATTAAATAAATTAAAGATCACTACACCTTAAAAATATCTCTCCTCTTCTCCAAATGCCTTTTTTTTTGTCGAAATAAGTCTTGTAAATTTCAAAAATGATATACCTTCCAAAATGTTGAAATAAATCTTCTTTAATAAAAAATAGTCGAGAAAATTTCAAAATATTTGTTATTTTTGAATTTTTTTAATTTGATAAATTTGAAAGAAAATAACTTTATTTTATTTCATTAGTTTTCGGCTGAGTAATTATCGGCCGATAAAGTTCCAATCGATTAATTTTCGGCCGATTCATTCCCGACCAATATGGTTTCGGCCAAAACATGATCGGCCGAAAGCGTGTTGGCCGAAATCATCTAGTTGGCATCCTACATGGCAGCTTACTCATCATTTTTCTGAATTTTTTGAAACATTCATTTTTGGCAGAGTATTTCTCTATTCAAATTGATTTTTTTGCAAAAAATAAAAATACCCTTTTGTAGATCTTGAAGTGTAGAATCCAAATATATAATTTTTATAATATTTTGATTAGTTTTGATATCTTTTATTTTTAAAATAATGCAAGTAGGTTTTAAAAATAAAAAAAGAGGCTGATTTGATATTAAAAAAATGATAGTAAAGTTTATTAAAATGTTTTAAATATTATATGAGGCATAAGAGGAGAGAGTCTACTTCAAAAGGGTATATTTTGTTTATTGAAAATGATTGAAAAATTTGAAATTAGTTGATGGCCTGCGAAAACTGTCAAATTCTGACATGTTTGACTTTAAAACGTTATTACGAGAAAAATATACATCAAAATGTGTTTTTTTTTTCCATGCACAAGATATTGAAATTACCTATTTGGAAAAAAAAGAATAGGGAGAAATGAAGTTTTTTTCATTTTGTTTCTTTACGGCCCGTGAAGTCACTCTTTTATGAAATTTTCAGCATTCCAAAATTTTTCCTTAAATTGATAAAAACATAATAAAAACAATTTGTTTTTAAATTTTAAAAATTACAGGAATAAACTACACCAAAGTTCTACATTTTATTAGTTTACACCATTTTGAAATTCAAAACATAAAGCACCACTTTTATGTGGTCGGGTTCAGAATTTTTTTGTCATATCATTCCTTTATAAAGTGTGACACTGTGTTTGTGCTTTTACCCTCAATCTAGTTTATCATTTATATTGTGTTCCCTTTCTTATCAGCTTTCTTTCCTACTTGAATTTGTAAATGGATTTCATGGGGAATCCTTGTTTTGGCTTGCAATATCTAACTTGAGGTGTTTATTCTCTTTGTTTTGTAGGTACCAAGGTTGGGGTTCGCACAGTATGATATTTTATAAATTGATTGATTTGTAGGGGGGGGGGGAAATCCATACAATAAAAGTGTAACCAACCATGGGGATGATCATATAGTTTGACTTGGCCTAGCTATCCTACAGGTAGATTTTATTCTAAAAAATCCAGATTAATTTTTGGTGGTGAACCTTCCTTCCACTCACAAGTGGTGTAATATAAGGTTGTAAGAAAATATTTTAGGGATTCCCTTTCCTATTTTTTATGAGCTATGAGAAGTCATGATTGTAAATAAAATGAAGACAAGATTAGATTATGAGTGAATTTTGCAATGGGTTTCAATGGAATATTTTGAGCCTATGGTTTCACAATGGTGTCACAACAAGTCAAACAGTTTGAGAAGTTGGTTGGAGAAAGTCTAGTGTTTAATCATCACAAACTCTCAAGGTATTTAGTGTTGATCTCAGTGGCTAGAAATGACTGTGGTGCATATGTTGCTAGCAGAAACAACTCTAGAGAGGTACTCCACTCACAAAATCTATGAGAGAAATGATAGATTTCAGTGAAGTGATGAGGGTAGACTAATGGGCGGTTGTGTCAATTTCTCAATTAATATTTGAAGTTATTTTTTATTGTTTTTTGTTTGTGTTAGGATGTATGTTTGCAGCTTGATAGAATGTTGAGGCATCTTTTAAAGAGTTTGCTATGGTTTTTTCTCATCAAATTTTTCGTGAGTTGGTGAATTAGGGTTTTCCTGAATTATTGGGGGTTTTCAATTCTTGAAAATTAAACAAAATTGAATCAAAACAATTTATCTATTGCTATTTAATTGATTTTTTTCACTTAAAAATTAATGCACTACCTATCTCCTCAAACTCAAAAACTTCATGGCAACATTTTGGCGATGATTTGATAAAATGAAAAATGTGTGTGATTTCCTTGGCTTGTGGTCTATGTGGGGTGTTGAGAGGCTAAGTTCAAATGAGCTCGACCTCTACATATTTTTTTTATGTCAAATAAAATGTGAGCACATTATGTCATAAATGGGCCAAACAATATTTGTGGCCACTTTTTGGTCCCTCATCTTTCTGCACTTTCCTTTTTTATTACTTATGGTATATGATTACTATTCCAAGTTATTAGAGTGCTTAACTAGCATGAAAATGCATGTTCTAGATTCTTGGAGTCTACTAATTTGTCTTATTCTCACAATGGTCTCAACATATCAGAAGATAGCATCATGATCACTCCAATATGTATTAGTTTTTCTATGCTAGTTGTTTGTTTATATTTATTTGATTAGGAATAATTAATAAGTGCTTTGGAGAAAGGGTTTGTTTTTACCAACAAAAAATGCATGTTGTGTTTTTGCATGTGTTTTTCAAGGATTTCTATCTTTTTTACTAGGTGTGGACTTGTGAATGTTGAAATCCCATATGTTGTATATGTGAATTTTCTTGCATGCATATGATATTGTTTAATTAGTGATTGCTATGATGTTTGCAAGTGTTACAATTGTTCTATGGTACATTTTTTTATTATAGGGGAAATTTTTTTTGAAGGGACTTGAAACCCTTTACAAGCAGGTTTTGTAGGGACCCAAAACCCTATCAAGAAAATAATGTTGCTAAAATATAAACATAGACAACCAGCAGCCTGTCAACAACAGACATCCATGGAATAATCAAGAATATCCTAATCTACAACAAAAGGTTTTTAAGGGAACCTTGAACCCTATACAACCAGGAAAACCAAGACCTGAGACCCTTTTGAAAGAAAACACAACCTAAAACAGTTAGGAAACAATGAAAAAGTTGCTTAGACAACCAATTTTTGAGCCATAAAAACAACCTCCTTGATGATGTAGAATACCCACACCAACCCCCATGCCTCTCCACCTCTATAGGAGATGAAGCTAAGAAAACCCTTTCTGTAGAAATCACAACTCTCCTGCAAACCCAACATCCACCTCAATAGGAGTGGTCTCCACCTCAAAAGGAGCAGCAAGAAAGAACCCACACCAAATAATACACCTCCATCTCAAAAGGATATGTATCCACCTCTATAGGAGACACCATATCTAGAGCGAAGGAAAACACTTCTGCAAAAAGGAAATACTCAACTTCCTTTGGCAACATAAGATAGGTCTTCAAGATAAACATTAACTGCAACCTAGTTAAAATAGTAAAATAGAAGAAACCTGAACAGCTATAGTATCCATGGAAGCCTTAAACAACAAAAGAGAATGGACAAACAAGGCTCTCATAAATAAAGAAATCACCTGGGGCAATAGAAAAATATTTATGTGTAGCCCAGCCACCAACTTCAAACCAAAGACGTGGGCAGAAAAAACTCCCATTAAATTTGAGAAAAATTGGGTATTAAAATAGGGCTTAGAACATAGCCCAAAAGAACTAACAAACTCATAAATCAACCCATTCAAAGGAGCAACCTTAAACAAGAGTAGGAAAACACAAATCTGCATAAAAAATAGGACTAACCCCAACAAAAGCATAAACTTTTCAAAACAAAAGGGGTTGATAAACACACTCAGATCCCTAACAAAGGAGGAGTAGAAACTTCTAGTGAAAATAAAATACCTCTGGGATGGTCGAAATAACTTTAAACATAGCCGAGCTAAAATGATCATATCAAGAAAACTTCCAACAAGCGTTACCTTCAGCTCCAAAATAAAGAGAGCAGTAGAGAAATATTTGAGGATAAAGGAACAGAGGCTAATGGGGAAACCTTCTACAACCAGGAAGATCACAACAGCAACAAGGAGAGTCTCAGTAGTAGAAAAAAAAAATAGGCACAACCCTCTTGAAACCCAATAAACCCACGAGGGGGAGTTGCTTAGATACAATGCCAGAGTAGAAAAGAAACCACCCATCCAACACTCTAAAACAAAAAGCACCAAGGAAAGGAAAAAAACCAAATAAACCTAGTAGAGCGACTGCAGCATCCAAAATCAAAACACAACTCCCCAATAGGCTAGCGACATCATCCAACACCAAACCACAGCTTCCCAAAAGGATGGAAGCAGTAAACAGACCTGTAGCAATGCATCCCAAGCCAAAGATAGTAGCCAACACCACTCCTCAACAACCCAACAAATCAACACTGACATCCATCCCAGTAGAAGTAAACCATATGCCTCCACAGAATCATCTCCTTCCTCTCCAAAATCCTCCCCAGATTTCAAATCCCCCCCGCTACTCTTCTCGCTCCCTCTCTGCTCCATCCTAAAAATTGTATGGTACTAAGGGTATGATCCTTTGGTTCTATGGTACATGTTACAAATGAGATGCTTAATGCTTTTTATTATAAAGGTAAAATAGATTTCAAAAGGTTCTCAAAATCCTTTACAAATAATATTAGTTGGAATAAAAGGGAAAACACTCAACCAATGGAATCCATTGATAAAGGCCAATAAGCTCAACCAATAGTTTTGAGAGGATGAATCAGCCAACAAGAAAGAATCGAATTAAATAAATTGAGAGGAATCTGGGAAGCCCTACGCATATAATTTGGGGATTGACCTAGGAGAAGTAAAAGGAAGGGCTTGATAGAGCATTCGGTGTCAGTTACTATGGGTTTGGTATTGAAACTATATGAATAGAAGGAAATGTAATGGTTGGATTAACCCAAATCAATTATTATGAAAAAAATCCTCTCCAACAAGCTCATTTCAAGTTTAGTGATTCATTCTACATTATGCACCCAAATATAAGATATTCAAACAACAATACAAGTGCAACCAAGATACCCCACAAGAATAGCCAACCCAAAAAAGACCAAAGGATAAATGATCTACACAACACTAGGCCCTTGCTAAGTAGTTTGCACACCTGCAACATGTGTATTAAAAATAGATACATGGTTAAGAAGACCTATTTTCCTTCTATGGATGATAGTCCAAGACACCCTTTTTCAGAATCCTCTATCAATGCATCGACTTTCTCAACCAAACACAGAGAAGAAGAATGTCTAAATAGAGAAGGATTAAGTTGCATATAATCCATAGGTGAGCAAGGAACAAAGGTTCCACCAACACACTCCTTGAAAGATACAAGCTCAAAAAATGGAGCAAAAACTATAATAGGACCAAGAAAAGGAATTTCATCTAGAAATGAAGAAGACATCAAAATTGTATCAATCATAGAAGGACTCGCTCCCTAAGCAGTCTCGTCAAAATTTGAGAAATTCATAAGATAACCGTAATCAAATTTTAAAAAATTGCCAATTGTCAAGTGTTTTGGGATGAGCTTTCTACCACCAAGTAACTAAACTTGCAAACCTACGATGAGAGTGGAGGAAATAAAAAGTAAGTTGATAAGTAGGAGGTATTATCCACAACATCTCAAATTATGATATTGCTATTAGGATTCAACCATGTGGTTTTACGAGTCAAACTCATTGAACCGTGTTTCATGAGTAGTGGTTCACGAGAACCCATATCTCATGATAATGAATGGTCCACTTAGCACTCATTGCATCTAGGTGATGCTCAATAGGTGAAGCACTGGACCTTCCCGGGAGGTCACCCATCCCAGTACTACTCCAGCTCAAGCGCGCTTAACCACAGATTTTTCCCCAAGGTTAAGCCCACTTAGCTTGCAACCCCATTTGCAAAACCTTCAACAAGTGTTGTGCCATATGAACCACTAATTATAGATCCCATTTAGCTCATCAATTGATAAGTAGGAGGTATTTTCCATAGCATGTCAAATTATGATATTGCTATCAGGATTCAACCTTGTGGTTTTATGAGTCAAACTCACTGACCTATGAAAGAGGAGACCCTCATAATCAAGCACTTGAATATATGGCCTATCCTCCACCATAAGGATGATATTCCCAAGAAGATCCTTGGAAATGTCAATGTCGACCAAAATACAAGAAATGGTGTTATGGTTAAATTTTGAAGAAGCAACATCAATACTAAGAAAATGGTCAACCATGTTGCCAATATCTTCAAGGTAAGATACAACCCAAAAATGTAGAGAAATATCAAGTAATTTAACTAAGATTGGCACAATATTGAGGGGTTAGAAAGAGGGTTGAAAATCTTTTTATTAATATTTATTATATTGCTTCAAAAAAATTGATGTAAAGGGTATTGTGCTAGACACTTGAACATATTTTCTACTAAAAATCATGATAAAATATGCGGTATGGTGAAAATCATCCAAACTCTACGGATGCGGTATGGGAGATTGGTTATTTTTATGTCCTCTTGAAACTAAAATGTCTGATGGCATTAGATCATTGTTGTGCATAATGTCACCTCTATGCAACTAAGGGCGGTGAGTGTTTAATGTATATATTATAATACATGAAGTAATTTTATAACAAAGATCTTTCTTAAATTTCTAATTTGTTATCAAGACTAAATGCATAACATTTCTATAAGGGATTTTTTCCACTTAAATTGTTAAATTTGTTATACTATTCAACAAAAATAATGTCTATACTTGTGTGTTAAAGTGCTATGTATAATGAACCATGTTTGATTATGCTTTAAAGGTCAAACACAAGACCTTGCATTATAAGTTCTAGTAATATGTGTATTATTTGACCACATCCTAACAAGATTGGAAAAAAATATAATTATCACTTTTTATTAGTTTTTGTATTGGCCTTGCAACTTGACAAGTACACATCCTCTCTCAATGTAATTATTTTTTAAATGTGTTAGATTTGTAACTTGTTGTTTGTTAATACGAAGTTCATTGAATTCAATCTAAAAGATATTGAAATCATTAGGTGTTGTATACAATTTAAAAATTCCATCTTAACCATTGACAATACCATCCTACATATATCAATGTTACCAGTATAGATCTCCATTAAATTATTATTTTGAATTTGTACAGTTGTTTAATAATTCTAACACAACCATATAGAAATTCAAGAGCATCATCCTCATCATTTGCATTAACTATAATTAGTTCTCTAAGAAAAACAAATAATATTTTTCACTATATGCATTTATATCTTTAAGGAATGGGAATGTCGTTGTAGGTGCAGAAGAAAGCATTTTTATTCAAGTATGACAAGTGATTGTTTTCCTAAGAGCTTATATACATTGTTTGTTGAATATAAATATAAAAATGTCATCTCTTTTTTGTATTATTTGTAGCATTTGATATTCTCATTATAGAAATTCTATGGCATTAGCTCACTATTTGTTACTAGATTTTTCAACATGAGATAATCATGGATAGGTTGAGATTGATACAACTCACCATATAAAATGGTGTCAAGATTCTCAAAATAATTAATAGGTGTTTGCATTATATCCCATAGTTATTTGTCTATATAATGTAGAAATCTTGCACCCAATAATTAATTTATAAAGAGTCCATATATAAGATTTGATACTTTTGGCAATGTATTCAATGTAACTTACTAACCCTTCTATGAAGTAAAAATTTCTAATTTTACACCAAACGAGTAAATAAACAAGTAACATGCCATTGCGAATATTTTTTTTTCTTTTCTTTATTGATAATTTCCAATCAAGATGCAAAACATATTACAACATGAATTCCTTTTCATTTCATAAATACATCAGTGCAATAATACATACATTTACAAACATAGCTCAAAGAACTTTAGAATAAATAGCTATAAGATGGTCTAGAATCCTTCCTTTCAAATCTTGGTTCTTCTATCGCCTGTTGTGGAGGAGAAGCATCACTCAGGCACTTTTCCACCAACCACAGACTCTTAATGTGGTTCCCCACACATCTATCATTCGATAGATGGCCCTTCCCTTCAACGAAGAGATTGGTAGATTAATTGATAATGACAACCAACTAAGCATAGTGTTGCTTCCTACATAACTAGAACTTGTAAACCTACAATCTATGTCTAGCATGTAATACTGGATCACGGTGAATTGACAGTGGAGCCAAAGGTCATCACATTACTTTGGCCAAAGTGTTTCATTTAGTATGTTCTACTAAGGGTCATCTATCACATACACTACTCAGGGCCAATTTGACTTAAGGCTATCTTAAGCTATGCATAGGTATTTCCTTCAATGGATAGTCCATCATCCCAGATAACCTACAACCATATTAATCTACTCTGATTATACCTACTTAACCAATAAGTACACAAGTTAGGTATTTCCCTTCTATGGATAATCCATCATTCCAAAGACAACCTATATACTTGGATAATCCTACTTACTTGTAATTATACATATAATTCTCTCCGATACTGGATAACCTCTCCTAGGAGTAAAACATAAGCTTTCCTAATTAAATCAATAACTTAGCTAATTACACATGTTTTTTTCATGTTCAATCATACCTAGTATATAATACCTATGATAAACACCCATCTCCTACTATGGAGTACATAAAAAAACATTATGAAAATAGCATAATAACTTCACTTTCCTTTTTAAGTAATCTAAAACTCTCTAATGCATATAATGGAAAGACATCTCAACCATGCATGCAAAACACACCATTCAAATAAAATAACAAAGAAGAAGAGATCCTCATGCCTATTATCGCTTTATCCAAACTAATGTCAACAAATCAGCCCTCTCCAATAGCAAATGGAATGATAATCAGCTTCTTAATAATATCTCACTATCTCTATCTCACTTGTTGGCAACTTACTTATCTCAAATATAATCTCTTCTCGACTAAATGATCTCACTCCTATCTCTCTCACAATACTATGCAAAGTATGGCTGGAAATATATAGAAATATGAAATGCAAAAGATGTGTTATCTCTTGAAAGAATGTGTCCCTCACAATGAAATGGTTCAACTATTTATAGAGCCAAAAAGCAACCACAAATCATATAGTTTAGGCATGTATAAAGACAACAAGCTTCATGCAAAGAAACTTAGCTTAAAGGTGGTGATCAACTAAGCTCAGACTTAGCAAAACCTCCTACAGATCGACTAGTTTCTTGATAGCAATCCAAGACTTATTCCAAATGCACATGGAAGAATTCAAATTGTTTCAATGAAAGACATCTACAGGAAATCAAACTTCAAAGGTGGTGCCATCTGCTATTCCTCTTCCTTCACATTTTGTGCCATAAAACTCAATCAATATCCATAACATGACAACAAGTTTCAAACGTTCCAAATGGTGAGTGAATTGACATTAACCAATTAATACGTGAGACATAGTCAAACATGGTCTCTATTAATACGCCGACCAAGTCAAGGTTTCAACAACCAACATTACCAAATGCAAAGCCATGCTATGTATCGTGTGTTATTCTCAATGATAATCAGTTCCTACTAGCAATCGATAGCTATAAAATCAGCTTTCAAAGACATGGTCAACATCTACCTTCAAACCATTGTCTATAACGACTAGAAATCAGCCTTAAGAAACGGCTTTAATAAATAAGAGATAGTTGATCTCAATCGACATAAATAATATGTTTAATATATATATTATTATATATAAATATATATGTAATATATATTATATACACACACATATATATATACTTAAATACTTAACACGTATATATATATATATATATATATATATATATATATATATATATATATATATATATATATATATATATATATATATATATATATATATATTTATATATATATCCATTAATATATATATATGTGTGTGTATATTCCTCTATGTACATGTATGTGTAGGTGTATATATATATCAATGCATCCGTATGAGCGTGCCCATTTGCCAACATACACATGTATCGATATAAATATACATATGGATATGTGTATATACTATACACATATATATATGTTCACATTTGTTTCATATATAGCTATTCACGTTTACCATCATATTGATAAGTGTGTACGTGTGGTATATCTATACATATGCATCTATGTGTCATTAGATCCCATTGACACGCATGTGCATACATATAAAAATACTTTCACCTACATCCCACTTGTCCATATGATCGTAATAGCACAAGAAAGATCTCAAAAGCTCAAACAGATAAACGTCGCCCAATGCATGCAAAAGTAAACAAGACTCTCAGATGCAAACATACGACTAGGGATGACTTACCTATTACCCACAAACTGACTCAACTCAATCTTTCTAATGTGGTGTGTGTAAATATGTTGAGATAGTTACTTTTACCGATTACCTGGCCAATATCTTCTCCCGAGTGATACTTCCCCCCCGCTTGGAGGAATGGAACACATACCTGCATCCACTAACACATGCACACAACAATCAATTGTTCATAACAATATGCAGTATACATTAACATCTCCAAAGTTAGAATAATGATAATTCAATAACCTTTCATTCACTTATATGCAGTATTTCACCATGAATAATATCAACAGAGGTAACATTCAAATGAGACAATCATCAAATGAGATAACATTCATATTGATAACAAGGAACAATCATATTTTATTCATCTCAAGAATCCACATTACATCCGTGTTTACCCTATACAGTTATAGTAAATAGTATCTCTACATTTTGGGTGTAACATTCTATCTATTGGAAATCATTGGAATTAATTCAAATTTATTGAAAATTATGAGAAATACAGATTGTAATGTCATTCCCCTTATGTTATATAATGTGTTTCCTATATATGTAACAATTAGGGATTTTATAATATTTGATACTTTTTACAATGCATTCAATATATTGAAACTCAATTGAATGAATTTAAATTTATTGAAAACTATGAGATACAAATTGTAATTTCATTCCTCCTATGTTATATGTTTTGTTTCCTATGTTGCTACGGATTTTCCTCTCTCACATCACAAAGTCTCTACTATATGGTGGAGGATGCTAATGATGACCACTTAACTATTCACGCTCCTAATTTTTCGTCGAATGACTCCTCCGAGGATGATGGTGTGTCTATTTCTTCTAGTGTGGCTCTAATGCCCTCGGACTCTATGGTGGAATCTCCTACCCCTTGCCAATCAACCTACCCTTGGCTTCAAATCCTCCTCATTTTTCTTCCCGTGGTGATAGACTCTTGATGGGGTAATCCCCACCAGTTCACATTGTCCTATGCATGTGGATGCTCCATCTTCATGTGTTTATGGGCCCTTTGAGGGGGTTTCTCCTCATGCTTCCCCTTGTAATAAACATTTAGATGAAAATATTACTTGGACTATTGTTCGTAGAAAGAGAAAAGGTATTCCTTCTTCCTCTTCCCAAACTCATAGTTGTGTTGTGGGTGAAATTTCAACTCCCTCTTGACCTAGGTTTTTCTAAGTGGGACGTTGGTGGTCCCCATTCTCTCCTTTTGTCTATTGTCTTGTTTGGCAGTTTGGCTACAGTTGTTCCTCATTCTCTTGTTTGTATTGTTTCTCTATTTTTATGACCTGTTTGGGCTTGCTTCATCTAGCCTTTTGGTAGTCTTTGTATGTCAAGACCCTTGTTTCCCACTTATTTTTTGTACAAGAGTCTAGGCCCTTTAAAAATCCTTGCTTATCATATTTAAGATACGATTAGATAAACAATCATCCACCAAACTTTTAAGAAGGAATGCTTACCATCCTTAATTGCTTCTTTATGTCAATCATGAACCTTGAAATGAACATATACATCCTTAATGTAAAATGGAATTTCTTGTTAAAACTCACAAATGTCAAAGGGATTTTGAAAATGGCTAATAAAGCAAAAGGTATTGGAGAAAAAAAATTGTGGAGATAGAGAGGGTGAACAATGAGCATAGGGTAGTGAAGAAGAAGAAAAATAAATTTGTAAATAATTTGAGGATATTTTAGTTGTAGAAACTTGGTAAGAGAAAGTATAGTGAATACAAGGTCACAAATATAGTAAATATTGGTATTACTTGAAATAATTTTAGTTCATAATTTTCTTTCTAATCTATTTTTTAATGTATCCTCCATATTTTTATATTCTTCATAATATTTATCTAAGTAAATTACTAACTAAAAAATATAAATATTAGGATGAAATGTTGTAATGAATAAAAATAGTAGCCAATAATAGATTATACAAATATGATAATTATGGATTATTGAATTGGCAATATAAATGGCAATACACTTGTATTATGATGTTTTATGAAGACTCAAATGTGTAGTTTTTCAATAAACTCATTGATCCATATTTCATGAGTAGTGGTTAACATGAACCTGTCTCTCATGAATATGAATGGTGCACTTAGCACTCATTGTACATCTAGGTGTTGCTCATAGGGGTAAATCATAAAATGATTACATCAAACTGAAGCTCATGGGATTCCTTACAATCTGGGCTTCATACATACAAAAATCTGCAACATAATGTCTTCTACATTTTGGCATCATTCTGACATCATTTGGGTAGGAAACTGCAACTTCTCCAAAATCCGCCCTCTCCAAATGAATATGCATCAATATATAGAGAATGTGTGAGGAGAAAACTATTATTGGTTTCCAAAACAACCTTCAATTACCCCCTTGAAATCTGATGCCCAACTTGAGGAGAGATAAAAATATAAATTATAAATTAATGCCTTGCATTCATAACCTTCACATGGGTGCATAACTTTTGACCAATGATCTTTGCCAACTATGACACCTTCAATGATTCCTAGCCGCTTCGATGGCTCCAAATATGAACATGCAAAGCTTGTCGCACAAACATGCAATTACATGAAAGTCATACAATTGAACATGCAAGAACATGCACCCCAAGTGATCCCCACCAAGAATGGGATGCCCAAAAGGGGTATTTCCCAAATTTTCCTTAGAAATATTTATAAATGCATAATTCCCACCAAATTACAATTATAATTTTACCACAAGGGAAATTACAAAGTTGCAAATAAAAATATTTATTCTCCTAACCCCTAAGCCCTCATTGAAAATAAACAAAATTGAAATAACAATATTTTTGGTGATGCAAGATTGCTAGTACCCCTACATGCTCCTGCATCAAGTAGTCACCATCAAGTAGTCACCCATCTCATTACTTCTTTGACTCAAACATGCTTAACCTTGAAATTTCCCCCAAGATTAAGCTCACTTAACTTGCAACCTCTTTTGTAAAACTTTATGCAAGTGTTGTGTCTTATGAATCATTCATTCTTAATTGACACATTGTCAATGTTTTGATTTATTATCCAGCAATACACATAGGGTGATGGAGAAGGGAAAAAAATGGAGATAACTAGAGCCAATTATAAAGATGTTTAGTGAGATATAATATAGTGAAGACAAAAAGGTCACAAGATTATTAAATATTGGTGTTACTTTAAAAAAATATTTCTTATTTTTCTTTCTAATTTTTCAATGTCTTATCCATTTCTCCTTATTAATACCAATAGATACTATTGTAAATAGAATTTATTAACTAGTTATTAGTAGTTGCACCTATCAAACAATCACATTTTATGTTAGGTTATTTTATTTATTTTTAAATCTACAATTTATGCTTAACTTTTTCTCAAGATTTTAAAACATGTTATTAGTTAAATGGGAGTTAGTTTAAGAGTAAACAAGTTTTGAGAATTATCTTTTTTAAATGAATTGGTCTAAAATCAAAATAGATTTAAAATATGTTACTAGTCAAATTAATGTTTTTGATTAAGGGGATAATACAATTTTTGAAGGGGCCCCAAAACTCTTTACACACAAAATTGTAGCTAAGTTGCAACAAAGCAAAACAAAAGGGACCTCAAGTCCACCAACCACATAACAACATAACTTAACAACAGTAGGTATCTAAACAATGTCTATCATTTTCCTATCAATCATCATCCCCTTGGCCCTCATATGGGAATTTGAGACCGATTTAGGAAGACCTCTCTTCCCTCTTTGAATGATTTTCCAAGATACGTCTTCTTCTAGATCAACTGAATGAGGGGATGGGACACCATCCTCCACCAACTCCTCCAAGGAAACCTCTTACAATGAGGACAAAGGATTGTCCAAGGAATTTGAATGTTCCACCATCTATAAAACATCACAGGTTCTCCCAAACTCCCCTAAGTGTGAGATGAGACCAAACTTTGAAGGAGAAATTTACACTAGATCTAAAGAAGTCCTATTAAGAAAATTGGTCAAGAACATTAATTAGTTAAAAAATAATAAATTTATTAAAAATCAAAATTTATCAAATTTATTAATTTAATAAGAAGTTAGAATTATACTTGATAAATTTGACAAAGTAAATACCTCGCTATCATTAACTATTGGCTTCAAACCCAAATAAATAAATAAATACATCACCAACTCATCCTTGATCTAAACTCATCCTTGATCTAATGGGCTAAATGTGAACAACAGATTATTTAAAAATAATAATCAAACTAAAGTTGTGATGGTATCTTGTATTATTTCCACCAATGCATAGTATTACTCTATCTTTAAAGCATTCCCTTTACTTTCTAGATAAAACATGGAAATGTTTCATTAGATAGAGATAAATCATGTTGAATTTCATGTGTGAAATGTAAGCTAATTGTTCGCACAAATGTAGTGTTCTAACTAGTAAATGTACTTTAGGGTTTATTTGAGCTACTTACTTGTGTGCCCAATCAAATGGGGTAAATTTTTACCCACCCATGTTAATAAGAGGTAAATATGGCTCTCTTTTTTCATGCATTTATTATTATTATTTTAATAAAGAAAAATTACAAAATAGAAAATGTAGTCAACTAAGTTGTGAAGAAGATCGAACAATAACAAAATTAAACCATAAATAAAATAACATGATTACATACACCAAAAACTTTATAAAGATTATACAATATTGTTAAAAAATGAAATATTGTCCAATTAGCTAACTAGTTGTCTTACTACATAACCTTGATAGTCAAGATATAGAATCATCACACATCCATTTATACTAGAATCAACTTAAAGCCACAAAGAATGTCAATTATAGAAAGACAACAAAATAACTATATCATCTCTTCAAAAGCATGAGTGTTATGAATGTAATGTTGAAGACGTGGTATAACCCTAATTATTTGTTTAAAGCTAGCAAACTTGAAGATTAACCTGCTCCAACTAATAGGTGACTCTTTTTCATTCTTTGACATAGCTTGTAATTTGGAGGATAAAGAAGCAATATGAAAAAAATTCAAAGTAAAGCCTTGTAATTACAATTTTTAGATGAAAAATAAAATTAGAAAAAATAGCTAAACATATACTATTTCATAAATGTAGAAGGATAACTTGTCTAATTGAGTTAGTAAAAATATTGATCCTCAAATCAATTTCAAATAGAGCCTCTTTCTAGTTTAAATAATGGCTAAACAACACATTGTTTTCTAAAACTAGTAAACCATTTCTTTTTAGTAAACATGTATCCCTAATTTCATTGACATTAATTTTTTTTATTGTAACTAGCTAAATAGAACAGAATTTTGTTCTTTCACTCATAGCTAATTTGTAGTGTAATAATTTCTAATCAAGCATTTTAGTGTTTGAGCCAACATTAGATTTCTAGATTTGACCACTTAACTTATTCCAATGTTTATGATTGAAATTAAATTTCTATTTAATATTGAGATGGGCAACTAAGGATATTTTGGGAAGAGGATAGAGATATATAAGTGGTTTAAAGGGCAAAAAAATTGAACAAAGTCAATGTTAATCTTTGAGAAAGTTACAAGATGGAGTACACAATTTGATAATTAAATTAGGTGGGACTAAGGATTGAATAAAGAGGAGGAATTACTTGGAATTATTATTCAAGTCAAATAAATTTTTAATATCTAGACATAAGGATCATTGTAGAGAAGAAAAGTCTCATAAATCACCAAACTACCTAATACCTCTTTTGAACAAATCAAAATCCCTCCCAAGAAATATTATAGGCAATACTTCTCCTTGAAATTGGATAATTTTTTATTCCAAAATATCTATTAATAGGATTTTGATTATAGAATAGGATAGATTATGGAGGACCATATGACATCTCATCGAAATTAAAAAAATCCAACTAGCATGGGATTTTACTCGGCCTAGATAGCCACATCAAAGGCTTCAAGAAGGTTTTCATGACCTAACATATTAATCATTACAGCCACTTCAAAATCAAGAGCTTTTAAATAGTAAATGAATGCAAAATCTAATAAAGGGTGTAATGCCCCGTCATAATAACCTAAGGAATGTTGCAATTGTGTTATAAAGGTGTAATAATTTTTTTTTTAAATGTAATGATATTAAATTAATTAGTTGCATACATTCGTTAAGTTACACGACGTTACACTACTTGAGTTTCCATAGACGACTTTAGTATTTAGCGTTCACATATATAATTAACATAAACTTAAAAAGTAAACATTGCATATCATTTTAAAATCCCATTCAAGATAACATAAAGTACAAACATGTTTCTTACATTGCATTTGATAAGATATTACAATACTCATTCATCTGATGAGGTGGATCAAATAATAATTACATTTTACAATGTTCACCTCATAAACAATTGAGGGATGTTTTACAAGAATGCAATAAAGAAAATACATCTATATCCAAGTGCGAGCTCTCCATCTATGAAGCTCTCGATGCTATGATCATAAACTAGGGACCCAACGGAGTAAGGTGCACGTTCCACCCAACCATGTGGTACCTGTAGGTCCACCCCTCATGCTAGGAGATAGTAATATGGTTACCTAGACATAATCTACTAACCCTAGACACAAGTACATAACTAACTGATGGTTACATTGCTTCCAGATTTAAGACAATTGAATGTACTACGTACACAAGGTTAACTGTTATTTTAGGTGGAGTGTCATCACAATATTGCAAAGGTTACCCTGGTGTTTCTTCCTAGGTTCCGGCCCCCAACATGGGTTACCCTAGTAACCTCTTATGAAACCCGGCCCCATTGCAAATCATTGCGGAATCGAATGTCTTTTGAAGGAACAAGACACCGATTTTCCATTCCAGGCCTTCTCATCTTATACTCAAGACTGAACTAGCTCATGAGTCATTAAGTGAGGCATAAACATCTTGTTAAAGATTTTAATTCTAACTACTGTGTTGTTTAGTTATCACTGACTTACTAACTCTTTGTAAGTTACCCTGACACCACTTTGTGTGTCGGACCTTACATAGAGCCACTCCCCTAAACATAACAAAGGTATACTAAGTTTTCCTGACTAGGTTTTACAAGGTGCACAAAATTCAATCACATAATAACAAATGGCACACACAACGGTCATTAAAATTTTTATCATAAACCAGGTAACAAAACACCATATTCTAACACGTGCACAACCCAAGTCAACTCATGAAATGCATTTGAACAATAACACACCCTTACTATACAGTTCATTCTGGAAGACTTATACAACTAAGACTTTCCCAATTTTCCCAAAAAGAAACACGATTAAAAGAAAATCAAGAAAAGTAAATGTCTACTGTTCGGATATACTAAATCCAGTCATTCAAAAGATATAGCATGAAATTATAGCAATTTAATTGTAATTCTTTTCTCAAACGATAAGGAAAATTGCATTAAATTATTCTAATTTTAACTTCCTCAATTTCACATAAAAACAAAAACTAAATTTATTCTTTCAATCATAATATTTAGAACTAGTGGATCTCATACTTCACATATATCTACAAACAACTGATTCATTAAATAATCCCTTTTAAATTTTAAAAACAAATATTTAAATATTCAATTTCCTATATAATATTAAAAACAAATATATATATATATATACACACACATATATATATATATATTCTTATTTAATGTAAATTATTTATATTAAAATTTTGAATGAAAAATGTTTAATAAATCCATACGCACTCCATTCGAAATTTCGTTATACATTACAAAGGAATTAAACTAGGGTTTCGGCCGCATTCGCAGCCGCCCCTAATGGGCCATGGCTGTGGCGGCAGCCTGTGCACTGCCTGTGAAGGCAGCGCCGGGCTGCCTCCACAGCCGCTGCCCTCCATGGGCGGCTGTGGAGTGGCCCCTGCACCCTCTCCACCACCTACTATGCATTTTATTACATATAAATTAAAACGGATTTCAACCTACGAAATTTCAATTCGCATGAACGGAAATCTTAATCCATTTTTTTTAATATCATACGCCTATACGACGATTTAAATTAATTACTCACATAATTAAAAATAAGCTTCTTTCACAATCTAATTTATAAATAAGATAAAATATATGTATAAATATATATATATATATATATTATATATATATATTTATACAAATTAACAAGATTTTCATACAGAGGATTTTTTTAGAAAACTCTACAGAGGTTCATTTGAAATAAATATTCAACGGGGTTTCAAAGGGAAATAGGGGAAACTGTAAAATTTTCAAAGGGGAAATAGGGAAATTTCACAGTACGCATAAAATTTTATTTTCCAGATGAATTCTAATTTTTAATTCTAGAAATATAAATTTCATTTTCCCATATATCAATAATTTCCTTTCACACAAACTCATTTTTCCAGAAAGGAAAGAAATTCAATAAATCCCTTTCAGAGAATAAACAGTAAAGGATTCTTCCGAAAAAAAATACAGAGGATTTAAATTAAAGAAATTTCTTTCACAGATATTCTTTTCAAAACAACAAATTAAAACCACAAGAGGAATACTTGATATCCAGAAGCTTTAGAAATTGGTTTGGTGATGAGAGCCTGTGTTGCCTGTAGCTTCCAAATCCTTTCCCGAGAACCAATTCCCAAAACACGAACCAGAGAACATCCACAAATTTGCAACAAAACCAAAAGCATAAAAACCAATTTTTTTTTAAACAGAGCCCTGATATTTTTTTCCCGTGAAGAATAGAATAGAAACTTCTTCTGTATTTTCCCAGATCCAAAATAACCTCTGGAAAATTTCCTCAACCAAAAACAATCAATGCAACTGGCACACTTGTCGAGAAGAAGAAAATATCTTCAACAACTTCTCGGCAATCTTGCCTTTCAAGATTTGCATGAAATTAATTTATTTAAAATTTACAATTTCAATTTACAAATAAAATACAATTTTTATTTAACAATTCAAAATGCCATTTCTAAATAATATTTATTTTCAAATTTTATTTAAATTAATTTACACACATTTAAAACAATTTAATTTAATCAATTAATTTATTTAATTAAATGAATTTAATCTTTTAGGATCAAATTATTCAACCAAACAAACTAATTAATTAATTAAATACAATGCAAAACTAATTTCTTTAACATTTAAAAATTAATTTAAATAACAGTAATTAAAACATAATAAACTATTATTAATTAACAAAATTTTCCTTCCAAACAATCAATTCAAACAGAAAAAGACAAAACAAGACAACCAAAGACTCCAAACAAAACTGACAATGTACTATAACCAGGTTATAGACTAGACTAGGATAAACCATGCTACTACCTCCCAATCAACATTTCCGTTGAGTCTTGACACGCTCAGACTTGAGTAGCCAGGTGGAGTCGGTGCCATGTACCTGCAATCCTGCAACCAGGCAATAACATGCATATATATATAAACCATTGTACAGGCACACCGTGCAGAGAAAATCACGGACATCACAGGGCACTCGCAAGCGAGTGATGCGATTATGTTCTCCACACCAATACACGTCACATCAAACTGACGAATTAAATAACAGTTAGTCCATCATAAACATACATATAGCAATAATCAACTAAAGGAAAACATCTATGCTATCTCAAAGCATATCAGAAATTAAATATCGCAATACCATGTATCAACATGTCACAAAGTAAATCCACTGTCGCTCAAAATCAGCGATCCAAGTATCCAAACAAAGTACCAAAGTCTAATAGTATGAAAACATGCAACAGAAAACATAAGCATAAATGGAGGGGTACTACAAAGGGCACATGTCACCAAGGATCATCTCTTAAGCCTTCTTGAATATGGAGTTTAAATCTTCCATAGATTACATTGGGGCTCCTTATTGTGGTGATATTCTCAATTAAATAGAAGTAATCCATCTTGTCCTTAAACTTTTGGTTCTTGATAAATCTCAAAAAATGCTCCTAGTGTACAATAGATGTAGGTTTTCAGTCTCACAATAAATAACTTTACCCCTATGAGATTTTGCCAATAGTTTAAAAAAAAAAAATTAAGCTATGGGGTGATCCCACAATAGTGTGTTCTATTTTTTGATCAAATTGGGACATTGAAATTAGCATTTTTAACCATTTTTTTTTACTTTTTATCATTTATAGCAACAAAATTGTTAAGAATTTTTTTTAAAAAAAAACAAAGGGGTAAAAACTTTATTAGAAATCAAAAAAGAGCATTACAATAAGAACCAAGGGACCCAGCCCCAGAAAACAAGGCGAAAACCCCACAGCATAAAACAAAATCAACTATTCCCATGTATCCTCCTATCCTCCTCCAAGAACCGGTCTAAATCCAAATGTAGCTCAGGGTTAACCTGATCCCAATCCTCAACCTTCCAACCACTATCATGCTCAGAGGCCCATTTGGCCAAGCAGTCAGCAGCACGATTGAACCACTCCCTCGGGATGTGAACAAAGGATGCCTCCTCCATCCGAGAACTAACCTGAAGAATTCGTTGAACCACCGAAGCCAACTGCTAATTTATATCAGATATCTTTCAATCATTCAAGAGATTAATCAAAATCTGTGAATTAGCTTCACATATAACCTTTCTCCATCCCAAAGCAAGGGCCCTCTCAATAGCATGAAGAATTGCCAGACCCTCCATGAAGTTAACAGTCTTCACCCCCTCATGTATAGAGAACAGAAAAATCACCGACCCAGCTGAGTCCTTGCCAACCCCACCAATTCCAGCAGGCCCAGGATTTCCCCTAGAAGAACCATCAGTATTGATCTCTAAAAATCCATTGGGAGGAGGTAACCACCTTCCAACCCGTTGAACCCTCTTTTTCCCATGCCTACAGTTCCTAGAACTGACAAAAGATGAATGAGTTTCTTGAAGACCCAGTCTGGCCACCAACTCAGCATCACCTCTCTCCAAGGGGAAAACCACATCACATTTAGCTAAAACAGACTCCTGCACCATTCCAAGCATACATATCCAAACTTGCCGACCAACCAACTTCTGATCACGAAAAATTCGGCGGTTTCGCTCCAGCCAAATCTGCCAAAGCAGAAAGGTAGGGCCCACGAACCAAACTTCCTACAAAAAGGAAGCCATAGAAGGAGGTCTTCCCATACTATCCCAAAATTCAACCAAAGAGCACGCATGAATACAAGGAAGCTTCCACACCTCCCACCACCAATGCCAAAGTTGCACAACAAAGGGGCACCGGAAGAACAAATGCGAAGAATCCTCTTTCGCTCCCCCACACAAAACACAAATTGAAGGTCCTTGAAATCCCCATTTACGAATGTTATCCCAGGTCAAGCACCTATTCCAAGCCAAAGTCCAAACAAAGCAGTTGCATTTAGGCCACGAGAGTTTATTCCACACCCTTTTCCACCAAAGAACCTCTGCCCCAGTTAGCTTCTGAGCCAATAACACCTGATAACCAGAAACAACAGAGTAAACCCCCTTAGGATTATGGGTCCAAGCAAGAATATCCTCTTCTAGAAGAGAACTACAACTCCTACTATGAAGAATCTTGTGAAGCTCAGCACTTTCTTCCGCAAGTCCCAAATCTGGCCACTCTGCGGGATCCTTCCAATGAGCTACCTCCAACTGACCAAAAGAAGCAACAGACTTGAAGTCACTCACCCTAGCCCAGCCAGCCTCGAGAAATATTTGGCACAAAGGAAGTAGGTTGGGGAACTAAGAAGTAAGTGGAGGGAATCCATCCCAAGAATCCGACCAGAAGAGAGCTTCAGTTCCCCGTCTACAGATCCAAAATAAACCTTCCTTGATAAGCTTTGCACCCTTCTGAAGAGTATTCCAAATCACTGAACCTTTCCCCTCAAGAGGGTAACGAGGGAGATCCTGTCGTGGAATCCCCGGGAAATACTTATGAGATAATATCCTGGCCCACAGCTGATCCTGTTCCACACACCATCTCCAAAATAGCTTAGCAGCCACAACCACTTCGGGCATAACGCAGACTGTCAAAGACCAAGACCACCAAATTGCTTTGAGCTGCACAAAACATCCCACCTGACTAGGCTCCACTTGGAAGATGCCAAACTTCCCGCCCATAAGAACTTCCTTTCAAGAGAATCCAACTCCCTCAGAAAACCCATCGAAGCCACCTAAAGCATACATCTGTAGGTAGGGAGAGCCTGCACCACCGACTTGAGAAGCTGAACCCGCCCCGCAAAAGACAACCATCTGTGAGTCCAATGATTAACTTTTGCACGGAGCTTATCAATAATATTCTGCCACGAACCCTTGGGAAGATGGCGAACAGAAATTGGGAAACCCAGATATGTCAAAGGGAGAACCCCTATCTGAAACCTTAAGATATTAGCAATTCTTCTCTATATGGGGCTCGGCGTATTGAAGAAGAATATGGAAGACTTCTCCTCATTAATCAATTGTCCTGAAGCAACAAGATATATGTCCAACACCTGCCTCAAGTTAGTAGCTTCCCTAACAGTAGCCATCCCCATCAGGGCAGTATCATCAACAAACTGCAAATGAGATTGCAGAGGCAAGTCTCCACCCCATCACCAACCCTGAATGATGCCAAGCTCCACCCTTCTTTTCAACAAACGTCCAAGGCCTTCCACAAGAAGCAGAAAAAGATACGAAGAAAGAATATCCCCTTGGCGCAAACCCCTTGAGGCACCAAAAAGTTCATAATGATCTCCATTTATCAAAATTGAGAAGGAAACAGACGTGACACAGCTCATGACCCATTGGATCCACTCCTCACCAAAACCAAAAGAAACAAGGATATTCTACAAAAAAGGCCATCTAACCCTGTCATAAGCCTTAGCCATATCCAGCTTAATGAACATAGCCTTCTCATGGGAGTTGTCCATGGAGTGGATGGTCTCCGTAGCAATGACAACCCCATCAAGAATCTGACGACCCGCCACAAATCCACTTTGTTCCTCCGAAATCAGCACTTTAAGCCACTTCTTCAATCTCTCATCCAATAACTTTGAAATGATTTTATAAGGCACATTGCAAAGAGAGATAGGTCAGAACTGAGATAACCTATCAGCCCCTTCACACTTGGGTATGAGAGCAAGGAAGGTGGAATTCAGAGCACGAAGCATCTGTTTATTCCTCTCAGACTCAAGGACAACCGCCAGAAGATCCAACTTTATGATATCCCAAAATTCCTGAAAAAATTCAATCGGGAAACCATCGGGACTAGGAGCTTTACCCTTCTTCATCTAAAACACAATTCCCTCTAGCTCATCAAGAGAGATATCTTTCATCAGATACTCATTCGCCTCCCTGGAGACCAACTGAGGAATACAGGAAAGAGCCTGTGCTTCCTCAACAGATCCCCCTCGTGAATCCTCCCTAAATAAAGTAACAAAATACTGAGATGCCTCAACAGAGATTTCCTGAAACGAGGCAAGACATTCACCCCTATCATTCACCAGAATAGGAATGGAATTACCATGCCTCCTGTCCTTCACAGAATTGAAGAAGAAGGTGGTGTTTTTATCACCTTCCTATAACCATTCAACCCGGGCCTTTTGCTTCCAATATATTTCTTCCCGCAATTCAAATTCTTCAACCACTTTCAAAGTCTTAGCCTCCTCCCTTAGAAGATCCTCAGAGGCCCCATTCTCACGAATCAACTGTGTAATATTATTCAACTCCTCCTGGGCAGCAACCTTAGCATGAAAGATATTACCAAAACATCACCGATTCCACCTTTTAAGCTGATATTTGACAAACTGAAGAAGCTTGGAGAATGTGTACATTGTCGTACCAAAATTTGGTCTACCAATCCGCCACCACTCAGCCACATGTTCATGAAGAGTAGGATCCCGTAACCACATAAGCTGGAACTTAAATGAGGGAGACTGAGGCCCCCATGCAGAGATAATACTAAGCTTAATAGGCCAATGATTAGAACCTTTCCAATCAAGAATTTCAGATCGAGTGGACCATAAGTCTCCAACCCAATAACAGGAAACCAAGAATCGATCCAGCCTCTTAACAACACAACTCTCACCAATTCTCCTATTATTCCAAGTGAAGCGACCATTACTTGGCAGAACATCAATAAGATTTAATTCAGAAATGCTATCTCTGAATAACAGAGCAGAAGGCTCCAACCTAGGAATTCCACCTCTTTTCTCAGAAAACTCCACAATAGCATTAAAATCGCCAGCCATAACCCACGGATGGTAAGGAGCTAAGCTACGAACAAAACGAAGATGGGACCATAGAAGTTGTTTACCCAGAAACTCAACAGGAGCATACACATTAGAGAGGAGAATACACTCACCAGTCTCATACCAAGAGGCGACAAGGGATATAGAGGATCTAGAGGACATCCACCATAGGGGGAAAATCTTCCGAGGGTTCCAAAAGCAAGCCACCCCTCCAGAAGCACCAAGAGCCCCCACACACTGGCATTCACCATATTTCCACAGCTTAGGAGCCATGGCCAACATATTATCTACAGATAATTTAGTCTCCTGAAGAAAAAGAACATCCGGAGAATGATTCCTAACCAAATCACGAACAACTTTTTGTCGAGGGCCACTGTTCAAGCCCCTTACATTCCATGAGAGAACAATCATTTCTGGGGGCATGAAAAATGTGAATCCAAGAGTCTTGACTGACCCTGACTCCACCAAAGTTTCCCCAGTTAATTTAATCTTCTCCATATCCTTTTTCCTTCCCAGCTTGGAAGTCCTGTCACCAACCCCTTTCTTCAGTTCATTTTGCTGAATACCCAAACGAGAGGAGGCCAAAGAGCTCTTCCCCACATCCTTGCCACCTTTCAGGGGCAATGGGGAACCACCTCCACCACTCTTCGAAGCTCCAATAGAAGATTCTTGTTCAGTCTGGACAATCAATTGTTGATCCATATCCATCTGCCCAACCCCAATCTCCTGCACAACCTGCATGGCCTCCAATGGTGGCCCATCCTGTCCTGTACCCAAAGTTCCCTGATCCAAGTTCAGCAACCCCGGATTCACTTCCTCCTAGCTGAGATCATCCAGCACCTCAAACCTATTAAAAGTTTCATCATCCTGCCTCTCCCTCAAGGTCCGCTTCTGGCCCCGATTCCTATTACGAGCCTTGACAGGGACATAACCATCATCTCCATTACCATCACCCGGAATAGGCTCCTTACCATTATCAGTCCTAGGTGGATTACGAGAAGGCTGAGAAGGTTGGGGCACCACAGGCTTAGCCCTATGGCACCTACGCTGCAAGTGACCATATTCATGACAAAGACGACACTGAAAAGGTAGGGTTTCGTAATCTAGCTGTTGCACCCAAGTATATGATCCAGCACTCACTTCAACAGAATCTGGCAGTGGCTTGCTTAAATCAATTTCTACACAGATATGAGCAAAAGTCATTACCTTTTTATACTGCGTCTGTTGTGAAGACCCAACAGGTTTACCAAGCATTCAAGCCACCAAATGCAACATGTCATCCCGCCAACACTCAACTGGAAACCACGGCAACCGAACCCAAACTGGGATTTGACTCGGTATTGCCTCAGTCGGGTTGAAGCCAGCATGCCATGGCTTGATAAACAAACCCACCTGGTTATAAAAATAGGGGCCACCCTCGAAGACCTTATTCCGATCTGCCATGCAATCAAAAGAGACCATAAAAAAGTTGTTCGCAAGGAGCCTAATCTCCATCTCCCCCTCCGGCATCCAAGTCCGTTGAGCCCAGGATTCCAAAAATGCAGCGAGACTCTCAAACCCATGAACTTGCAATAAAAAGAGTGCCTTGAATAGTATTCAATATCATCTGCAAGCATTTCCATCGGGATAATCAACTTCGGTCGCTCTTTGCATCTTTCCAAACACCCATTAATCTTCGTTATTCGGGAACCACTAACCGATCCTAGATCATTCATCTCCATCTCTGAAGAAAACAGCATATTATCAAAAACATTCACTCCATGCGCCGAAGGCTTCGAACCAAATGCTGATCGGAAATCCAATTTGGGGCTAGCCCCAGATGTTTCCCCACCCGGCATAGCAAAAAATAAGATCCCCAGTAGGCATGCAAACCCCCAGGACACTTTAGCAAGAAATGGAAAAAAGAAAAGACCCCAAGGGAAGGATCAAAACCCTTCCACCCACAAGCCACCCAAACGGCAGCAAGAAGGCCTCCAGAAAAGAAAAAACCCCACCACCACAGCCCCGATAGCTTCAAAAAACCCCCCCCACAACGTAGAAGTGAGCAACACACAGAGAACGAGCTAGGGCCCGGTCGCCCTAGCTCGGCTTGTAGAGCACGCGAATGCCATGAATCATACTCCCGCATTTGAATTCCAAATTGTTAAGAATTTGAAGATGATGTGAACAAGTTATTTTTTAGATTGTGAGTAGATATATATAAAAATTCTTTTACATTATTTTTAATTAGCTTATTTTTATAGTTAATGTTATTTTTTTAAATGGCATTTTATTCCATAACGCATAATTTTTTTTACAAAAAGGATAAAATTTTAAATTCTTAAACATAGATTGTAACGCTACTATCTAATATGCACAAATTATTTTGTGATTTTTCCTTGCATATTTTTTTTTTTTATGTGAGATTCATTATAATTTACATAGTTTCATTCCATAACCCATAGCTTTTTTTGTATATATCTATTTTAATTTTTTTTGGAAACAAGAAAGTCAATATGTAGTTCATAAATTTATTTATTTTAATCTATTCTTTTCATGTGTATGGAAGGAAGACCTTGATGTTTGGCAAAAGACTATGTTCAATAGAAAATAAAATATATATAATAATTAAATTAAATATATTTGCAATTGTACTTTTTAGAAAGCTTACTTTGAGGGCTACAATCCTACAAAATATCATGTCTCAGTGACTTAGTTTGATTGTCCAACCTAGGCTTTGAAACATAAATTTCTTTAGAGAAGTGTGTGACTAGAAGGAGAATGACATCTAAAGGGCCTTAATTTGGAAGTGCTTTTGAATGAAGATATATTTTTAAAAGTATCCAAGGATCTTCATTCTAAGACCTACCTTTGAATGAAGGTCCTTTGGTCAACTATAAAGATATTTAAATATTCCTATGCAAATACCTTCAAATGAAGATGTTTTAGAAGTAGTATGAAAATATTAAAAAAATACCTTCAAAAAAATATCATCTTTTAAAAAAAATCTACCTTCATTCGAAGGTGATTTCTATGTGACCTTCAAATGAAAGTATTCATTCAAAAAAAAAATCTTTGATCAAAGATGTTTTCCAAATTTTATATCATGTCTCATGCAAAATTTCAATGTCCCACAATGGGACACAGTATTATGGGCTCACCCTTTGATGTCATAGATCTCATACATTTTATGACATCATGTGATCAAACTAGGGAATGGAATTCCTTTATTGAGCTAGTTATACAAGACCGCTATAATCCCAAGAAGTAAAGGGTAGATTTCTTAGGGCAACCATCAAACTTACAAGTATGTTGAGATAAACATAGAGTTGTGGACTAGACATGACCTACAAAAATGAATATGTGTTATTTTATTATCAAAAGCCACCAAGCGGATGACTCATGGTCATAAGAGCTAATTTTCCTATAATTCTCCACTAGAATCATAGAATATGGAATCAAATTTACATGATGGGATAAAACTATTTTTAATTAGAATTTATACTTGAACTAGTTAAACATATTAAGTTAGTACTTTGTAGGTTAGAGCATTATCGATTAGGTATATTGTATTTTATTAAGTTTAGTATTAAGTAAATAGTCAATTTATTGTGTATCACCCCCATTAGTAAATTAATATATAATTGCATGTCCCCTTAAGCCATCCTCTAATTACATTATATAAATTAGGTATTTGTATGTTAGTAAATTATAGGTTCACTATGAACTTTCATTTATTAGCTAGTTAGATTTGTAGGTTAGTAATTAGTAATTTTAGTTTCAAGTAAATAGTTAATTGATTTAGTATTATCCTCTTAGCAAATTAGCGACTAGATACATTTCCCCATAAGTCCTATGATGTTAAGGCATCGAGTCTTAAGCCCCATTTTAATTTGTGTAACTATGTTCCATAAAATAGGTAATTAATTTATGTAGTTTACATAGGTTAGTTAACTAGTGAAATACAAGTAAAACTTCAATTTTCATAAAAAATAATTAGTAATTTGAATAGCTGGTCACTTATTAATTTGAAATTAATTTATGAGTCAAAAAGTATAACAAACACACACACAAACTAGATACATGAAATAGCCAAAAATATACACATCAAAATGAAATAGTCTATGAAATAAATGTATCAAATACATGAGATCATAAAAATGTTTGGGGTGTTGGCAAAACAAGGACAGACAACTAAGAGGGGGGTGAATCAACTGTCACAGAATATTTAAACTTTTCAAACTTAACTTAACTTTAATCTCAGATCTGATGAATGAACAATAAACCACAAACAATCAACACATCAAAAACACAAAGAACACCAAGATTTATTACGTGGAAACCCTGTTAGGGGAAAAACCACGGTGGATGTTAGTCCACAATATTATACCCTATTAAAAGTATAAAGAAGAATAATGGGAATGCACATGCATTCAGGCACACTTCCTAGAGCTCACTACTCAAATACAAGAGGGCTCACTACCCAAAGAAGACACACTATCTTACAGAAATTTGAATTAGATCCACAAGGTATGAACTGAAAAAATAGCTTCTACAAAAGCCTGATTACAGTTATGGTTAAGCACAGAAACACTCCTTCACACTTTGCTCAAACTTCTTCACACTCTGCTCTACAATCGAATGATTAGATCATTATTCGCACATTTTCTCTTCCTCTACTCAAACAAACTCTTTAACTCCACACAAAAAATCACTCTTATATATCCGCAACATGGATTTACATCAACAACTTTGTCGGCCAAAATAAAATATGAAATATAAAACATGTACATAATGTCAGCCCAAATTTATAAGTAAATTTTCAATGTGAATCAAACACCGTCAGCCAATATTATATTGTGTCCCAAAACAACATCTTTGAGCGTGCCAAACATTCAAATTTTAATCTCCAAGGATCCACAACACGTTATGACCACCATGTCAGCCAAGAACATAAAAATCCGAACACACAAGAGAAAAATCACTGACCACAAACACACTGATCAACACGAATGTGCAACAAAGATAGAGCATGATCTAGAAACATCCACAAGAATCAAGAATCAACAGAGAAGCATCTGCAACAACTGAAATTAGTAGAATCACATCAACTTCAATCAGGAACACTAACTGAAACCACAGAAATACTGTCATAACACAACTATTCATAACACGATCAAATCTTCACACGGACCTCTAAAAATTTCAGTGGATAAACTAGATACACTCAACAATAAACCCTTTGATCCACAACGATTCATCATCAACGTACTAATCAAGACACCTTCATGACCTTCATTGTTCCAATGTCAACCTGCAACTCTTTCTTTTACAATTTTCTCAATATCCTTGACATATACAACCTTCAATACATCAATGCTAATGGTGTTGACATCAATAACAACCACATATCAGCAACACAACCACAGCATCCAACAATCTCCCCATTTGGCATTGATGGCAACACATGATGTGAAAAATACCATCAACACAACTACACTTACTCCTCCTTTAGGTTCTAACTCTTCTCCTCAACTCTTCCACATGATATTCTTCTCACAAGGCTCTTCTCCCCAGATAATCACCAGTTTTTCACATTACTCTTCTCCCCCTTTGACATCAATGGAAAAGATAAGCATTATCTTTCCACATACAAGCTTTGAACCACTAATTTGCACATCTGACTACTCCCCCTGAGTAGCAGCCATGGAAACATCAATCTAGATCAGAATATATCTGTGAAACACATGGATTGATGCAAATAAATGTATATCTAGTTCATATCAGAAGGGGTAATCACCCCTAGCATCCCTCTGAGATACTCAAAAGTATCCTTTGGCAATGGCTTGGTGAAAATGTCTGCAATCTATTCTTTGGTAAGCACATACTCCAGTCTGACTTCTTTCTCACTCACTTTCTCCCTCAAGAAGTGAAACTTGATTGATATATGATTTTTCTTAGAGTGTAGCACCGAATTCTTCAATATGTTTATTGCACTTGAGTTGTCACAGTATATGGAAATAGGCTCATCATATACTACTCTGATATCTTTCAGCATATGTTTCATCCACAGCACTTGAGTACAATTATTTGCAGCAACAATATACTCTACCTCAGCAGTAGATAGGGATATGGAGTTTTTCTTTTTACTCAACCAAGACACCAGCTTCTTCACTAGGAAGAAGGCACCACCACTTGTGCTTTTCCTGTCATCTACATCTCCTGCCCAATCTGCATCAGTATAGGCACTCAAAGTAAGATCATCATCTTTAGGATACCAAAGCCCAAAATCAACTGTTCCTTTCAAGTATCTGAAAATTCTCTTTACAGGAGTCCCATGAGATTCTTTTGGATCAGCTTGATATCTAGCAACCATACACACAACATTCATGATGTCTGGTCTATTCTGAGTTAAGTAGAGTAATCCACCAATCATTGACCTGTATCTTGTTTGATTTGCCTTAGGATAATCATCATTATATGTTAACTTGCATTCGGTTACCATGGGTGTACCAACAGGCTTTGAGTTTTCCATGCCAAACTTCTTTAGCAACTCTCTCACATAATTGGACTGAGATATGAAAATCTCATTGTCTAACTGAGTGACTTGCAATCCTAGAAAGAACTTCATCTCTCCAATCATACTCATTTCAAATTCACTTTTCATTTCATCAACAAACTTCATACATAGATCATCATCTCCTTCAAAAATAATGCCATCAACAAAGACTTCAATAATCAACTCTTTATCATGATCCAACTTGAAATACAAGTTGTTGTCAGTGATACCTTTATTGAATCCAAGCTTTAGTAAGTATTTATCCAGTCTAGCATACCAGGCTCTGGGGGCTTGCTTGAGTCCATAGAGAGCCTTCTTCAATCAGAAAACCATGTCTTCCTTATCAGTCAGTTGAAATCCATCTGGTTGTTCAACATATACCTCTTCTTATAACTCACCATTCAGAAAGGCCGACTTCACATCCATTTGATAAACTTTGTAGTTATTATATGCAGCATAAGCAAGAAACAATCTTATAGCTTCAATTATGGCAATAGGGGAAAAGGTTTCTTCAAAATCAATACCTTCCATTTGTGAATACCCTTTACATACCAGTCTTGCTTTATTTAGACTACTTCACCTTGTTCATTCAGCTTATTCTGAAAGACCCATTTAGTACCAACCACATTTTTATCTTTAGGTCTGGGAAAGAGAATCCATGTATCATTCTTTTCAATATGCATCAGTTATTCCTTCATAGCTTTCATCCAGTGTTCATCATTGTAGGCTTCATTGACATTTTTGGGCTCAGTCTTGGAAATCAGACAATATTCTTTTGCAATCCCACAATTTTATCTTTAGGTCTGGGAAAGAGAATCCATGTATCATTCTTTTCAATATGCATCAATTATTCCTTCATATTCATCTAGTGTTCATCATTACAGGCTTCATTGACATTTTTGGGCTTAGTCTTGGAAATCAGACAATATTCTTTTGCAATCCTTCTTCTAGTCTGCGCACCTTTATTCTTGTCTCCTATAATTTGATTTTCAAAATGATTTAGCTTTACATACCTCATAATTTTAGTATTCTCTCGCACTTTTGGTTCTTCTGTTCTTTCTTCGACACTTCCACTTGTCTCTCCTTCCTGACTTTCTTGATTTACCAGAACAATTTGAACTTGATTATGTGTCTGAGCATTCTTCCCTTTGTTTGTACTATCTTGTTCTTCATTTGAATCATATCCACAGTATCTATATGATCTAGCAGAGTCCTCATCAACTCTGACATTTGCACTTTCAACCATTTTTCTCAATCTTCTATTATAGCATCAGTATGCCTTTCTTTTAGTAGAGTAACCTAGAAAAATTACTTTGTCACTCCTTGAATCAAACTTTCCTATGTCCTCATCTCTCTTGATATAACACTTGCTTCCAAAGATCTTGAAATATTTAACAGTAGGCTTATAACCAAACCATATTTCAAAAGAAGTCTTACCGGAATTACCATTGACATTTACCTGCTTTAGAGTGTACACAACAGTGTTTATAGCTTCTCTCCAATAGATTTGAGGCACATTTCCTTCTATCATCATTGTTCTAGCAGCATCCAGAATTGTTTTTTTCTTTCTCTCTACAACTCCATTCTATTGAGGGGTTCGGGGAGCAGATAACTGTCTTTTGATTCCATGCTCTTCACAGAAATAATTGAACTCCCGAGAAGTGAATTCACCACCTCTATCTGACCTTAGGAATTTTATCTTTAGACCTATACATCATTCTCTACCATAGCTTTGAAACTTTTGAACTTTTCTAATGCTTCACATTTTTCTCTTAAGAAAGCAACCCATATCATCTTAGAGTAATCATCAATAAGCAGCATAAAGTACCTTTCTCCTTGTAGACTTTTGATTCTGGAGGGACCACATAAATCAATATGCACCAACTCCAGTATTCCATTAGAATGATGTTTGCTCCAAAAAGAAACTATAGTCTGTTTTCCCATATGGCATTCCTTGCATATTGTGTTAGTAGGCTTCACTAGCCTAGGTAGATCTCTTACTGCTTGAGTGGAGCTTACCTTGACAATGTTATCAAAATTCACATGACAGCCTCATATGCCATAACCAACTTTCATCTACTTGAGCAATTAAACAACTTACATTAGCAGCACTCAGGTGAAAAATATTACCTCTTGTCTTTGTACCAGAAGCAATCATATTTCCAGAGCTTCCAAGTATCCCGCATCTTCCATCTTTGAACTGAAGATCATAACCCTTGTCCACCATTTGTTCAACACTCAATAGATTATGCTTCAAGCCTTCAACATAAAGGACACCATCAGTGTTTTGTTTACAACCAAGACAAATAGATCCTTTGCCACGAATCACACCAGCATTGTTATCTCTGAATCTTACAACCCCACCATCATATTTCTCTAGACTTACAAATTTGCTTTTGTCACTAGTCATATGGTGTGAGCATTTGTTGTCAATAAGCCACTCATCCTTTTCTTCAATTCAGGTTGCAAGAGCTTTCTCAACTTTAGTAGATTCAGTAGCCACCAGACCATTTTACTTGATAGCAATGAAAACCCATTCATCTTCATTTCCATTTTCTTTATCAAGTTCTTCATCAGTCACACCTTCTTCAGCAAAATAGCATTTCTTTTGAAATCTAGGTTTGTTAGGCTTGGACCTAGGAACTCTTTCAGGAAACCTTGAAGAAAAATGACCTATTTTACTGCAAGAGAAACATTTAATAGGAAACTTTCCTTTATACTTACCTTGTCCTCTGCCTTCTTTCTTTACAATCAGTGCTTTCAGTTCTTCTACCTCTCTTTCTTCATCTTCAAGTTGTTTCATCTCTTCCTCATACTTGAATGTCTTTCTTGAAATTTCTCCTAGATCATATTTTTGCTTGTTTCTACCGGATGCAGAATCCTTAAATGCAAATTCAGTCTTGGGGGAAAAATCACCAAATTCACTTAACTCAAAAGCAAAAAGTTTACCAATCAGCATATCTCTTGTCAAATTTGTTACTGTTATGAGCTCTTCAATAGCATGATCCTTTGATTTGTAAGAGCCTGAGGCAATGATCTGAGAACTTTAGCTACAATTTCTTGTTCATCCAAGGTACCACCGGCACATCTAATACCCATCACAAGTTCATTTACTCTTTGCATAAAAGAAGAAATATTTTCATCTTCACCCATCTTCAAATTTTCATACTTGCCTTTCAAAATTTGTAGCTTAGCGACCTTCACAAGTGCATCTCCTTCATACAAAGTCTCCAGCTTCTTCCAGATCACATGAGTTGTCTCAGATCCATCACATTTGTCATTTACAAATTTTTCAAAGCACTAAACAAAGCTTCAATAGCCCTGATGTTAATCTCAGCCTCTTTAATCTCATCAGGAGTGGAAGGACCATTCTGAGGAATAACATATTTGTTCTTTTTAATCTTCCAGAAGGGTTCACCAATACACCTCAAGTGACATTCCATTCTTGCTTTCCACAGAGGGTAATTTGTTCCATCGAATCTAGGACTATCCTTCTTGTATGATGTCATCTCAGATCACCTCAAGCTTTTAAACTTCTTTGGAGGAACCTACTCTAATACCAATTGTTGGCAAAACAAGGACAGACAACTGAGAGGGGGGGTGAATCAGTTGTCATGGAATATTTAAAATTTTCAAACTTAACTTAACTTTAATCTCAAATCTGATGAATGAACAATAAACACCACAAACAATCAGCACATCAGAAACACAGAGAACACCAATATTTTTTATGTGGAAACCCTGTTAGGGGAAAAACTATGGTGGATGTTAGTCCACAATATTATACCCTGTTAAAAGTATAAAGAAGAATAATGGGAATGCACATGCATTCAGGCACACTTCCTAGAGC
>VDFB02000007.1:204804626-205076819 GCA_007258455.2 Sequoia sempervirens | reverse complement strand
TTCAATAACACGTGCATGTTCTATCGGTTGAGCAGGATGCATATCACTATAGGTGTTTAGCATATGTGGAAATTTTATGAGGTCGGGCATGGAAAGGGGGAGCAAGATGGTGCAGAAGCATGCATGAAAAAAGCATTAGCATGAGAAGATTTAAAGTATAAAGACAGTGCAAAGTTGATAGATGCAAGATCAATTGTCGAGTGGTGTAATGCTTCAATGGGTCCAGGTAATGAAGGTACGTCTTCAATTCGTATTTTTTTTGGTTGATTGATGATACTAACATATGCACCATATGAGGATTTTTGTACACAAATAGGATTGAGTGAGCTACACTCTTTCCTTAGCTCAAATGTAGGTTCATGGAGTATTGATACATGGAAGATGGCATGCTTTTGTTCTTCATGTACAATGCAAGCCTGGAATGATTGTGAGTCAGGGGAGTGGGTTGACAAATGGTTGAAAAGTTATCTTAGCCCACTTCACACGTATGGCCCTCTGAAGGCAATGTAACACATATGGAATCATCGATCGACTTTGACCACGTATCAGATCTAGTTCAACCAGGTAATATATCTACTTTATTAGTATTTGAAATTCCATATTGTTATCTTACTTTGTACTGTATTCGTAATGTTGACTAATTTCAAGAGATTTGTTGCACATATCAATGCAGAGCATGTTTATGTAGTTAGTGCAGATGAAGACAATGAAGAGGGAACGGACTATTACTTGTGTCATTGTGTTGAGGCCAAAAAGAAATTGGAGGCCCCAGTTATAGATGGAGAAAACATTGAATACCCTACAGGCTCATTGTTGTTACTGGAATGTGGCTTAGAAGGTACCCACATAAGAGTGTTAAACATTAGCTATTTCAATACTTTGACACATATCGTAAGATTCTTTATTACTCGAACCTTGTTGTGGCATCCAATGTTCGTTTGACCAAATATGGGGGTAGACCTTTGAACAAGACCTTGTGGAAGGTTTGTGAGTCTGACCATGAGGCAATACTTGACATAATAAAGAGTAGAGCAGACTCAGATGGTTCGTTGGATTAAATTGTAAGTATATGCACATTGGTTCTTATTAATTTTATACTTGTATGCACATTAATTTGTTTGATGTCAATGCTATCATTTTCTTTTACTTTTCCTATTTGTAAGTAACTTGCTAAACATTGATTGGTGTCCCCTTGCAGAAAATGTAGATTTATGAGACATCCAAGAGAATCTCAGCCAGAAAAGCAATGCAACATCCTTATTTTGATGATCTTGACAAATCTCAATTATCATTCTAAGTCATTACAAAAGTGCATGTGAAGTTTGGTGAGGGAATTTCAAGTTATTCGTTTGAATTTAACCTTATCATGAGCACCTATGATGTATACATTATAAGAGCATCTCGAATTTCAAGTTATTCTATTCATGAGAGGTGTTGTGTGCAATAGGTATCTTGGATCTCCCAGTGAAGATGTATGACCAAGAGTGACTAAGTTGACAGACTAGCATGCATATTTGTAAGTTCCTTCCATCTATTTTCATTTCATTTCCATTTTGGATGCTCTTTATTTTTCTTCTTTTACTTTTCCTATATGTAAGTAATCTGCTTAACATTTATTGGTATCCCCTTGTAGAAAATGCAGATTTATGAGCCATCCAAGAGAATCTTAGCTAGAAAAGCAATGCAACATCCTTATTTTAATGATCTTGATAAATCTCAATTATGATTTAAAGACATTACAAAAGTGTGTGCGAAGCTTGGTGAGGGAATTTCAAGTTATTCATTTGAAGTTAACCTTATCATGAGCACCTATGATGTAGACATTATAAGAGCATCTCAAATTTCAAGATATTCTATTCATGAAAGGTGTTGTGTGCAATAGGTATCCTGGAACTCCCCGTGAAAATGTATGACCGGGAGTGACTAAGTTGAGAGACTGTCATGCCTATCTGTAAGTACCTTCCATCTATTTTCATTTCATTTCCATTTTGGATGCTCTTTCTTTTTCTTCTTTTACTTTGTGTATCTGTAAGTAAACTACTAGAAATTTGATTGGTCTCTCCTTGCAAAAAATGTTGATTTATGAGCCATCGAAGAGAATCTCAACCAAAAAAGCAATGCAACATCCTTATTTTGATGATCTTGACAAATCTCAATTCTAATTTGAAGCCATTATAAAAGAGTGTGTGAAGCTTTGTGAGGGAATCTCAAGTTACTCATTTGAAGTTAACCTCATAATGAGCACCTATGATGTAGACATTATAAGAGAATCTTGAATGTATGAGTGACATTGTAAAAGATCCGTGAGAATAGAGTGCCTAAGGCATTGTAATGAGATTTACTTGTAATGAGATTTACTAAAATAATGAAATTTGGTGTAGGGGCACCAAGGTTATTGAGAAAATTTGGTTCATGGAAGTCTTAAGTTAGTTTTGTGTTTTGAGTTTTGTCAATTGAATAAGGTCATATTAGACCAATTTATAATGTAATAAGTCATGTTAGTTGGTTTTGGGGTCATTTTGGAGTTCATGTTGCATATTTGTCAAAATGATGTATAATTGCAAAAATTAAAAAGTTTTCAATGTGAAAAAGTGCAAAAAAATGTAAACTTGAAGTGATTTTGATAGCAATACAGGGAGGCAATCAACTCACTTCCACAATAGAAAAGGATTTCAACATACATCAAACCCTCATAAGACTCTTTTGGATCAACTTTCACAAAATAAGCAACCCCCCTTTATTCTTCCTATCACACGCAAACCACCATTGGGCAGCATTAACCAATCTGCCAAACCACCAATTCCTCCACTTTTTGGGCGCGATTAACAAACACCAAAACCCTCTTCTTTCACAAGTTAGGCAATGGTTTATTGAAAACCCATACTCCAAACCTTCCCACAGCCAACCAAAGCCTGAAACACCTTCAAAAAGGTCTACACAAGCTTAAAATTTCAAAAGATATCACTGCCCCCAAAGATTTCTTCAAACCCTAGCACTAAACCACCATTTTCCACTCAGAAATGCACAATTTGACATCTAGGCCATCACCTAAAAACCCTCTATTGGCCTCCCTTGCACAAAAAAAAATTCACACATGTTTTATAACCCTAACTAAGCCTTTCCATCAAGCTACATATGCATACAGTGGGTGGAAGGCTTAATATGACATTTTAATGCACTCAAAACCCTTAAAACAAGGTCTACAAACTGACCCTCAGTAATTGGCTTCTAAAATGTACAAAATCACTTGAAATCCAACTAAACCAAAATGAAAACGAAGTTAATTCTGCTGCCCACCTAATTCTATCAAAAAAAGAGCACAATCGCTTCGAGCTACGTTCAACCAGTTCAATCCCTTAAGGGTCCAAAGTGCAAAAGGGCAGCAATCTTTGACGGGGTATTACACGGAAACCGTGGCGCTTACAAAATATTCGTCTAAACCTACAAGATCACGTTGGGCCCCTCTACAATAACCTCTCTCTATTTTTTTTATCATGAAGTGGTTTTCCCGTGGTGTCCAGTTTTCACTTGATGGAAAAAGTGTCAAATGCAAGCAGTGCAAAGTTGCAAAGTGGTGCAACTTTCGTTCTGCAACTTGTGTGACCAAACGGATTGTTCCAACACATCCAAATAGGTATTTTTATGCTAGGAATGGTCCTATTTTCCCCCAAACACGCGGACTCGCTCTGAGCTACGTTCAACCGGATCGATCCCTTAAGGGTCTAAAGTGCAAAATGGCTACAAACTTCAGCATTTTGTTGCTCAGATACCATGATGCTTAGAAACTTCTCTTCTAATCATATGAGATAAATTTTGGCCCCTCTACAATAATCTCTCTCATTTTTATTATCTCGGAGTGGTTTTCCTGTGGTGTCCAATTTTCACTCGATATAAAAAGTGTCAAATGCAAGCAATGCAAAGTTGCAAAGTGGCGCAACTTTCGTTATGCAACTCGTGTGACCAAACGAACTGTTCCAACACATCTTAGTAGGTATTTTTATGCTATGCTTGGTCCTCTTTCACACCCAAACACGTTGAATCATTTTGAGCTACATTCAACTAGATCGATCCCTTAAGGGTCCAAAGTGCAAAATGGTTGCAAACTTCAACATATTGTTACTCGGATACTGTGACCCTTAGAAACTTCTCGTTTGATCCAACGAGATCACACTGGGACCCTCTATAATAACCTCTCTCAGTTTTTGTTCTCTCGGAGTGATTTTCCTGTGGTGTCCAGTTTTCACTTGATGGAAAAAGTGTCAAATGCAAGTAGTGCAAAGTTGCAAAATAGTGCAACTTTCGTTCGGCAACTCGTGTGACCAAACAGACTGTTCTAACGCATATGAATAGGTATTTTTACGCTAGACATGGTCCCCTTTCACACCCAAACACGCAGAATTGCTTTGAACTACGTTCATCTGAATTGATCCCTTAAGGGTCCAAAGTGCAAAATGGTCGCGAAACTTCAAAGATCTGTTACTCTGACATTGTGGACGCTTTGAAAACTTCTTGTCCAATCCTATGATCACGCTGGCCCCTACAATAACCTCTCGGTTTTTCTATCTCTAAAGGAATTTTCCTATGGTGGCGAATTTTCTACTTGGGGAAAAGTTGTCAAATGCAAGTAGCTGAAAGTTGCAAAGGGTGCAACTTTCGCTCTCAAGAAAGCTCGTGGTGACCAAAACTAAATGTCTAACATTGACCAATAGGTATTTTACGCTTAGGTAATGGTCCTTCTTCACACCCAAATACACAAAATTTCCTTTGGAGCATGTTCAACCGATCGATCCTTTAAGGGTCCAGTGCAAAACGGCCGCGAAATCCCGTGATGTTGTTACTCGTGATATCGCGGATGCTTAGAAACTTCTATCCGATCCTATGGGATCATGTTATCCCTCTATAATAACCTCTCTCAATTTTTCTATCTCAGAGGCATTTTCCCATGGTGGAAAATTTTCACTTGGGAAAAAGTTGTCAAATGCAAGTAGTTGAAAGTTGCAAAGTGGTGCAACTTTTTATTTTGCAGCTCGTGTGACCAAATGGACTGTTCCAATGTGTTCGAATAGGTATTTTTACGCTAGGAATGGTCCTCTTTCGCACCCAAACATGCAGAATCGCTCTGAGCTATGTTCAACTGGATTGATCCCTTAAGGGTCTAAAGTGCAAAATAGCTGCAAACTTTAGCATGTTGTTACTCGAATACCATGACACTTAGAAAATTCTTGTCTGATCCTATACGATCATGTTGGGCCCCTCTACAATAACCACTCTCAATTTTCGCTATCTTGGAGGCATTTTTCTGTGGTGGCAAATTTTCACTTGGGAAAAAAGTTGTCAAATGCAAATAGTTGAAAGTTGCAAAGCGGTGTAACTTTCGTTCTGCAGCAATTGTGACCAAACGGACTATTCCAATGAGTCTGAATAGGTATGTTTACGCTAGGCATGGTCCTCTTTTGCACCCAAACATGCAGAATCGCTCCGAGCTACATTCAACCAAATCAATCCTTTAAGGGTCCAAAGTGCAAAATGGTTGCAAACTTCAACATGCTATTGCTTGGATACTATGATGCTTAGAAACTTCTCATCTAATCCTATGGGATAACGTTGGGCCCCTCTACAATAACCTCTCTTAGTTTTTTCTATCTCAGAGGCATTTTCCTGTGGTGGCGAATTTTCACTTGGAGAAAAAGTTGTCAAATGCAAGTAGTTGAAAGTTGCAAAGTGGTGCAACTTTCGTTATGCAACTCGTGTGACCAAACAGACTGTTCCAACACATTTGAATGGGTACGTTTACGCTATACATGGTCCTCTCTATACATGGTCCTCTTTCACACCCAAACACATGGAATCGCTTTGAGCTACGTTCAACTGGATTGATCCCTTAAGGGTCCAAAGTGCAAAAGGGAAGAATCTTTGATGAGATATTACTCAAAAACTGTGATGCTTACAAGCTCTCCATCTAAGCCTATGGGATTATGTTGGGCCCCTCTACAATAACCTCTCTCAGTTTTTGTTATCTCAGAGTCGTTTTCCTATGGTGTCCAATTTTCACTTGAGAGAAAAAAGTGTCAAATGCAAGCAGTGTAAAGTTGCAAAGTGGTACAAATTTCATTTTACAATTCGTGTGACCAAAAAAATTATTCCAATGCATCCTGATAGGTACTTTTATGCTAGGCATGGTCCTTTTTTGCACCCAAACACACGAAATTGCTCTAAGCTATGTTTAACCGGCTTGATCCCTTATGATGGCATGCAAAACAATTGAAAAGAGAAACATACACATGATGGTTGAGAAGTTTGAGTTTTCCACAAAAAAATTGTATGATCATTGAAAACTCAAAGTTAGTGGTTGTTGAAGAGTTTGAAGAAGAATATCAATCAAATATCTTTTTTTCTTTGTTAATTTCTATGTGTTTTCTTCATTTCCAACCTATGTGTGGGTCTGTACAGCAAGAGTTTTCTCTAAGATAATCTGAATATGTTGTAGAATGGTTTTAGCTTTGATTAGAATCCATTATTGTGGAATTCTATTAAATTCCAAGCAACTTAGAAGTAGATTTCTGAAATAGGTTTGAACTTGCTCATATAAGGGTTTGAGTGTACTATGTTGAAATAGGCCATTCCACCTATTGTTCAGGTTGTGTCTTGGTGGAATTGGCCTAATGTAAGTAGGATAGGGAGTAGGAATAAGAAAATAGCATTGGTAAAGGCATTGGAAGATATTACTAATGTTGCCCCTGTTGAAAATTTAGAATTTAGGCCTTAAAAACAAGGCTAGAAAAGGTGAAAAGAAGAAATTGCTTGAGAATAAGTTAGAATAGGTTGGAAATAGAGTGAGGTTGTGGATTTTGATGTGTTCAAAAGGTTTGCAAGCATAGAGGAGGTCAAAAGTATGTTATGGCATGATGCCCTAGTTGGGAAAAGAGGGGTTTTCAATGAAAAAGAGATGTTTGAGGGAGTAAAAGTGGGTAAAGTCAGGGGGCAGCATAATTTGGTGTTCAATTAAGTTTGTGCAGGAAGAATGAAGAGTGTTGGATCAAGTTTTGAGGTTATTTGAGGTTCAGGTTCAAGTTCGGGGGTTCATTTTTCCAATTTGGCCAAAAAAATTTGGAGGGGGGTTCGGTTCATTTTGGGTTCGTTAGTACAAAAAAAAATGTAAAAACAAAATATATATATGCAGCCTAGAAGCATGAATTAGGATTAGAATATCACATAACATCATATAAACAACAAAACCACCATAAACTTGAATGTTATTTAAAACATGCATGATAAATATTCATCGTGTAAACTTGAATTACGGTAGCTTGATATACACAGTCTATTGATGCCAAGGTTCAATTTGTATGATTTTGAAAAAAGAAGCCAACTAAGTAGAGTTATTAGCATTCTTCAGAAATCATAAGAATTTGTTTAGTACACTAGCCATTTTGATGTCTTCTTGCAGTCTCAAACATTATTTTGTATCATTGTTACATTGGTCTTAAGAGTGGTAGCTTAATATAGCTCCACAATACAAAATCTGGTTTACCTATTCAGTGTAACAGTGGCATAGGCAGATTTTTCTTTGAAAGAACCAAAGGGTGACTACACAATTGAAGTGTATGAACACATATATTTTTGTAATATCAAGGATACTTTTTGAAATATTTTTATGAATCATTTCATGGAATACTAATTGAAAACGTGTTTTTTTCTTTTACACAAAGTTGTTTAGCATCAATCAATTAATATTCAAGACAAACCATGAAGGACAGCAATGATCAATGCTAGGGCTAACCAATTAATAAGTATACACATGAATAATTCAAGCATGTACATGTGAATAAGGGAAGCACAAGTACTCAAAAACACATAAGCCTTGAAGTATACACACAAATACATGTAGTATACACAAATTAATACAAAGTATATGCACGAATACAAGATATACGCATGAAAACACATAAGTCGTAAAGTATACATTGGAACACACGTAAGTTTTAAAGTATACACTTGAATACACATAACTCATATCTATTGAACCATGAATTTATAATGCAAATATGGACACCATCGATAAAAAAATATTTGTTTTAACCAAATAGCCATGTACGCATACATCAATATATGTCGATATAAGTATAAAATATAGGTACAAAATAGCCATATAAGCTTACGAGAATGTCATATAGGCATACAATGTCAAATATATCCAATACAAAATATGTGCAAAAATGTCATATAGGCATACAACAAAGGGCTCTAGAATCAAAAGTCATTGCTCTCCAGGCTCTCGAAATAAACTCTTACCCTTTGCTTGTCCATCGGATGGCGATAGGTCTGTCACTCGTTTGTGATGCACTCAAGGAGTGCTCTTGCTGCTCCTCCTAGTGTTTAGTTCTTGGTGAAGTTTTAACTATTACAATAAGAAGTAAAGACATTAATATATAGAAATTACATTATTAAAAATGATATATTTAACAAAATAATCACTTACCGCCATCTCATGATCACTCTCCACAAGGGAAATATTCACATGCCCATGTCGAGGCATGCTCAAGCCCTATATAAACCATCCAAATAGAAATTAAACTACGAATCAATAATGGTTTCATTTTTCACTAACTAACATCTATAACAATGAATGTAAATTGAAATTTAGTAATTTGCCTCATACCTCCCCTGTCAAAGCCATCGAGGATTCTATAGAAAATGAAACACCAATCTCCATTTCCCTCATCACATTCAGAGGTGTTTCAGCTTCCAACATCTAAAAATAAAACAACAAATTATTCAATCACAAAAACTACAATAGTGATCCACATCATGACTTATAATGTATGAGATAATGAACAAAATTTTGAGTACTTATTAAACTATATATTTCTAACTATCATGCTTACTATTTGCCCTATCCATATCTTGTTTGAAAGCATGTGTTTTTAGGCTTTTACCCATAGCAGCAAGTCGTTGAACCATTTGATAAAATGATTTTGTAGACATGTACAATAATTGTGGTGGCATAGAGAAGGCAGTGAACTGTTTGAAAAAATGCCTCAAAGAAATGGGATCTCGTGGTGATGGAATGCCATTACAAACAAATGCACATCATGGCATTCCATCTCCATAAGACCGCATTTCTTTTAGGAATTTTTTCAAACAGTTCATTTCCTTCTCTATGGTATTATTGCTTACTATTATGCTTTGATAGAATTTTTTCCAAGCATCCATAGTTTGTTGGAAAGCACCTATTTTAGGCTTTTAGCCATAGTAGCAAGGAAGTGAGTAGTTTGATAAAATGCTTTGTTACACATGTATGGAAAATGTGGTATCATAAAAAAGGTGGTGATTTGTTTGAAGAAATTCCTCGAAGAAATGTCGTTTGTGGTGATGGAATGGCATTCCATCACCATGAAACCGCATTTCTTTGAGGCATTTTTTCAACCTACCAACTGCCTTGTCTATGTTATTGCTTACTATTATGCTTTGATAGATTTTTTCGAAGCATCCATAGTTTGTTGGAAAGCACCTTTTTTAAGCTTTTAGCCATAGCAGTGAGGAAATGAACTGTTTGATAAAATGCTTTGGTAGACATGTATGGAAAATGTGGTAGCATAGAAAAGGCGGTGAGCTGTTTGAAAAAGTGGTGCAAGTGCGCCTTTACAAGAGGATGTCTCCATGAGGAAAATTTAGGATTTTGAGGTTGTATAGGTATTTTCATGATGTAATAAGGCTTAAATAGCCATTTTTGAGTTTGTAATGGTCCTTGGTAGCCATTTTAGGTATAAATTGTAAAGTTGCAAAATCTTAACAAAAGTTGTCAATCAATGTTGTAAAAATGTGAAAAGACAAGTGGAGGAATATGAAGAGTCAAGGTAGTTGTAGAGGAAATATTAGGTGCTTAGGAAGTTGAAATTATTGGGAAATTTTTTAAAAGATGTGATTCATCGTTGTTAGTTGTTGTTGAAGCATTTTGAAGGAGAAAACTAATAAAATATCACTATTATACTGTTATTTTCTATGTTTTCCTCCATCATTTGCCAATGTACGATTTCATGCAGGTGGTAGTGCATATGTAATGTGTCTGAATTAAATTATTTATGTGTTGGCATGAATTTAAAACTAATTTGAGCATTTTATATTGAGTTTCAAGCTTTTGGTGGCCTAATTTCTCTAGGTGGTCAGAAAACAGGGGCTAAGGGTTTGATTGCCCAAATGAACTAAAAAGTCCATTCCACCTTTATGTAGCAACTATTTCTTGGTGGAATGGACCATTCTAAAGTATGAGTAGGTGTAGAAGGTAAGGAATTTGTTTGGTGAAGTTTTTGTGTGAGTTCTCCTCGCTGCCCTAGTGAAAAACCAGTTTTGGTGCCTTTTAAACAAGGCTAGAGTGAGTGAAAAGAGGACAGGGGTTTAGAAGTGGATAGAATCCCTTGAACACTATGAGAGTGGGTGAATTGGAGGGTTTTTAGAAGATCTGAGAGGTTTTAAGTGGTCATAGAAGTGAATAAGCGAGAAACCCTAGGTGAAAGAGGGTGAAAACTAGTGAAAAAGAGTGATTTTGTGAAGGAAGTGTATGTAGAACTTTGGGGCAGCACTATTTGAGGATGGAATGAGCATGTATAGGAATAAATAAGCCTGATTGAAGTTATTATAAGCTTGTGAGAGTTCAGGGCATAATATTTTCAATAAGCCCTAAATGATTGCGAGGAAAGTGAGGGTTTTATGAAAAGGGGTCTGAATGAGTGAGAGGAGACCTAAAAGTTGAATAATCTAAGGTTTTCTTGGTTGTATTTTGAATTTTTGGATGTTCTAGCTGTTGGTTGTGTGTTTGGAGAGGTGTCTCTTTGAGAAAGAGGCCTAATTATGGCCTAATTCAGTGTTAAAAGCCATATTTTGGACAGTTGCTCCAAAAGAGTTGCAAGTGAGATTTAGATATGTGAGAGTAGGCCATAATGGGTGCCTAGTTTGGATCATAGATAAGGATGTGAACCATTTCAAAAGATGCCTCAGTAAAATGTGGTCTCATGGAATGCCATGACAAGCAAATGCAATTGGAAGTTGCTCCTAAACTTATTACTTATGCTATGTGAAGTAATTGCATCACTACTTATGTTGACTTTCTAAACAACTACATTGTAGTTGAAATTTTTTCATCTATCAACATCTAGTTATTAGTTATGGAATGCAAAGTAATTCTTTGAGTTTGAATGATGTGTAATGCAACATAATCAACAATATGAATATAAACTACACAAATCTATTAAGTACAATTCATTAGTTAAACTCTTTATTCTATTACTTGCATGAAGGTTTGACTAAATCCATTGGCACCGAGAGGTGTTCCCTCGAAAACTCCAATATTAGCCTATTCAACATCCAAAATCACATATTAAAATACCATTCATAAAATAATACTATTAACATGTAATAAATTTATAATTTTTTACTAGTTACATACCCCACCGATAGGTGTATTGCAAAAATAAGTAGGCGTAGGGCCAATACACCCAGTATCAACACTATGACCCTGCAAGTTTATTAAAATCATAAAACTAAATTAGTTAATCTTGCATTTCAAAATCAAAATTAAATAAATTCAATTCAATGAACATGCTAACTTTTACCTGAGTATCAATGCCATATGCGTCATGCAAAATGTCAACTTCCCTCTCCATCTCCATAGTTGCAGACAGATACTGTGCAGCAGCCTCCTGAGTGTCGGTGGGGTCATATGAACAAGTCGCCCTGCAAGATTGACACACATGGGATCAAAGCACACCTGTCAAAGAGTCCCCTGGATGGCGTTGTACAAGAGGGATAGCATGTTGGATGACACTCTGCGTCAAAGAGTTGATGGCCTGCAAAGTCTCTACGTCGGCACTCTCCTTCATGATGGAAGGGATGACGATATGCTCATGAGGCGAGAGGTCATCTCGCTTACTGCGTAGGATCTAGTTGTGCACTTGTTCTATCTTGTGTTGACCCCCCACCTCTCCCCTAGAAGTCCCTCATATCAAAATAATTTCAGATTTTGTTCAAGATGAACTCAACATATAGTTTCCTGAGGAAATACTATGGGACTTCACAATTGTTGCATGGTGGGTCATCAAAAACCATGTACCACCTATACCAAAAATATTTCCTAATCTCTTAGTGGTGGCACCAATGAATAGGAAACCTCTTCGCATTGAGGGAGAGATTTGCATTTGACCGTGGGTCAGTGAATAATGCGCACAAATCACCTTTTGTAATTTTTAAATCTTTAACATCGTTATATGACAATTTATCTTGGTAAAAATCCCTAGCCACCTGCCTCATATCCTTCCAACCAGTTAATTGTTTGCTGATTGAATCTACATTTTTTAACATATCTTGCAATAAATTTCTCAGGGTCATTCTTTCCATAGTTGAATCGTTTGGATCATTCAACCTCCCAATTAAATCCTTAATTTATTTTTTATTGTTCTCAATTTCACCCATTAAATTTTGTTGAGTGCTAGGAGGGTATTGAGGGATTGGTGGAGGAGGTTGTTGTTGTGGTTGAGGATTTTGTTGTTCAGGATTTTGTTCTTGCTGTGGATTTTGAGGAGGGTTTCTAGGTTGATTAACATCTCCTACAAATTCAAAAAATAAATATCATATACAACCTAAAACTAACCAATTCAAAAAAAAAACAAGTAATCCTTACCTGTTTGACCTCCTCGTCGACGTGGCGGCATCCTGGCAATGAATCAACAGTTTTTGATGAATATTTTTGCAAAAAAGCTCCTCCTAGAATGCGAGCGCGAAATTCTAGTGTTTTTTGCAGCGGGCAAGAAGAGAAAAACAGTCAGAAATGAAAATGAATTTAGCCTCTTTTTTTTCTTTTAACATGTCATAACGTGAGCACGTTATAACGCACTTGTGTTATGGCTTTGTGGTGGCTGAGCCTCAGGCTTGGCATACCAAGCCATAACATGAGCATGTTATAACATGCTCACGTTATGAGTTTTCAAAAAAAAATTAAAAAGTGGCCACAAAATTGCTACCCATCTTCATGCACCCACCCAAAGCATGATTAAAGCTAGATTAACATGATAAAAGCTAAGATGATCGATGTAAATGTATGCAATAGCTATTCTAAATGTGCACAAGATTAAAATATGCAAACTCTAGATTCAAAATATACTAAATGAATGCAACCTAAGTTATCATGGAAGCCATTAATGGATGCTAAGGTAATAAAAATTAACCTAAAATGCTTTTAAACATAAAACATGGATGCAAATGAGAGTGATTTTCAATAGCATAAGTTTTCTTTGAAAAGGTGGATCCCTATTCAATAGATGCAAGGTCTATTTATAGAATAGGAAAAAAGAAACTGATGGTCAAGATTGAAAAAATCAATCAATGGTCAAGATGGAAGGAAGATGGAGGCATGGATCATGGATTCTCATCAAGGGCTGAGAATGCAAGTTGATATTTAATCAACGGATCATAATCATGCAAAGAAGCACACTTTCAAAGCTTGCTCAAGAATCTTGTTGAAATTTTGTTATAAGGAAGAATATTCCTTTTTACAAATGAGTGAAGAGGGAGAATATTCTCATGGATGAGGAAAATTAGCATTTAGTTATCAAAACCAAATTTTAAGGTGCAAAAAGGGGAAAGAATATTCCATGAGAATATTCCCTTTTGGAGGAATGTGCAAAGGAGGAATATTCCCTTGCAAGCGGGAGAGTTAGAATTAATTAGTAATTTGATAATTAAAGCAAAGTTTCAATTATGCAAATTAGGGTACATTAAGATATTCATTAAATATTTAACCTATTTAATGAAAAGGGGTCAAAATGACATTTAATTAAATAATTAAGATTATTTAATTTAAATGGGAGGATTTAGGGTGTTAAATTAAATATTTTGATTTATCCAATTTAATAGGATGAAAGGTTAGCATGAAAAGGGGGAGGAATTAACCTAATTAGATTAATCAGATTAATAGATGAAAAATGATGTGATTAATTAAATAGGTAGGCTAATTTAATCAATTAAGCAAAAAGATGATGGATTTTAGGATGAAACAATGTTAGTATATTAGATTCGAGTGTGTGATATCATTCAAGACATTTTTAAGTGTCTACATTTTGCCTCTCTTTGAAGCGAAGTACCTATTATGTTGGTTCAAAGACTGACGCTTTTCAAATTAAAAATTGTTGCTCAGATCAAAAAAAAATCTAATTTTTGGATGCCCCATTATTGCCCCAATGGAAGGAATAAGCTAGTTCCCGGCCCCTCGAGAAATCAGACAAAAATTTTGAATTTTGGGTTGATTTCTCGACAAAGGTAAAATATATGTTCAGGCATCAAAACATGCCCCGGGATGCAAAAAATGGCCTCGGAATAGAAAAAAATGTCTCAAAATAGGTCACAAAGCGTAGAAATAGTTAAAAAAATCTAAAAACCCTAGATTTTGTCTCAAATTAGGGCAAAAAACCCTAATTTTTGGCTTAAATAGGTGAAAAGGTTGCACTTCTGATTCATTTGTGCATTCAGCCTTGTGCGATTTTGAGCATTTGGAGCTTTGACACCTTTGCGAGATGGCTCGCTATGCGCTTCCACTTCACCTTTCGAAGCGGGTTTGAGAGTACCAACGTCGAGCAAATGCAAGACCATAGGTATGTGATTTGAAGCTTGTCTCGATTTTTCGCATTTGAGTGTATTTATTAGCACGTCTAAATTAGGTGTTTAGGAGCGTCACTATATAGCGACATGCAAAAGGAATTGAAAGCATTGCTATTGATTTTTTAGTGATGCACCATGATTTTTCATTTTGGCGATGAAATTGATTAGGGGGTCGTGATTGTAAAATAGTGATGCATAGGATTTTTAGGTTTAGCGACACTTAAAAGCGAAGGGCTATGCATATTGCAAACAGCGATGCACCATGATTTTTAGCTATAGTGACGCATGCAAATATCAATTTGTAATTGAGTATTGCAACACGTGTTTCTAAATTGGTGACGCACCCCCAAAATTTATACAACAACGCACCCTCAAAATAGTGATGCTATTGATTTCAGTGACGCAATTGATGTTTTGGGATGCAAACCTTCAAATTTTAATCAGTTTTTAGATTTTTTGGAAAACTGACATTGGGTGTGCGATGTGTATAGGAGGAGATTCAGTCATTGATGTCATGAGAGCATCGATCAAAGATTTTCCCAATGGCACAAGACTTCAATGACCTGGAGGTGGAGTGGCTGAGGATGTTGGGACTAGGTTTCATTGCTTTCTTGTCTAAGTTCCACACTCATTTGGCCATGATGACAGCACTCATTGAGAGGTGGCACAATGAGACCTCTTCTTTCCATTTTCCCACTTGTGAGGCTACTATCACACTCAAGGACATGCGGTCGATCCTGTGGCTTCCCATTCATGGGGAGCAGGTTATCTATGACACAAATTTTGGGAGAGATGCATGTTGTTCACTTTTGCGGACTGGAAACATCATTTTGGTTAGTTTGTAGATAGACTTGGATCTATATAGAGCCAGAGTACCCATATTTAGATTGTTCATTGTGGCACTCATTGTTGGTGTGATTGCTCCAAATTGAAGGGGCAGAGGTTTCAATCTAGGCTAGGGGTGGCATGGCACGGCATGATTCATCAGATGACTATGTATACCTGGGGTTTTGTTCTTCTTGCTTTTATATACCATGATATACACCAGGCAGTCTACTATGAGGGCAGGAGCATTGGGGCAAGTGTGACACTGTTTCATATTTGGGCATACAAGCACATAGTCATGCTGAGACCTTTGGTTGTTTTGAAATATATTCACGAGGACAAGCCCATTGCATTTAGGTACATGGTCCCTATGGCATTAAAGCACACTCGCTCGACAGGTCTACCCTATTGGCATTGTGTAATAGATGACATGACCATTTTCAGATGGAGGTCATGGTTGCAAGCTCCTACTTGGTATGATGACCAACAGCATTTGTACTTCACTCACCAGACCCGCTACATGCATGGGCAAGAGCATACCATGATTGAGTGGTATCTCCTAGACCATGTTGCTCGAGAGTTCAGGGAGGTATAGGATGTGTCACCTGATGATTATACTACTATCTTTGCTACTCAAAGAGAGGTCCAGTGGTGGGCAGATTGACCCCATAGTGGCAGTTAATGACTTTAGACAGCTGGTTTCCCATCCTTTAGCATATGATCATAGTTTACCAAATGTGAGGACTACCTACACATACGATGCATGGTTTAGACCACCTATTCGCCTGGCAGATGCAACAAGGGGATACCCCGGTGAGAGAGGAAGAAACTAGGATGGCGACCAGGATGGAAGCAAAGATGGGGGCAAAGGAAAACGGAAGTAGTAGCCAGAGTAGGATAAGGCACAGGTTCCTGAGGATGGATAATAGCCTCAACAAGATCAGGGCCACCAAGACCCAAGGCATCAACAAGATGGACAAGTTCTTGGGGCACCACTGCCTCCTCCAACACCTCAGTAGCTAGATCAGTAGTTATAGGCCTAAATAAAGGCTCTCACATCTGAGAGAGATCAGCAGCTTCAGGATATGACCACAGAGAGAGATAGAGAGGTTCAGTTACAGTAGCAACTGGACCTACAACTGACCCAAGAGATTGGGTGGAAGCAGCAACTCGAGGTCGTCACAGTGACATCTCAGGGATGAAAAGCATCTGCTCACATGTATAGGGAGGAAGTCACATAGGTTTTTTATTATCGGATGCACTATCATTGGGATGTTCACAGAGAGTTGCGACAACCTGACTTCTCTCAAAGGAGCGGGGAACCTCCTAAGGCTGAGGGTCAACAATCAATTAGAGGGGATTCGAGCATCCACCAAGGCTAGCCATCTCATAGACACTTTTTTTATTACCTACCTGATCGTTTATACAAATACACATTCATAGGCTCATTTTTTATAGCCTCATGTATATTGTACTTTTGATTGATATTCATACACATTGATTCAGATATTGTACCATGACAGTCACTTTTTGATACATATATGAGATGATTCAAACTCATCATGTGATGTGCTTTTATTTCATGTTTTATGGATGTATGGATGCAAATGATATGATGTGATGTTATTGTTGTCAATTAGATATGCACCCTTTGTCAGATTTGCAAAAATCAAACTATCTGTTGAAACATGGAAACACTTTTCAAATGTGGGTGATCTATGTGAAAAGAGAATCTCCAAAGTGAGTCGGTTCTCTGAATGATGGATCCTATTCTAAGTGATTTTTTGGGAAAAAGGATAGAGAATATGACTAAAATGAAAAACCTATCTAATACAATCTCAACTTAATAATGACTTTGATATTTCACCCACAAACAGTCTTCAGAAAAATAGCAATGAATTCACAATCTCTCATGAACACTAGTACAAAATTGATTTGCATGAAGGTTTAGACTTAAACACATCATGCAACCTGCAATAAATGAACTTTTTGCATCAATGATCTACAATAATAGGACATGAAAAGGATCTGTAAACATAATCAAAATGTAGACATCATACTAAAACTGCAAATGGAGACAGAAATTGGAGATAGGAATGTTATTTTTATTGAATGGAGTAAAACTCTCAAATGAGTACAAAGAAGTTTACAAGCTCCAAAATGTGTAAGAGAAAGAAAACCGGAATCTAAACTGAGAAAACACTAAGTTTTCTTCAAGATATACCTCAAAAACCCTAATCTGAGGTCAAGAAGAAAGCTCAAGGAAAAGCATCAAAAATTGCCCCGTAAGTTGGCACAAAAGTGGAAAAGTCACACTTTTTGCATATACATACTGAAAAGCTCCTAAAAATAGGTCAAATCTGCTTTGGAAGCAAATAAAACACCTTATCTCTCCATCAAGAAGCACAAATCCGACCAAAAGAAAGATCTCTCACAAATCTGGTAAAAATAGCAAAGAAATAAAACAATTTATAAAATATTGCTTTATTCTCTGCTTTTCATCATGCAGTTTTTACAATGCTTTATTTTTCCAAATAAAGATAGAATCTCTTACAAAACATCAACCTTATATCTCCAATACAATCTTGATTTTTCTCACAAAAAATCATAAAAATAATAGCCATCTCTATTACATATCCTAATTGATTTCTTTAAAATCAATTGAAAATAAAACTCTAAGTCATAAGTAAAATCTCATTTACAATTTTAATTGATTTCTCTCAAAATCAATTAAAACCTAGGATATCTATCATTCTCCAATTTTCACTAAGGCATTATTGACAAGAAAACCTAAAGTCTAAAGCCATAAAATATTTCATTAGGTAAGCCTAAAGACTTAGGCAAAATAAAATATGGAAATCTTCTCATAACACTCGACCTAAGGTATGCATCAAATTATAACCACTAAAGCATATACCCCTAAGTCGAATTAGGGTTGGGAAAACCCTAATGAACAAAAACCAAAGCACTCCACTTATTTCGCTTCATTTTGAGAGAGAAGACTTTGGAAGAAATGCAAGAGGGAATGCACCGCCACCATTAGGGTTCTCATTTTGAAGCTTGAAACTTCACATTATTCTTCAAACTTTCCTCCTCCAACTAGATCGACTCTTACTCTGCAATTTCATGGTAAGTTGTTCATAGTTTTTTGTGAGCTCCATTCACTATGTTTTTTGATATCCCTTTGGTCACGCCATGAGAGAATCTGAGCTTTGTGTTTGAGATCTCTTAAGAGCTAGTTGCGCCATGAACATGTGTTTCTTGGATTTTATCGAAGAATTCCTCACTCCATTTCATAATTTCTATCTTCATATTTTGATTTTAATGAAGCAAAGCTTGAAATGGTTCTCATCATTTTTGGAAAATGTCACTGAACCTCCATAAATGGGATCGGCCCATTATACATTACATGCATTTCTGCATTTTCTTGTAAAACCCTCACATGGGTATCTCTTGATTCTGAATCAAATCATTCATTTTGTTTTTCCTATTGAAAACCCCATGTGGGTAAGCTGGAAATGGTGAAAAACTTCACTTTGATAAACAACCTCAATGTGGGTATTCTAAAAAATGAAAGAATCTATATGTTTTGTTATACATCTAAAATCTAGGCTTGACCCACCGCGGTGTTTTGCTTACATTCTGAATTTTGCAAAAACCCTTACATGGGTAAATGTTACTTTGAAGAAATATGCATTTCTAAGATAAAAACTCATATGGGTATTTGAAATTTTTGTACAAATTGCATTTCGTCAAAAAACGCAATGTGGGTATGTCGAAAGCAATAGTAAATCTGTATTTTAAATCTTTGTACTTCATGTATTTTTGTACTTTCCCAGAATAAAACCCTGGCTCAAGGGCATACTAAACAAACAGTAAGATTAAAGATTCATGAATGTATGGAATTTCTGGAACTCTCAGGACATAATACATAAGTTTTCTATGCTTTGTAAACTTGTCCATTATGCAAATTTCTTATTTGTTGTAACTCCATTCAAAAATGCCTATGGCCACTTGCCCCATCTTCATACAATGATACTTTGAAGACATACCTTGAATGGTGAAAACAGATGCACAATTCCATTTGCAATACATGTCAAACAATGACAAATCCCTTGTAATGTTTACTCCACTTAATGCAACACAATGAAATACCTGAGGTTTGAAAATCCGAAGATTTCTTCATGCTTCAAAAACACTTTGTAGTTGTCTCCCCTTTCATTTCGGAAAATGGATATATGTGATTTTTACTCCATTTTATTTCTAGTTTACTGCATTTATCTTCGCCACCATGAAAGAGACCCTAGCTCGGCCCTTGCAATACTTTCCCTTTATTTCATGAAAAAAATGTATTCCTCTTGGGACAGCAAGACTAGTCCTTTAGAAAACATGTGAATCCTTCATGGGCATTGTTGAAAAACTTAGTATATGGGGAACATTCTTTCATCCTGCACACAGAAATTAATTTTATTGGATTTTGTAGAATTTTTGTCCACTTCTATCATGCTTGACTATCCTTCAAATGTATAGATATCCACTTGCACATACCCAGAAATGCTCTCCTCATTCTGCACTTCCCTTACCTATTTTTGGTGGGTTAATGTCCTCTATTTGGCACTCTTCATGCATTTTTATGCTCCATTATGAAAAGACAATTTTATGCACTTGCTCTCTTCTCAAATGAAGATCTAAAACCTTCCACATGCTTCCTTATTAAATAGTGTCTTTTTGATGAGGCATTATGTATTCCTATCCACTATCACCATCATGAGCATGAAGACTGTTGTAATTCTCATAATATCATGAACATGATGATAAACACTACTCATGGTAGCAAAAGCAACAGTATGACAATATTTAAGTTTGCAAGTATGATATTGAGGAAACTCAGTTGAATTGATTAAACTCATTAAGTCTACTGTTCACCTGTAGCTCTCAAAACAGCATCACCTAATTGTTATGAATGAACAATAGGCTTAATGGCTTTGATGAATGAAACTCTGCTTTACTCCTTCAGAATAGTTCAGATGAACATAAGAACTGCATTCGTTCACTCAGCCCCCATTTGTAATGTTTAAGGGGTAGCATGTCAAGCTCTACCCTTGTGGGAGCTCGTTTTTCACCACATGCTTGGTCTTCATAAGATAATCAGCTACATGACTTTTCCTATACCTACACAAGGAAATAAACAATGTTAGCAAAAAACAATAACATCTTTTTGATGAGGCATTATGTATTCCTATCCACTATCACCATCATGAGCATGAACACTGTTGTAATTCTCATAATATCATGAACATGATGATAAACACTACTCATGGCAGCAAAAGCAACAGTATGACAATATTTAAGTTTGCAAGTATGATATTGAGGAAACTTAGTTGAATTGATTAAACTCATTAAGTCTACTGTTCACCTGTAGCTCTCAAAACAGCATCACCTAATTGTTATGAATGAACAATAGGCTTAATGGCTTTGATGAATGAAACTCTGCTTTACTCCTTTAGAATAGTTCAGATGAACATAAGAACTGCATTCGTTCACTCAGCCCCCATTTGTAATGTTTAAGGGGTAGCATGTCAAGCTCTACCCTTGTGGGAGCTCGTTTTTCACCACATGCTTGGTCTTCATAAGATAATCAGCTACATGAATTTTCCTATACCTACACAAGGAAACAAACAATGTTAGCAGAAAATAATATATGATGATGATGTTTGCCTCTTTTAGCTCTTGTTTCTTTTAGTTGATTTCATGCATTTCGAGGAGTGAATTATATTTCTGTTGGTAGAGCTTGTAGTATAACTCATATCTAGAGCTCTTAATTGGCACCCTTCTCAATATTTTGCAGATACAGTCAAGAGCAGAAGCAGGATGGAGCAAGCTACAAGTCATCAACCGAAGATCAACTCAGGCAATTACGGATATGTACCATGTTATTTTCTTCTTTCTTTTAGTTGTATATTTCCTTTCTTGTAATGAATAGAACTGGCTAAAACCACGGCTTGTGTGGATATTTAAATTTCTTCTTTCATTTTCCATTCTAAAATAAATGCATTGAAATGCAAAGTTGTACCATCATTTGTATTCTTGCAATCAAATGAACACATGTAATGTGAATAACCATGAAATAAATGAAAGCAATTTGTTATGCTTAATCATTTGTATACTCATTTTTGTACTCCATTTAATTTGTAAAATATTTGAGCAATACTTCTGAAACTCAGTTTTCTCAAAACACTTGCAAAACTGGTACTTGATACCTGTCAAATATTGTGCAAACAGCATTTAAGCACATGCAGAAATAACTGTACTTTCACTTTCAAATATAACAATATTTAATCAGCTCCGCCAATTGAGTTGTAGCGAAAAATTGGTAACAGTTATATATATGCTTATGTTATGTATAGATGCAATGTGATGGATGCACTTCTTTTGTTTATGTTTATGTGATATGCAATGATGTAGTGTTTATGATATGTGATGTTTATGAGATGGATGCAATACAATGGATGGATGCATTTATTTTTGTGTATTTTTCCATGTGATTTATGATGTCATGATGATGCATGTATGTATATAGATGATGCATATGGTCATGTTTATGAGATGGATGTGGTGAATGATAATGTAATGGATTAAGATGCTTAGAATAACAGATTTATATTACTCAAAATAACTTAATTGATAATGATGATGTAGTGGATTATGTTTTCTATTATTATGATATGTTATGATGATGCAAGATGCATGTTTGTTGATGATTGTGGATGCAAGATGGATGCATGATTATGTTTTTGTTGACTCTCATGATACCAAGTTAGTGTGGGAAGAATGTAGAAGAATAAAATGATTTGACCATTGATTTTAAGATTGATTTAAAATTCCAACAAACCCATGATCGACCAAGACTTTATTAGATATGGTGATGAGATGGATGATTTTCTCATATTTGGGATTGGGAATTTTCGTCATTCCTTATGTTTGATATAACACATAGACACGATGCATCAAGGCATTGAAAATTAGGATGGTGTTGTATCTAGTGCAATGGACTTTAACTCTGCAAATAGAGAGGATAGTTCTTGTTCACACCTTGGCATATAGAAACCTCGTTGGAATGTAGTTTAAAAGATTTAGAATATATCGGACCAAAGCATACGCAATAGTCAGCAATCTATTCCAAACAACCTCCCTACACACAACTAAGAAAGTATGCGTCCAGATTATTATACAAGAATACCCACAAGCACAGCAAACGAAAGATAATGATCGATGCCCCATTCCTTTCTCTCTAAATCATTGAGACATCATCGAGAGGTCCTCAAAATGGTTCAATAAGATAAATCATAAGAAAAATATCAAAAACAAACAATAAGTGTTATCTATATCTCTTGCCAGTTTAACATAGCTAAGGTGATTTCTGATGTTGATGTCCATTGTCAAAAGGATACATCCTAGGATAGTTTATCAGATGTTTTGATTAAGACTAGGTGTGTGATATGTCATTAATACAAACTTCACTAACTCATTTACCTATGATCTAGACTTTAGACTTTGAAACTTAAGTTCTCACTTTACGACTTACGATACTTTCTTTTCTACTTGTTTTACCAAAGTTTGAAGATGATGATTGATTTATTATGGGTGAAAATTTATTGCAGGTGAAAGCAAAATGGTATGGATGGTTTTGGATTTTTTGGAATATTTCAATATTTTTGGTATTTTGCAAAAATTTTGAGGTTGTTTTTGGTCTTTTTGAATGTTTATGCGAATGTTTTGGTTTTTGATTATTTGAGGTTGTTTAGGGTTTTTCTAAGTTTTCCAATGTTTAGGGTTTTTGAATTTTCAAATGTTTTGGAATTTTTTGAGATTTTGATTTTTTTAGGGGTTTTCTGAGATTTTGACCAAAAACCTAACCTAAATGACTATCCTAGGGGCCTCGAGGGCTTATCAAAGATGAGCCTTTCCTATGTTATACATGCAAATACCACGTAGTTCGACTGACTTGACTTATTTTTGATGAGATATGAACACTTGATGGATTGTCATCTTATTATGATGGACTCCTAAAGGACTGGCCTAGGGTGTCTCGAGGGCACATCAATGATGGTCTTGCCTACGTTCAAGCTCAGAGACTCATACATCAACATGGCTCTATTTTTGGATTTTTGATGTTTTGACCTTTTGAGGTTTTTTGATGTGTTTTGGATGTTTTGGATTTTAGCTATACAAAATTTTGATGTTTTTGGATTTTTTGATTTTGCAAGTGTTTTTGAAGTTTGATGAGATTTTATGTTTTTTTTTGGATTTTTGATGTGATATTTAAATAACCTTAAGATATACAAGAACCCAATCCGATCCATAACAAATTTCCCCCAGTGTTATGCAATAGACTACCTCGATATAGGCAAGACAAACTGACCTTTGGAATATGCCAAGTAGTACTAAAAGGGGATACAATACTTCACAATATCAAGCTATGATGCAGACGTGGATGGGTGATGGAAATAACTAGGATGAATGTGATGCAAATAATGATAGGATAAAGAGCCAAATATAGATGGAGGTGCTTTATTTAAGCAAGGTGCTTGTTTTCCAGGTTTTCACCAAGGTACTTTCCCAAAGTGCCACTGAAGTGGTTCTCACTAGAGGATGATTTTTTCTTTACTATTTTCAATATTTTTTCTGATTTTTTTGGATTTTATTTTTTTTTTGGTTTTTTTGGTTTTTTGGATTTATACCCTTCAAGACTAGGCATAAAACTTTTTGAGATGTAGACTATTAATGGGATCCTACAAGGCTTCACCTTCAATCATTGATAGTTGGTACGCTCCTCATCCATAGCTTTTTGTGACAAAAAATGGGCCTAACTAGTTAGGCTCAAACTTTCCTTTACTGTCTTGATCTAAAACATTCTTTTGATTCTGCTTAAGGACAAGATCCCCTACTTGGAAAGATCGACTCTTGATCTTCTTATTATAGCTCTATTTTAGTCAGTTTTGGTAGGCTTGCAAATGATTAAGGGCATCAAGACGATGCTCATCCAGGAACTCTTACTCATTCAGCTGAGATACCCTATACTCTTCATCAATTATTAGATTCTACAGTGACACTCACAGCAAGGGAAGCTCGACCTCAATAGTTAGGATGGCTTTTGATCCATAGACCAAGGAGAACAGGGTTGCACCTGTTGGTGTGCAGATACTGGTTCAATAGGCTTAGAGGGAAAGATTTAACTGCATATGCCAATCACGGTCAGCTTCATTAACTATCATCTTTAGGATCTTCATAATGGTCTTGTTCGTAGCCTCAACTTGAACATTACCCTAAGGGTAATAGGGGGTGGAGAATCGATGTTGGATGTTGAATTTTTGACATATCTCTTTTGATTCCTGAAGGGTGTTTTGTTATCAGAGATAAGGGCTTGCAGAATAACATAATGGTAGATGAGGTAATTCAAGATAAACTTGGCAATTTGCTTCCCTGTTATGTAAGTCATAGGAATGACTTTGACCCACTTGGTAAAGTACTCATTGGCCATGATGATGAATTTATGGACATTGGATGAGGTTGGAGTAATTTTTCCTATGAGGTCAAGCCCCCACTATAAGAAAGTCCAAGGCGTGACCACTAGTTGTAATTCCTGAGCTAGGGCATGAATAAGATCTCCATGTTGTTGACACTAGACACACTTCTGCATGTACTGATGAGCTTCCATTTCCATGGTTGGCCAGTAATACCCCATCCTCAACAGTTTCTTAGCTAAAGTCATACCACTAGAATGGGAACCGCATATGTCATCATATACTTTTGTTAAGGAATTCAAGGCTTCCTCTTGGTTAAGACATTGTAGTAATGTCCCCTTGATGCTTCGGCGGTATAAGGTATCACCTAGGATCATGAATCAGGATTCCTTTTTAACAAATTCCTTCTTAAGGTTGGAGGTGATATCGGATGAGAGGGTTCCTCTGCTAAGGTAGGTGAATATATCATGATACCATGAGGAACCAAGACCAACAATGACATACAAAAATTCATATTCAAGGATTTCGAAAGCTGGTACGAGAAGTTGTTCTACCGATAATTCACATTGGAGGACATTGTACAGCATTTCTAACAATGATCCAATTGTTTCCATGGCTTTTGCTACTCTATTGCTCATGCGAGGAATCTGCTCAAAAGTTATATCAATGAAAAATTCCTTGAGACTTTCTACCATTTTCTTATAAGGAGTGAGTTTATCATCCTTGGTTTGGTAGTTTTCATTGACTTGGTTGATAACCAACTATGAGTCTCCATAAACCTTCAATTCTTGTATTTTCCATTGGATTGCTATCCTTAGACCCATGATTAAAGCTTCATACTCAACAATATTATTAGTATAGGGAAATGATAGCCGGTATGACTTTGGAATGCAGTCACCTTGAGGGGTGATAAAGAGGATACCTACACCTAATCCATGTTGGGTAAATGATCCATCAAAGCACATTTTCCACTGATATGCTATATTGACAAGGAACATTGATTCAACAGGAAATTCCAATATCAAAGGATTCTCTGCATAGATAGGTGCATCTTCCAATTGGTCTTTGATTACTTTTCCTTTGATTTCCTTATGCTCCACATACTCTATGTCAAACTTAGTTAATATCATTACCCATTTGGCCATTCGCTCAGTGATATTTTCTTTGGATAATAGGTATTTCAATGGGTTGATCTTTGCAATAAGTTTGATTTGGTGTGAGAGCATGTAATTTCTAAACTTTTGTGAAGCAAAAACCACTGCTAAGCATGCCTTCTCAATGAATGAGTAATTCATTTCATATCCTACCAAGGTCATGCTGATGTAATAGATGGATCTTTCTTTTATGTTTTCATCATGTTGTGCTAGAAGAGCAACTAGTGTTGGTAATGTTGTTGAGATATATAGGATCAATGGCTTGTTTGATATCAGTGGCATGAAAACTGGAGGTGTTAATAGGTATTCCTTGATCTGCTAGAAAGCTTTATCACACTTCTCATCCCACTTATACGTTATTCCCTTATGGAGAAAGTGGTGAGAAAGGGTGGATCTTGTCTGATGATTGTGCTATGAATCTTCTAATGGATTGCAATCTTCCTTGTAGCCCTCTCATATGTTTTAATGTTTGTGGTGGTTTCATATCTAGGATGGATTTTACTTTTGCTAAATCAATTTCTATCCCTCTTTGTGACACAATGTAGCCAAGAAGCTTCCTTGATGTAACCTCAAAGACACTTTTTCAGGTTCACCTGTACACCTTATACTCTTCGAATCCGTCGAAGATGGGTCCCAATACCTCTATTTGCTCACTTTTTTCTTTGATTTAGCTAGAATATCATCTGCATAGTCTTCAATTTTTTTGTGGATCATGTCATGAAAGATGAGGGTCATTGATCTTTGATAGGTTGCACATATATTCTTTAGCCCAAATGGCATCATGTTCCAAAAATATGTTCCCCATGGACAAATAAATTCAATTTTTTTTATCCTCCTTGGAGATCATGATTTGCTTACAGCCTGAAAAACCATCCCTGAGTGATAGCATTTCATATCCAGCTATTAAATCAACAATAATGTCAATGTTAGGAAGAGGGAAATCATCCTTTGGACATGCTTTGTTCAAGTCTATGAAATCTATGTAGATTTTATGCCCTAGTGGATTTGGAGATTGGTACCAGGTTTGAAACCCTCTCAGGATAGTCAATGGATCAGATAAATTTGACATCAAGAAGCTTTTGTAACTCAAGTTTCACCTAGAGTGCTATCTGAGGGTTCCTTTTCCTTAATTTTTGCTTCACTAGTTTGGCTTTGGGATAGACTGCTAAATGATGCATCACCACTTCTAGATCGATCCCTGGCATATTTGTGTATGACCATGCAAATTTTTTTCTTCTCTCTTTCAGGAACACTGCTAGGTTTTGTTTTTCTTCATCTAATAAGGATTTGGCATAAAAGGTGATCTTAGGAGCCTCTTTTGTTCCTACATTCACTGGGGTGGCTTTCTTTGCTAGCACTGTTGATTTCTCAAGATGCATTGCACTAAGGGGGAGAATAAATCCTTCATCCTTGGGTTCCTTTGAGAGGTTTTCACCCTCGAATATGTCCTTTCTTTTTACTATTTTAGGATCAGAAAGTGCCACAGTGTGGTTTTCCCTTTAAGATCTACATGTTATTTGCATGTCGTCAATTTTGCAATTGAAGGATTCAATCATCTCCCCATAGTACGCCTATGTGTCTAGATCCATATCAAATCCTGCTTTGTGATCCCCATATGGTATGTTGTCATGAAGTCCCATGAATTATGAGATTGCTTCATCATTTTTGAATAAATATAGAATTGGCGGTCTTCATTGATCCCAGTTGATGAGTTGAGGATATACTAGGCTTATTTCAGTGGTTTGCTTGTTTGGGGTGAAAGACGTTGTGGATATCATAAAGAGAGTTATTCTCAAATAGGCAAGCGATGTCAAGAGGGAAGTCATCTAGGGTGGTGTCACGCGATGTGGGTAACCAAGAGGAAGCCTCAGCCCTTTTATCAGAAGTACCTTTGTCAATAAGGGTAACCTTACTAGTAGTAAATCCTAGGCTAAGATTCTTTGGAATTTTCTCAAGAACAATGGGTTCTAGCAAACCATTGCCATTTTGTCCCATTTTCTTGTTCTTGTTGCACCCCCACCCCTTCATTAGTTGAAATCATTTGTTTTCATCTTCCATGGGAAGAATGGGCATAGGTTGGTCATCTTGATAGAGTAGTTTAGATATGTCATCCTCTTTATTCAAGTTCCCTCATTTGGTGAAGGTGGTAGATGCAATATTTAATGTTTCATTCACTTTGTTGATAGGTGTGGGCTTTCCATGAGATTGGAGGAAAGAGGTAGCTCTCCCAACACAAAAGTGTCCTTTAATTTATAGTCTCCACAACCATCATCTTTGATAATTTCCTTGATTTCAAGAATACTCTAAATAATTGGTGTTGTTGCTTATGAGGTAGATATTGCAAGGGTAGACGAATCAAAAAATGAGGTAGAGGGTTAGGTCCTTCATCATTCTTGGGTATTCGGGGGATCTTATAGAACTTGGCCTCAAGGTTCTTGTAGCAATAGAAAGGCTTAGGATCGCCATGGATGGTAACTTCACGGTCCTCAAAAGGAAACTTTACACATTGGTGATAGGTTGAAGCTATAGCTTTTAGGGCATGGATCAACAGTCGACCAAGCAAGATGTTGTAGGGGAGATAAAGTTCTAACACTTGGCATGTAGTCTCAGCAATGACAGATCCCACTTGGATGGGTAGCATGATGATACCTTGTGATACCCATTATTGATTGTCATATGCTCTGATGGTTGTACTTCTTGCTTTCACAATAGCATCCTCTGAATATCTCAAGTTCTTAACCAATTAAAGGGTGCAAATGTTCAGACCAGCACCTCCATCTACTAAGACTCGTTTAACCTTGTTCTTATGAAAAATGACCTCAAGGTGGAAAGCACGGTTATGAGATGGCTATGATGGTAGGTCGAGTTCCGAGAAGGTGAGAAGATGAGGGATAGTTATATTCCCTACCATAGCTTGAAATTGATTTGTATCCATATCTTCAGGGATGTATGATGCGGATAAAGTCTTCTATAATATCTCCCTATGTGCAGGGGATAGCCTCAATAGTTCTAGAATAGAAATTTGTGTAGGGGTCTTCTTGAGCTGATCTAGGAGACTGTATTTGCTAGGGTTTGATGTTGGAAATGTAGGTTGTTCCCTAGGTTGGGATGAAGCTCCTTGGATGGTAATCTTGTCACGTCGTGTGGTGACTCCACACTCCGCACTAGGCCCTTTGAGGGTGATGATTGTTATGACATTATCGCAAGAGGTGACCACATTGGAGTAGACATGTTGCACATTAGTGTAATCCTTCCCTTTTCCATTGTTGTTTCCTTTTTCATGATTTGGTAATGGGTTCTTGTATGTTTTAAGATCCTTGTTTGCCACTGGTACCTCAACAAATATATCTCCATTCTTGATAAGATCTTGGATGACATTCTTCAATCTCATGTAGTTTGTTGTTTTGTGTCCTTTGATTTTGTGGAAGTCACAAAGATCCTTTTCATTGTACCAAGGTGGTTTTTCTTGTGGTTCTTGGTAGTTTTCAAATTTGGGAAGTGTAATCAAGTTTGACTCTACCAATTTTTGCATTATTGTTTCAATGGGTTCTTCCAACTGCATGTATTTGCATTTTGGATAATTATCCATGTTGGGAGTTCGTCTATGTTGAGTTTCAGTGTTATTGATTTGATTATTTTGTGATGATGGTGCAGTTTGTTGTATGATTGGTTGAGTGTTGTTTGTTTGATTGGTGTTTGGCCTAGGAGCATCTAGAACCAATTTAGAATCTACAACGTCGTCATTTGTTACTTTCTTGTTCTTAGCCCAAATGCAGGGCTTGTCATTTGAATTGGTTGATGGACGGTTATCTCTATATGCTTGCATAGTTCCCTATGAGTTTAGAGCTCTCTCGATATTGATAGCTCAAAGGATAAGCTCATCAAAAGTGGTGATGCATTGCATTTTGAAGTGGAAAGATAGATCTAGATCAACATTCACAATGATGATACCCACTTGTTGTTCATCAGGAATAGGCCACTTGCTCTTACTAGCCCTTTGCCTCCATCATTGTAAGAAATTGGTGGAATATTCTCCTTTGTTCTGCTTGAGAGTGCACAACTCTTCTAAGCTTATGTCCATGTCAATATTAAAGGAGAAGTGATCTATGAATTTATCGATGATTTCTTGGAATGTTTTGATTCCTGGAGGTAACTATGAGAACCAAACAATGGTTGGTCTAGTCAAACTTCATGAAAAGAGACGCATCAAGTAGGACTCATTATAAGCAACCTCCATACACATTACGTTGAATTATTTGACGTGATCCACAGGGTTTCCCCTCCCTTTGTACTTATCAAATTTAGGGACTTCAAAATCAGGAGGGAAAGGTACCATTGTCATGTTTCTATCGAATGGATATGGACATAAGTTGTGTTGTGTATGAGGTTTCTTCATTTTTCCCATTTGGATGTCATGCATCTGCTGCATTAGCGTCTTGAGTTGTGATGCCACATCATCTTGCGAGGTTGGTGGAGGAACATATGTTGTGTATTGAGAGATGGTAGATGGATTGTACATGGGATTTTGATATGATGGGGTATTGTAGGGTGTGTATGGTGGTATGGGATATTGTGAAGGTGAAGGTGATAGAAACATATATTTTACTAACGCATTTAGATTGATGATGTTTTATTGGTGTGCGAGGACTTGTTATTTTTGAGAATATTGTTGGGCAAGTAATACTTGTTGTTGGGCTTGTTGTTGTCCGACTAATGTTGATTTGTGGGCTTCTTTTTGTTATTGTTGTGCTACTAAGGTTTCTTTTTGTGCATGTTGTTATTATTGTGCTGCTAAGGCTTCTTGTTGTGCTTGTTGTTGTTGTGCTGCTCAGGCTGCTTGTTGGGCTTGTTGTTGCTGTTGCATTACTAGGGCTGCTTGTTGTGCTTGTTGTTGTTGTGCTGCTAGGGCTGCTTGATGTGCTTGTTGTTGTTGTTGTGTTTCTAGGGATGCTTGTTATGCTTGTTGTTGTTGTGGTGTTGCTAAGGTTGCTTATTGCACTTTTTGTTGTTGCATGGCTTGTAGATAATCCTGTTGTGCTTGTTGCAAGGCTAGAGCATGTGCTTGCAATGTAAGATCATTTGGTTGTTGTGACATCTATGATGGCTTTTGGGATTTTATGGTTTGAATGGATAATGGGTTGCCTTGGTTTAACATTCCTTATAAAATAGTGGATTGAGATGGAGGAATGTAAGTTTGAGGTCCCATTTGATTTTGCATGACTTGGGGGGAAAATGGTAAAGAGGATGATGGTTCCATTTGGTATTGCGATGGTAATGACACATTAGGACCTTGAATCCATTGATTGAAAGGGTTCCCTTGATCAATGTGTTGGGGGTTCTCTTGTGTTTGGGATGTGGCCAAGGTGCTACCTTGGTTGATGGGGTTTGTGACCAAGGGGTTGGTTTGATTTGGGTTGATGATGGATGGGATAGATGTGCTTTGGGAAATTGATGGTTTTGATGTGTCATTGGGGAGATTAGATGAAGATGTCCCTTGTTGCGTTAAGGGTTGATTTTGCATAAGGGTGTTAACTTTCCCTTGTGGTTCCACTTGTGATACTTGGTCTACACTAGCTTGCATGGCATTGGGCACACTTTTGGTACTCGTAGGGATGGATGAAGATGATTGTCCTTGAAACGTTGAGTTTTTTGTGGAACGATGTATTATAAGTGGTTTATGTGGATGGAGGGGATGTTCAGGAATGGTAGGAGCGCTAAATTTTGGTTTCCAAGTGGTTGTTTGGGGTGGATTGGTGTTTAGAGTACCCTCAAGTGTGTTACTTTCCAAAGGGAGAGTGTGGCCAAAGTCCTTAGCAAGACTATTTGCAAGACTAGGAGTTTGTATTTGACTTAGCCCTAGTGATGGAGTTGATTGAATGGTGGATGGATTCAAGCCTTGTGTCAAGGGTTGCACAACAAAAGATGGGTAAATTGGAGCCACGTTTTCTAAGGCTTGATGTTCTTGTTTATACTCCATGATTTCCTCCTTAGTAAGTCCAAATGGTTTGTTCATGACATCTTCTATCTCATATGTTCCTGATGGAGTTCGAGGTTGTTGTGATGGGGTAACATGACTTCTTGGATCAAATTCTTGAGGATTGGTATCACTTGAGGTGAATGTGACTTTGGCTTTTTCCATGATTCTCTTGTGTTGTGATCTTGTATTTACCATAAATTATGGACCACCAATGGGAGAGTTATGTTGAGATTTGTAATGTTCAAACTCTCTAGTTGACTCAAATTTTGGTATAAGGGACGCTCTAAGTCATTTTGGAGAAATGGTGATGATGGGGAGATGAAAAGGATGAATGATGTGGGTAGTGATCCTTGCAAACATTTTGGGACAACACTTTTGACTTAATGGTTTGATTATTTTTTATGGATAATGGATTTGTAAATATTTAAGGTAGACTTGTGACCTTCAAGATAAGCTAGTCCAAGATGTGATAACTAACTTTAACTAAATGCATGGAAAAGGATTCATTTCACACACAAAGTAGCTAAGTTATGTTTTTGGATTGATAAATTTCTAAGTCCAAAGTGTTGTTTTTGTTTGAAATTTTTGCAAAGGTTGGTGAAGTGGAATGTGAAAGATGATAAAGGGTGGATGAAGTGTTTGACCCAAAATGTTGACCTAGAGTGAACCTTTGTTTTGCAAGACCAAGGTAGTGAGAAACATGCTATACCTATAAAGTGTTCAAACCCTAAGAACTCAATGATTAAATGAGAAGTGTTTGTGAAATGTGTAGATCTGGTTCATCTATTAAAGAGCATAGATAAAATATCCTTATTGATTTGTCTCAGTTGTTGTGATTCCTTAAGATACGTCTTCAGATATACTTTGAACTATGATGTCTAAGTCTGAAGTAGCAGAATGTAGACCTTCTCTTGGGGATTTTGATTTTGCAAGAGATCATGAAGACAAGCACAAGACTACGAAAAGAGGATATTTATTACCACGCAGGAGGTGGTAATATAGGCCTTTTTGGCCACAATATTGACTCTTCATTCTTGTTCATCTAGGATGCATGTTGCGTTTCTCCACTAGGTTGGTGTTTCCTTTGTTTCAAAAGTGAAGCTCCTCAAACTACTTATTATGTATGTTTGTTCTCCTTCAATCAGTTCAAAGTTTGGTTGTATGATAGTTGACGTAATATTTGGTTGTTGAACAGGAGCGATCGAATGCTAAATGGTCATGTGGGTTTTAATTTGTCAATTTATCTTGCTTAATGAGTTTCTTTTTACCACAAACACTTTTCTTTCTTAACTTTCAAACTAAATGTCTATCTCCTTTTCCAGTCTCGCTTTGATGGTTGAGATGGAATTATCTAACTCCTCCACTTCTTGACCTTTCGAGGTTGGGCCAAGATCTACAGTGGTTATGGCATATTCTTGAGGAGTAATCTTGTCTCGTGGCTTGTCCACGGTGGGTACTCCAATGTGTACGGAACGGTTGCCTGTCTCATTCCTCTGAATGGTAGAGAATTTCTTGGCAGGCTTCTTGACTGCAACTTGCTCCAACCTTGCCAAGAAATCAGCAGTATCATCCTCCTCTTGAGCTTATGCAGGTACCTGAATCTTCATTCTCTCTATCAGCCAATCTGGAATGGTCAGCTGCTCAATTCCATCCTCTACCTGAACCTCTTCTTCATTCAGAGCATCCACAACTCCTCTGAGAGCGGAAATCATTCCCTCCTCAAAGTCATTATTTCAAACTTCTATCTCATTGTCTGAACCTAAGATTTCCGTGCCCGTAGGTGACAAAGGCTCGTCATCATCCAGCTGAATAGGTTCATCGTTCTCTTCCTAAACTACAGGAGGTACAAGCATTTCCACCAAGGACTCATCTATGGTAGCCACCAGCTCGTCAATGTTTTGAGATGTTGTTGAACGAGATGGTTCTCCCTTATGTCTTTTGGAAGCTGGCTCTGTACTTGGGACTATTTCCTTCCTTTTCTCTCCAATCCCAACCAAATCCTAATGGGATGCACCGGCATTAGAAGAATACGATTCTGACTCACTCAGTAGATCATATGTGAGCGTTATCCTTCTCTGTCTCATTTCTTGGACATGATGGTCAACCCACCACTGAGAGTACTTGACTACTGGCCTCATTAACGTTGCTAAGTCTGCATGCTCAGGTTCTGACCATTTCACAGGAGGAAGAGGTTGACTCTCCTCGAAGCGCGGCTGGATGTAGTTCCCATCATCTTGTAACTGGTCAGGCACCCGGAAAAACTCGATTTCCCTCATGAAGTCAACTGACATTCTGGACCATAATCTTCTTCTGACTTCATATTTATCAACAGCATTTTCCCAGAAGTCTTCCAACTCCACCATGTGCTTGTACTTTCTCCCCTCTACTGTCTGAATATTATGATGTGGGTCAAAGTTGACCCTGGACTTGTAGGCCGTAAATGGGTACCACTGGATCTCCAACCTTGCACTCTCAGCTGCCTGTGTTGATGGACAATACTCCAACATGTTCCTGATGAAAAATGGCAATGTGACAGATGCCTTCTTGGTTGGCCTCTGGATGTTCTGATACTCCTCTAACTGTCTCAGGACCTCGAGCAAAATCATCTGATTTGTCAGATAAATGGGCAATTTATAGGGATTTCCAATAAATCCCTGGATCCTGACATATGTGAATTTCGGGAATTGGATGAACCAAGATCCGTATTTACTGATTAGACTTTTCGCTTCATGACTCAACCTCTGATGCACTCCTCCTTGAAGTTTTCTAGTGATATGCATTAGGAAGGCATCATGCACCCTTCTGAAGTGAGACTTCTCCTTCAACTGGAGTTGTGGGTAGCAGTCGTAAGGCCTGAATTCGTTCTCCCCGTTGCCAACTTTGCCCTTGCAAATTAGTCCTGGATACTTGTATGATCTGGCCAACAGGTAGACAATATACGAGCTCATATGAAAAGACTTAGTCTCTTCGAGGTTGATCAATTGCTCGTGGAGGTTGTCACTTATCATCCGTGACCAGTTGAACATTTTGACGCCAGAAGTAATCTCGTCTATGAAATAGTACATCCAGCTCTTGAAAAAGGTGCCTTACGGGTTGCCAGCTACTTTGTTCAGCATCAAGATGATGTCTCCAAAATCTTCTTTGAAATCTATCCAGCGGGGTCTCTTGGGCATCTTCTTTATTGATGGCTTAGGCTTGTCCATCCATACCTTGTTAACGGTTGTGGCGCACAAATCTGATTTGCTGTCATATAACCTCTTGGCTTCTTCCTTGGTCTTATAGACCATCCGTGAATGTTCTGGGATGCCGAAGGTTTCCTAAATTGCCACTTCACCTAAGTGTGCCAAGATTCTTCCATCAGGTGTGATGATCTGCCTCTTCTGAGCATCATAGTGGATAGCACACTCCACCATCAATTTTGCACAATCCATTGCTGGTGGGAATCCAGCTGCCTGAAAAATCCCGTTTCTGACTATCTGTCTGGCTATCGGTGTGGGAAGTCCATTCTGTCCATACATTCTTTTCTTAAGCTCATCAAAGTCGACGTGTCTGAGATCGGTGTCTACGACATTCTTCCATTTTGAAATGACTTTAGTTTCCCGCTGAGCTCCTTTGCTGGCGAACTTCATTTTCACCTTCTTTGATGGTTCGCCTGCTGTGATCGTCAACCTATAGTCCAAAAGATTAACATTAATACAAAGACTTTTTCAAATAATTTATTCTCATGCCTTGGATCCAAAAATTTACTTTCAGCTTAGTTAAATAATTAAATTGCTGCGAAAAAGCAAGCTGAAAGTAAATGGACGAAGTTAAGATTTTGGCCAAAACTTTTGCCAAGATGAAAAGATAGAAGAAGAATGGCGAATTTATTTGACTGAACATCAAACCTCAATGAAGAATTGTTGGCTGCAAATCAAATTTAGAATCTGATAATTTACTCCAAAAGTAATTAATGAAGTGCACCCCTCTTGCACAGAAGAATTCAAAATAAATCTTTTCCTTTCCCGCGAAAATTCTTTCTCAGCATAATATTACTTCACCCTCTGGAAAATTCAATCTTGCCTACTGAACAATGAATTGCCTGAGAATTCTGAGAGATATTAAATTTCTCTTCAGTTGTGTGTGAAAAAATGAGTTGTTGAAACTCATTATAATGTTGAAGAGCTTGATTTGTTTTAGCAACTGCCATCTTCTCTCTCGATCTCGATTTGTTTTCTTTCGTTCAAACAGGCAGGTTTCCTTTATTTTTCAAATAGAATCTGTCTCGAGCTTATCCAAGCAAATCCCATTGATCTTCAAAAATTTGATTTTTTGCTTAATATTTTTCTTTGATTTTTTGAATTTTGGAAAGAAAACATTAAATATTTAATTAAATTCGACCTTTCCAATTTCAAAAGAAGATCATGGCGAATTTAATTTTTCCTGTTGAATTTTATTTCTGCCTGGCGTAATTTATTTTCTTCCGAAACATCTCTGGCAAACTTTATTTTTGTCCAAGGCATTTAAATTTCTGAGTAGTTGAAAATAAATTATTAAAATATTAAAATATTTTAATTTATTCCAACTCGTTCGTTTTGGACCCATGGCTATTTCGATTTTCTCTTCGTTTTCTTTGGCTAAAAATTTGTTTTCTGATTTTATTCCCAATTTCGTCTAGCCAAACCAAAATTTAAGCCATTCCGTTGTCAAATGTTATGCCAGATCCTTATTTTTTCTTTGCCGAGGCGAAATTTTAATTGCACTGAGCTTATTTTCTTCTGCCAAAGTCAATTTTTTCCTCGCTCAGACGAATTTTTTCTAGGAAAAATCCTTGTTTGGATGTCTTTGTCAGGAAAATTTCCTTGACGCTTGACAAATTTCTATCTCCCTTAGCCAAGGGCGAACTTTCATACCTCTTTGCCTTGTGCATTTCTCTGTGTTTTTGACCAAATTTATCCAATTTTGTCTATTCATCCAAACTTTGGGCGAATTAATTTCTCTCCCATTTCCATGCTAGGCACATTTCATTTTATTCCTTGCCATATCCCGGGCGGACTTCCTCAAGTCTTTTCCACTTTTCTCATACCATGGCGCACTTCCTTTAGCACTTTCCTTTCAAACTTAGCACTTTGTCTCTTGAAAATTCCATAACACTTAGCCAAAAATCTTAATTTCTTCATCCTTTGGCCTCTATACTTAGGCAAATTTTCAAATTTCTCTTTACTAGGCACCAATACTCAGTGAATTTCTTGATTTTTTTCTCTCCCATGTGCCTAGGCGGACCTTCCAACCTATTGGCAAGTGTATGGTAGACTTCTTTGACCTCTTGCCACTTCCTTTCAAGTCAAGGCGGACTTTCTTAGCATCTTGGACAAGTGGGGCGGACTTCAAAGAAGTCTAGACATGTGAGGGCGGACTTTGGATGGTCTTTGCACTTCTCCCTTGAGCATGGCGGACTTCCAAACTTCTTATCACTTTGCTTAACCCTTTGTCTCTTGGAAATCCTACAATACTTAGTCAAAATTTTTATTCTCCACCTTTTTAGGCTCTTACACTTAGGCAAAAAATTTGAAATTTTCCTTGCTAGGCACCAATACTTAGTGAATTTTTTTTTATTTTTCTTCACTCATGTGCCTAGGCAGACTTTCCAACCTATTGGCAAGTGTATGGCGGAGTTCCAAGGATGTTTTCTTAACCTCTCAAGTCAAGGCGGACTTCCAAGGATGCTTGGACATGCAAGGCAGACTTTGAAGAACCTTTGACACTTCTATTTTGAACATGGCGGACTTTGGAGGAGGCTAGGATATGCAAGGCGGACTTTAGAGAGTCCTTGGATATGCCTCCTCAAGGCTGGCGGACTTCACAACTTCTTGGCATCATCTCTTTGAAGCTAAGGCGGACTTCCAAAGCTTTTGGCACTTCCTTCCTTAGTGCTGGGCGGATTTTCCTTGCTTCTTGACATTCCTTCCTCTTGAAAATGGTGAATCAGACTTAAGCAGATTTTCCATGAATTTCATCTTTTTTGAGTTGATTTTTTTGTGATTTTGCTCAAATCTGATTGATTTTGGACTGATTTTTCCAGAATTTGATGTTTTTTGGGTTTGATTTTTCATGCTTTTTACTTTGTTTTTCCATATTTTTCAATAATTTTTCAATTTTCTCTTTGATTTTTTGAGAGTTCTATCGAGTTTTTCGAACTTCTGAGTGCATTTCTGGAATTTGAGACCTTTCTAAAAATAGAAAAAGCAAACCTTAAAAAAATAGGGAACCTTGTTTGGTCCAAAAATGTTGAAAATGAAAAATTGAAAAAAGCAAATTTCCCTAAAAAAATAGGAAGTGTCAGAATTGGCCGAATTCATAGGTGATCTTCGTTTCCTGGGCCTTCTGAGCGCTTCCATGACATTTACGCACTGATTCAAGCATGGATTATTAACTTGGCTCGGGTAACTCTCGGCAAACTGACCTGAAACTCTCAATAAGGTGACCTCACGAAACCGTTGCAATGAGACAAAACCCTAAAAACAAGCAAACAACTGGGGGTCCCCATCAGCGATGGCGCGATGTGTGAAAAGGTCACAACAGAACCAAGCAAAGTATTTAATTGACTCACAAGCATTCACAATCCTAGCTCAAGTGGGTGTGTGTTTCGTAGTAGACATACCACCATCCCCTAAGAGATGATTAATCCATGAAGATGGAATGGAAAAATAGGCTATGTCAAGGAAATTTAATTTCTTGACATGCCAAGCAAAAGAGTCTCTTCCCTATTTGCTTTATTGCCTCAACCAAAAACTGAACATGGTAACTTCTTGGAATGGTGCTATTCCAATGCACTACTTCAAAATACACTTCGGAGGTAAAATTGGAGAGCCACTAATAAAAAGGTTTGTAATCATGATTTTCGGGATAAACTGGTGCTATGCATGCGGAAATTCACTCAATTAAGAGGCCTTCCAGCCCTTAGAAATATCTAAGGCTTTTAATGCATCACAAGGACAAAAACACTAGCTGATTAATGACATTAGTCACAACCAATTTTTTTATATATTGGACCAAAAAGAAAGCACTGCTTGGGTTGTTCCCTCTCACAAGTTGGGAGGCAGGCCCTCTAAAGGAAACACATGTTTGAAGTTTAAATTTTTTTTCATCACCCAAGATTTCCAAAAGGCATGAGGGGAGAGGATAGGTGCTTCCAAGAAGAAAAGGTATACTTGTGTGTTTCTCTTCACCCAAGATCACACAAAGAACAAGGGGAGAGGATGCGCACAACAAGCACACACAAGAAAATCAGACACATGTTCATTTTAACCTTGACAAACATAATAAATTTGTTTTAAGCACCAATCTGAAGTGTTTTAGATTGTTCAATTTTAAACCAACATTGCAAAATGAGGATGTGAGGGTTCAATTTTAACCAATTTGAGAATTAATTTTAAACCCAAAGGAAATTTAGTTGGTCCTAAAACGTGAAGTAAAGCATCATAAATGGTTTATAATTTCCCCATAAGTGTAAAAAACATTTGTTACAATAGGTAATCAAATGATTATATGCTCCTTCACTTCAAATTTCATTTCCAAAACCAGTTAGCCTTAAAAAAAAATAGAAGTTAGTGACATGTTAGAAACCAAATGAAATCAAAAAATTAAAACACATGTCAAAATTTAGTTTTTGTTTTGTTTACTAGTAAATAGCGACAATGAAATCAATTGTGTCACTGAATTTCCATCAAATGCATCGACATATCGCAAGTGCATCGTTGTATTGAAAAATTGGATGTGTCACTCTGCAGTAAACAGTGACATCAATAGTGTCGCCCAATCAAATGTGTCACTATAATAAAATTCATGCTACGATAAAAAATAAGTTTAGTGTCACTATTTTAATGTGCGGTGATGAAATTTAATAGCGCATCACCAAATTAATTATATGTCGCTGAATTTGAACTGAAGTGTGTCATTGTATAGTAATGCATCCCAGATGCATCAATGAATCTTGAATAGTGTCGTTGAATTTGCAAACACAAGGAAAATGGAAATCTAAAGATAAATTTATCAAATTGATTGGTTCAAGCCCTCCTTCTAGCACCAAAATGTGACCAATAAAGTAGTATAGGTTAACTACACTTGATCCATACATATTTGAAGCATATTGAATCCACTAAACATCATTCCCAATAAGATATTCAATGTAAATAAAACTGAAGAAGCCATTAAAACTAACATTATAAAACATGAAATCTTGATAAACATCTATTCTAAGACATTGAAACTTATCCTATTGGGGGATTGGTGTCACATTGATGTGGAATAATGACCCTTTCCCAATCCCTTGGATAATATGAGCCTTTCCAATCGATTTTATTGATTGAAATCAATTGAAACTGATGAAAAGGGTGAATGAAATCATGATAAAAGATAAATTAACATGATAAAAGCTAAGATGTTTGATGTGAGTGTATGAAAATCTATTCTAAATGTGCACAAGATTCAAATATGCAAACCCTAGATTCAAAAATATACTAAATGTATGCAACTAAGTTACCATGGAAGTCATTAATGGATGCTAAGCTAATGAAAATTAACCTAAAATACCTTTAAACATAAAACATGGATGCAAATGAGAGTGATTTTCAATAGCATAAGTTTCCTCTAAAAAGGTGGATCACTATTCAATGGATGCAAGATCTATTTATAGAATAGGCAAAAAGAAATCAATGGTCAAGATTGAAAGTATCAATCAATGGTCAAGATGGAAGGAAGATGGAGGCATGGATCATGGATTCCCATCAAGGGTTGAGAATGCAACTTGATATCTAATCAACAATTCACAATCATGCAAAGAAGCACACTTTCAAAGCTTGCTCAAGAAGCTTGTTGAAAGTTTGTTATAAGGAAGAATATTCTTTTTTTCAAATGAGTGAAGATGGAGAATATTCTCATGGATGAGGAAAATTAGTGTTTAGTTAAACAAAACCAAGTTTTAAGGTGCAAAAAGGGGAAGGAATATTCCACGAGAATATTCTGTTTTGGAGGAATTTGCAAAGGAGGAATATTCTCAAGGAATATTCCCTTGCAAGTGGGAGAGTTAGAATTAATTAGTAATTTGATAATTAAAACAAAGTTTCAATTATGCGAATTATGGGAATTTAGGATATTCATTAAATAATTAACCTATTTAACGAAAAGGGGTCAAAATGACATTTAATTAAATAATTAAGATTATTTAATTTAAATGGGAGGATTTAGGGTGTTAAATTAAATATTTTGATTTATCCAATTTAACAGGATGAAAGGTTAGTGTGAAAAGGGGGTGGAATTAACCTAATTAGATTAATCAGATTAATGGATGAAAAATGATGTGATTAATTAAATAGCTAGGCTAATTTAATCAATTAAGTGAAAAGAGGATGGGTTTTAGGATGAAACGGTGTTAGTATATCAGATTCGAGTGTTTGATATCATTCAAGACATTTTTAAGTGTCTACAGGGATAAAAGTGGGTTTTTGAAAGAACCCAAACCCTTTTACTAATGGGACTCAAAAGCACATGTCCCAAAAATAGAATTCACACAAAACAAGTTCTCATGAAGAATGGAAAGCCACATCAAAAACTAACAAAAACCAACACAAATAACATAGAGACAAAGAATAATATTAGCTATAACACATAAACTTAAGACCTATTATAGCATTTCATTCATCCCTAAGAAATAAAAGTGTTCCTCCATAAAAGGGATGTTTACAAAGTAGTTCATTTAAGTTTGTTTCCTAGTGAACAAGTTGCCATCTTTTATGATGTAAATAATTTTTATGTTAGACAAGAGTACTTCATAGTCAATTCACCTAGACTAGGAGTTAATATTTTACTTTTAACTAATTATTTCTATACTAACAAATATATCAAGATATATACTATTATTCTAAGGAATTTCTTTATTTTTTAATTATAAAATATGTCTCCATAAGTTTATCCTTAAATTTTGTATTCATCCAAAATTGTTTTAGGTTTACTAATAAGAACATTTAGATGTCATGCCCATCATCTAACATTATACATCAAAAAGTAGCAAATCCAATTAATGTTTGAGCCTCTATATTGTCATTAATTGAACATATATATTTCTTATAAAAATAATATTGATCATTTTTTATATCTATATAATTTTATTTCGAAATGATGTAGTTATAACTTCTCAAATAAACTTGTTATGGAAATGAAGGCCCGAAATTAACTTATACATATCTCATCTTACAAATTTTAGTCTCACATTTTTCCCTCAATATAAACCCAACTTCTTACACACCCATATTTCAAAATCACTATTTTCTTAGTTTAAATGTAAAACATTACTATTAACTAGAAAATTTAAAATAAAAAAAAAATTAATATTACAACTCATTTTTCCCAAAAAAAAAAATCTTATGACACCACACTTGCATATAAAAAGCTTCAACTGTATTTAAAATTATAAAACAAAAATTCAATGAGAAATAATGTGTTTACATATTAACACCTAAGAATCCTATAAACTTCATTAGTTAATGTAATGTCTAAATATCTATAAAATGATTATTGACTAACTTAGTATCACTAAAAATAAAAACTAAATGCAAGAATTACATTATTTTTCATTTAATAAAATTAAATTAATTTTTTATTTGGGTTAAAGTATCATTAATAAAAAAATTATTGAATTATGTTAATGAAAAAAATTGTGTGGATATATAATTTCATTTAGTTTTTTTTTTATATATTATATGTATTTAGCTATAGTTAGGTTCTTTAAAGGTGTTAATTTATTCGTATTTGATAAGTTTTTTATGATTCTAAAATAAATTTTCATAAAATTTAAAAATTTAATTCTTTAAAATAGAAACATATTATGTTATCATACATAACAATTTAGGCTCTAATTACCCTAGTTTATCACAAGAAATTTTTATTTTCCACACTCTTTCTATTTCAATACTACTTATGCACATATTCTCTTAGACATTGACACCTCTAAGGATCTATCTAAGGACATTGTCCTACTTGATGGAGATAAACCATAGACTCGGACACTTGACTATTAGGGTCTCCTCTTTTGTTGCAAGAGATGTTTTTCTATTAGATACTTGGCTTCAATTTTCCCTAGCTCTCATCCCTAGAAAGGTGAGGCAACTTGGTGGGAAAATTCCCACCATGAGCATTTGATGATTGGTGGTTTTTCAATTCTGAGGATGTGGTGTTAGAGGGGGACGTGGCTCTGGGGGTTGCAGTGACTTCTATGATTCAGGACGGATTATATTCTTTGGGCCTTGTTTTAGCTTATCCACCTTTGGACCCTTCTTTACTAGGTATCAAATCAATAGATCGTGCTTTATTGGATGCTTCAAATAAGCATAAAACTCTTATTTCTTTGCCTTTGGGAACAATGGAGGATTTCCCTCCCCTATCTCCTTAATTTGAGTCTTTGGAGGATGAAATTGCATGGAATATTGTTCATAGAAGGAAAAGAGGTTGTCATAAACATGTGTCTGTTGGAAAATGGTCAACACTCCCCTCAGGATTCATGACATGGACTAATCATCTCCCATGGATCTATTAACTTTGGTGGGTGTATTGGGCATTAACAGGTCGACCTTTTGGTACAATGGCAACCGTGGGGCCAACAATTGGTATTAGAGCCAAAGTTGTCGGGTTCGGATCCCCTCAGCTTGCACTGAGGGGGATATTGTTGGAAAATGGTCAACGCTACCCTCAGGATTCGTGACATGGACTAATCACCTCTCGTGGATTCGTTAACTTTGGAAGTTGTATTGGCATTAATAGGTTGACCTTTTGGTGCAACGGCAACCGTGGGGCCAATAGTGTGTGCTTCCTACACCCAATTATTGAGTTCTCAAAGCGTTAGAAAGGGTCCAGGGGTAACATAGTTGGCCATTTTTGTTTTTCTTGTTGGAAGCCTAGTTACAATTGTATAGGTGGTGTTGGTTCAATTTGGTTTATGACAGCATGGTTGTTGTGTTGCAGTAGTCTATATTTATTAGTTATGTTTTTGTTGTTTTTCTTATTATGGGTTGGATTTCTTATGTTGTAAAGGGTTTCAAGGCCCCTTCAAAACCTATTTTCCATAATAAAAAGCATCTTTGTCTAAAAATTATATACTAATAGAAAATTAGAAAATGATTCACCATACAAGTTTATATGTTAATAATAAATTTTAGTCTTTCAATTGCAAAAAAAATATCATTCACTCAAATTTTATTTTTCAATCTTAAAAAATTACCTAGAATATTATGCTTCTTTATAGTAAATTCATTGTAATTTCTATAGAAATTGTAAAAGATCATTCTTAAATTATTTTTTAAAGTTCATTCAAACACTAATATATTTAACAACTACTACCTTAATGGTTCTTGTTCTTCAGCTCCTGCTTTGCAACTTTCCCACCTTGCTTTTTTTGAATTTCTACTCTGACTTGATTGTCTAATGGTTGGTCGAGTGAGGGGCCCAGTAAGGCTCCCCATTCCAGAAACATTGTTCCTTTGTCTGGCATTGTCCCAACCTTTGTTGCTTCCAAAAAATGTTGTTCCCCAAGTTGGTTCCCCATCTTGTACCTCTACCCCTTCCCCTGTGAGAAGGATAGTTCAAAATTTTGGAAAGATGGCTTTGTCCTCGTCCTTTGGTTTGGAATATTTTTTCTCTAAAGAAGAACATACTTCTTTTGTGGATAAACTGATGGGTGTCATCTCACCAGCTATAGGAAGACTAAACACAGAGTTTGCATCATGTTCAATAATAGGTAGGGAAATTGATGTTCCTGAAGCATTGATGATTAAAGCTATGGATGACCTCAAGCTATCATTGGTTGGAAAATTCTTTGTGCACTACCTAAATATTGAACAAGTAAGCCTCTAGGCTACTTATGTTTGGAACTTACAAGGAAGTGTCTTTATTAGTGCAATTCCCAAAGGTATCTTCCTTTTTTCATTTGTTGTATATGAGGATATGTTAAAGGTTTTAACGGGAGGTCCATGGGTTTTTGATGTTGGTTTCAAGAACTTCCTCTCATTGTGTAAATGGAAGCTAGGCTTTGACCCTTTTGTTGACTTGGGTGCTATGACCCCTACATGGGTATGCCTTCTTGGGCTACCCCTTGAGTTTTAGGAGTTGGGCATCTTAAAAGGGATAGCCAACTCTTTTGGAAGCCTCCTAATTGTTGACAAGATAACCCAAGAAAATCCCTATTTAGTTTATGCTTAGATTTGTGTTAACGTAGTTGTTAACATTGTTTTTCCTACCTCGGTGCTCCTAAAATAAAAGTTTGGAAACTGGTCCCAACCTCTTGAGTACAAAAATGCAAGACATTTTTGTTAGTCCTATAATAAATTCGGCCACCTTATTGACTCATGTAATAAGAGGCCTCAAGATGTGTTTAATCGTGACAATCAATCAAGCCTAGGATTAAGGATTCCAAGGTTGATATTGAATTCCCCCTCAATAAGGAAGGTAATGTTTGGGATGGTTTTGTAGTCCTAAAAAATTCTCCCCCTTCGAATACAGAAATTTCCATGGATCGAGATTTTTCTTTTCAAGAGCCTCATGTTGTTTCTTTGGTCATGGGATGTAAGGAAAGCGAGGAAATGGCTTCAGGGGAAGGAATCCTAATCCTTGGAATGAAGTAGGTATGAATCCAAAGGTTGTTGAGGATATTCTAGATGAAAAATCTCATGAGGAGTTGGAAATGAATCAAAGGGTGGTCAATGAATTGGCTCTTGATAAGGTTGATTTTGGTGAGAATGTTGAGGAAGGGACGAAGGAAGGGGAAATTGTGTCACAACCCGCTAAATATCCTTATGTCCCTTCTTAATCCTTGGGAAACATCTCTTTTTTTTCTCAGTAGGATGGTGGTAATTTGAATGACTCATTAGTTATCTTAGGTTTTCCCCCTCATCCATGTGACAAAGAGGATGAAGAAGACTGGACACAAGCTACAAGAAAGTAAAAAAAGAAAAAGAAATAGTATGTAGGAGGAGGAAATAAGGTTGGAAGACCTTATCAAAAGGAATCTAGAAACAAAGACACGGTGTGTGATGTGGCTTCACGCAGAGAAAAAACTTTTGACTCGATCACAGGTTTGAAGTCTAAAAAGAAGTGATGTTGGTTGTTCTCATAACAGCTTCCAGGAATTATGTCACAAACCTGTTATGAATTTGAAGATTCTCTCCTGGAATATCAGGGCCCTTAATATCCCTTATAAACAATTTTTCATCAAAACATGTATTTTGGATAACAAAGTGGGCGTCCTGCTCCTTCAAAAAACTAAAATGAAGAAAGAGACCTTTGACAAGGCTATTTTGAAAATATCGCCTAGTGTGAATTACTTTTTGAGTGATGTTCAAGGGGCTTCGGGGGGAATAGTTAATTTTTGGAATCCCTTGAAATTTAAAGTTTCTATGAGATTCACCATAAAGAACTCTCTAATGGTGTCCCTAGAAGACCTATCTTCAGAAAAATGGAATTTAATCAATATTTATGCTTCCAATTTCAGTAGGGATAGAGTGCAATTATGGTATTTTTTGAATAATTCTATAAAGAGTAGAATGAAGGACTACTATATGTTGGGTGGTGACTTCAACTAGCCACTTTTACCCTTAGAGAAGTTGGGGGTATTGGATGACTACTCTAAAAGTATGATGGATTTGGCTGGCTTTTTTAATTCTGTTGGGCTTTTTGATGCTCCCCTTTTGGGCTCCAAGTTCACATGGTCCAACAAGAGGCTGGGTAATTAGCTGATTCAAGTGAATTTGGGTAGGTTCATTTTCTCTTCTAATTGGAAAATTTCTCAACACCTTTCCTCCCTACCCTCCCAAGATCTGGTTTTGATCACAATGCCATCTTTCTTAAAAGAAATGTTGATCCTAATAAAGGCCCTTTCCCTTTCAAATTTGAATTAATGTGGACTCTCCATCCTAACTTTGCTGCCCTTATTGAGAATTAGTGGTCAGAACCCACGGTTGGCACCCCCATGTTTCGCCTAGTGGAGAAGTTGAGAAGAATTAAACAAAGAGTGAAAGGATGGAACAAATTAACTTTTGGTAACATCTTCGATACCAAAAGATCCTTGGGGGACAGCTTAAAGGAATTGCAGGATAAAATGGAGGCTGGGTTGGTGGGCGAAGACAATTGCATTCAAGAGCCTAACTATAGAGTAGGGGGACCAACCACACCAAGGGTCTAGGTCATGGAGATCCGAGAGCAGAGGGCTTCCCTAAACTACCTCAGGTTGGATAAGTGTTTAAGGTCAAAGATAGAGAATGAAGAGCACTCTCAAGTGCTTTTGTCACTCTACTAATCTAGGTATTTTGATGGGGCTAAACAAGCTAGTTTCTAGAATCTGAACTACACCTCAATCATCTCTTTGCCAGAGGATAGCAACATGGATCAGGGATGACAGTGCGGTGCGCTGGTGTCTCTCTGGGGTGATGGCATTTGTATGGCCAAAAAGTGTAAAAGTATAGTACAGAATACAAAAACCTACTAACGGTCTAACCAGTGAAGTTTAACGTAATAAACAAAATGATAAATGGAAGAATACAAGAAATAACTAAAAAGATGGTAAAGAATATGATGAAAGCGAAGGTGATGAAGATCAACTCACGAAGAGTCTAGTTCACCAGCAAGCTCCACATGAACACATACCTACACACAACCAAGAGAGAAAAAGTGTTGTGGCTATATAGGGGTTTACCATAGTCAAACCCCCTCTTTGGTGTTTCCACCTCCACGGATAGCCAGAAAAGCCACGAGATAGAAAATATGATAAAGAGAATAATAGAAAGTATACCGAACAGTCACAATAACACTATGCTACATAAATCAAGAAACAATATCACCTTCTCAATCAAGGTGCCCTCAAGCACACAGAGGAGAATGCAAGCTTGGTAAGGTCTATGCTACCACAAAAATGAAGAAGTAGTCCATTAGGACACCAATTCATTGCTCCAATGGTGGCAAGAGTACAGCAAGAAGTGAAGAGGACGCAAAGGAGCTCAAGAGAAAGATCAAACCATCATGTGCAATCGCAAACAAGCTTGAGAATTGCTCAAAAGATCCAACTAGTGTGTATAAGTGCCAAAGAGATGAAGTGAATCTGAAAGATAGGAATTTCAAGAAGAATTTGGAGGGAAAGATCTATTCTTGGGTCGAATGGTAGATGCAGATGCATTACGCTTCGTTGCCAATGGAGAGTGTAACGTCTCTATAGATTCCAGAGGTAGGAATCTATCAGGGATGGAAATGCACCACGCAAACATTCGCCCCCGACAGAAATTCCCACACTGACACAAAGGACAAGCACCAAGTGGATGGATTGTTGATAGGTGATGTGGAATTTCTTAGTCGACTTTGATTTTTCTAAAGTAGGGGGTGTAAAAGGGGAATTTGCAAGAGGGGTGCAAATTCACTCCTATACATTTTTCCCCCACTTTAGCGAGCATAAATGTCAATGAATGTTTGGTAAAGTAGATCGAAAGGGTTTAGAAATGTATACCTGAATTGTCGAGGAAGAAGATCACAATCTGGCGAGCTCGAAAGTGCAAGGCAGGCAAATAACTCCATAGGTACTCTCTCTTGAGGACATTTGAACAAAGTACACTGAAGGCTCGTAGACCAATGATGGAAAAATCCTGTAGGATGCAAATGCTTCACAGGCTATCAAACCTGTAAAAAAGGTTCCCTCAGGTACTCTCTCCTGAAGGAAGCCCAATGTGAGGGGACTTCACAGAGTTGGACTGGAAAGCAGCTTCACAAGTGCACCTGCAAAGCAACATGTTAATCTACAGATAAAACATGTTAGAAAACAAAAAGCAGCCACGCAGGTAGAAAAGCAAGTAGACAGTCAAAAATTGAAGGAGAATCTTTCAAAGGGATCCCTCGGGAACCCTTCAAAAGAAAAGGGTTCCACTTAAGGGACGTACATTTTGAAAGTGTGAGAAAAAATTTCACATATCAATTCAACATCAAGGGATCCTTTTGAAACATGTTCACTTCATCAAGGAATTTGAAAGGAAGAAGGTCCCCTCACAAGGGGAAGGTCAGAACTTCACCCGCAAGAGAAGGTGCTTCCTCCTCCGAGGAAGAATTTTCAAGTTCTTTCTTTGCGAACCCATGATGAAGGAAAAATATTCTGCTAGGGGTGCTTGTTGAGGAATGCGATTCTTGAAAAATAGTTTGAAAAGATTTTTCAGAAAAGATTATTTGGCCACCGAATGCATTTTCTAAAAATCAAAGTGACATGAGAGCCCCCCCTTAGGATGGTGTGTGTCAAACAAAAGGCACATGGCATCCTAAGGAGAGAAAAGCAAGAATGAAAAAGTGATGTTGTGGCCCACGGAACATAGCAAGATGTAGCTATGGTAGTGTTATCGCACATGTGAGGGACAACACATGAGTACCACAACATCACGAAAAAAGAAAAGAAGAGAGAAAGATAAAAATAAAAGGATACAATAGCATGGTGAACAAGGGGCAAGGGTGATCTGATATTTCAGAGTCAAAGCTACTCATAAATATAAATAGATAAGTATAATAATATATAAATGAACTATCATCAACCCCCTACTATATCAAACCATGTGAAGCATACACGAGAAGAAAAAATAAAAATAAAAAATTGGGTCAACATGGAAGGGAAGCCTAAATGCCCCCAACACTTTGCATCGTCCCCAATTGTTGAAAATCAATACACATAACAGAGGAAGAATGATGTAACAAATAGAGGAATTTTTATGACACATAACACTCCTGTATCCAAGCACCTACAAGGGTGATAAGAGTCATCCAGGAACACATAACACAGGCTCAGGGGAACACAAACACACACACAATCTACTCTATAGATAAAGAAGAGGTGCCCCCTCGTCCCCATCAACGAAGAGGTCATCGGCCACCCAATCTAGATCATTATAAGGGGAAGGCGGATGAGCCTGCAAGGGCAGAATATCAAGGGGAGAACCCTCTGACCCTCCCACAACAAGAGCTAAGGAGGGAGGCCCCTCAAGGTCTCCTCCACTTAGTTCTTATGGGGTGAATGTCAACGACTTTGCAAAGATCGCTGAAAGGGTTGGGACCTCATCCAAAGAATTAAACATGCACTTCACCGGAGTTCCATGTGTTAACTCAACAGGCGAGGAAGGCGGTGCCCGAGATTCGTTGCTAGGCTCACTGAGTGACTCAAGAGTAGGGACAAACTTCGGGGATGCTAAAACTTCTTTCATCACTAAGACGGAACAAGCTAATGTAGAACCACCTTCCGAAGAAGGTGAGCCCCTCTTACGACCCCCATTGCTAGTGGGGTTGTCCTCCATCTTCTACTTTTTCAGAGGATGTGAGATCCCCATGGACGAGGAAGAAGGCATAGAGGAAGAGGAGAAAACCGCAGCGGACACCATCAAGGTGTTTGGCATTTCCACAAGCTTTGAAAATAGCAAGATGTCTGAGAGGGACATCAAAAGGGGTGGCTCAATCGAAGGAGCAATAAACACCTGCACCCTCTTTGGGTTAGGAATGTTCACGCTCACAGCAGGAGCTAGAAGCAAAACTGAAGCTAAAGGAACTGAAGTAGAGGGGATAAGAGAGGAGGATACAACAACCGATGTTGAAATAAGAGCTATAGAATCCCCTTCCTTCCTCTATAGAGTGGCCTACTCAGCGGCCAAATCCTTTCTTTGACGCTTGTGCTCACATGCAAGGTGATTCCTGCGACTCTTGGAGCTAGAGGCCGGAAGCTAAGATGAAATGGAAGGCTCCTCTTCAACCATCGGAGTATCCATCACGGTTGTTTCTAGTGGAGGGAGAGACTCCTAGACAAGAACAGGAGAGAGAAGTTGAGATGATGATGGAACAATAACGGGGGGAGTAGGCTCTAATGCCTCAATGTTGGGCCTCTTCCCATTCACTACCTTAGAGGTGGGAGCGGTAGGAGGCCACACAGGTTGAGACATAGAGGACCCCCCACGAGGACCCTTCCCCTTACCATACCGAACGAGCCTAGGCATCGTGAGTAAGGTAGGAAGGTCGAATACCTGAGTCTTGGATTTTCTCCAAGTAGGTACTGTTACCAATTTTTTGCTTCCTGTACAAATTCGTGAATTTTTAAGGGGGAATTATTTACTGGGGTGTAAAACTTTTTATTTCAAGTTATCCAATGAACTTTTGTTTTCAGAATAAAAGAATGTTTTAGGATTGATTTGTCAAAATCATTCAAATAGTTTAGATTAAATTGTTGAACAGCCCTAACAAAACAAAGGCTAAACAAGTTTCATTCGAAGAACAAACATTCAAGTTGAGTTATTCAACTACAATGATTGTTACTGTTGATTATCAGAAAGACATTGCAAATATAAGAGCAGGAATGCAAATAATCATTCATTTTGATTGCAGAACATGTGTTCTGAACAATTGCAATTTCATTGTTTCAAATTATGTAAATGGAACAAATTCATATTGGTGCACAAGCCATTACATATCATAAACAATTGATTTATTAATAGATATGTTTTTGTAATCCCACACAAGTTGTGGGTAGACTAAGTTGATTGGATTCAACAAGAAGTACAAACTATACAACTGAAGAACAACTAAAAAGTGAAACATGAAAAAGGAGATCATGTCGTCATTGCCTTAAGGGCTGGTGTAGGGTTGATTCCTCAAGTCCATATCAATCTTCAATATCTTCAATCTCTCTCCTAAGTTCCAGAATCTACAGTGACTGTAAAATTATGTTAGAGCTCAGGTCATGAAATCTAAGAACATGTTCAATTCAACAGAAATATAGTTTGTACTCGTTATTAAATCAAATCAACTGAGTTAGACATATGTGAGATAAATGAAAATTTCCAGGTCAAATCATCAGAAAGAAATCATTGATCCATTTTTTTTACTGACTTGTTTGTTTCATGTGCAGAAACAGGAAATGTAATGTTGTTGATTATTGAATTTTGAAATGAGTGGGGTTAAATGTGGCTCCCACAAGGGTGGAGGTCGGCTCATAACAGTGGCGCCAACAAAGTAAATATCATAGGATCTTTGTTAAGTTTTGCTAAATTTAAATGAAATGCAATGAGCATTGCTACCATAGAGAACAGCAAAGTGATTTTATGCTTTTGCTAAGAATGTGTTATGCTTGTTTTGTCTACATGATCTTTTGAAAGAAACAACAATATTTTATTTTCGGAATTTTTGCAATATGACATCAATTGCTCAGATATTAATGACAACTTAATCACTTTTCAGTCACAAAGGAAGAGGTACATAATCTTTCATTTCAAATAATAAAAGGAAGCCATGAAACAGGTTTTCAGCAAGAATTTTAAGAGCAACAAATGAAGAAGTCATCTCATTTATAAATTTGAGTTAGAACCAATATCATTGTCTTTTCAATAAAATGATGAAGCTACAGGGGAAAGTAAGTTCATTGAAATGTGATCAAATCAAGGTCTAAAGCATGGTTCTTAGCATTTTAATGAATGTTTTTTATCAAATTCAATGCAAACTGCAAAAATGTATATTATGTTGAAAGTTCATTCTATGAAATTTTTTTATGCCTGGAATGGAGAAACTTTTGTTTTCTCACATTCAAAAATTTAAAGATGTATAGAAAATACAAAAAGAGATATTCAGCTTGTATTTCTAAAAAAATAAAGTGGTCATAATATGTTGGAAACCCTTGTAAATGGTGGAGTTTCTATTTACAGAGGGTTGGTAGAGCTCCATGGCAACTGTCAAAACATGGAAGATTTTAGAACATCAAAATAAAATATACTTAACAAATGTTTATTTCATTTTACAATGCATATTCAGCCATGAATGGGGTTTATTTTGCAGAAATGGAGGAAAATATAAAATCTCAAGCTTTTACAGTCAAAAATCAAATACCCAACAGATATTTTCATGGCAGTCTGCCAAAGAAGTGCAAATACAGTGAAAGGAAAATTTTCAAATGATGAAGCTTTGTTTCAAATGAAACCCTCTCATAGCCAAGGTCGTGGCCTAAGAGCTTCTAAAAGCTTTCATAATCTTTTAAAATGACGAGTTTTTCATATCTGCAACCAAATCATACTCACCACAATTCAGGCATCCAAATTCTGCAAGAAATGATGCACAGAGATAGAGAAATTTCCTTGCAACAGGTCGGCTAGGGTTTTCTCATGGTTGCGCCTCCAATAGAAGTCTCCAAAAAAAGAATGAAATGAAATGAGCAAATGAATATTTTCATTCATTTTTAGGGTTGAGCCCTAAAGGTGCGTTGGAGTAAGGCATCTTGCCTTAAACTTTTTCCAAAAGCTTATTCATTTCAAATGTGGCATTTGAATGCCTTCTTTTTCATTTTATTTTTTGAATATCATTTTGATGTCATATGATAGACTTAATCAATATAAGTCTTCTTATATTTGATTGGAACTCAATTATTTTTTGCATTTGGAGATAATGAATAAAACCTTATTTGTAAAGTGAATTATTATCACTTTTTAAATAAATGTTATATAATGCAAAAACTATTAATGCCTTTGGTACATTTGGATTATTGGAGGTTTTTCCATTAAATCATATTGTAAAACTTTATTTTAAAAGTGATAAATTATAAATCACTTTTTAATAAATGTTATTATAAATGCAAAAATAGAATTTAAAATGATAAGATAAGGTTTTATTACTTGCATTTGATTCAAAATGTAAATATTTATTTGAATGATGATTATAAATCATTTCAAATAAATGATATTATAAAATGCAAGTTAAAATCATTTGAATGAAGTTTTAAATGATGGTCAAAAGGAGATCAAATAGAGCTTTAAAATCTTTTACTTGAATTTTGGTGAGGTTGAGGAAATTTAGGCCAACATGTGGAGTAAAGATAGAGATTTTGAAGCCCTTAATGGACAGTTCACTTTTAGTTTTGAGTTCCAATTGATTGAAGTTCAATCAAGGAGTGATTTGAGACCTAAAACTAGAGTTCACATTAAGTTATGACCCTTTTTTTGAGGGGTTTTCTGTTGCATACGACCCATGAGGTTGTTTTGAGTTTTGACAACTCTTTGTACATGTTTTGAGGAGTTGTTTTTAGTTACATGCCTTGATTGAAGGAGAGGATGGACAACACATCAATTTTGGAGCTAAAATTCAAATTCGAATTTTGAGAGCCTTTTCTATAAGTCCTCTTCTCTCTTTTGTTCTCTAGTTCTGAGTTTGGAGGCTGCAGGAGCAGATTATTCCTTGCTTTGTAACTCATTTTCTTGTGAGTTCTACATATTTGTAATGCAAGTATCTCCTAGTTTTCAATAAAGAAGCTTATTTTCCTTCTCAATTTTGTCTTGTGCAAGTATTGTGTGTAAGCTTTTAGGATAAAATTTTGTGATTTCCATGAAATCCTTCTTTTAATCTTATTGTCTCAATGTCTTGTTTAAATTCAGTATGTTATAGTGCAGGTCATTGACTATGTTTCTTACATTTGTTGAATGCTTGTTATGAAAACATTATTGTTTTCTTTCAAACAAACTTCAATCATAGAAGCCTATCAAATGAAGTATTTATGCAAAACATACTTGATTGAGTTGTGAATCCTTTAGTTTCAAGTTGAGTTATCTTGTGAGATTTTAAAAGTAGATTCAGATTATTTTCAGTTGGTGAATCACCTTTTTCTAATTTTAGTATTTGCTTTATCCTTCTATCATTTACCTCTGTTAAAAACCAGTTTTACAAGAAAATCCAAAGGGAACCAACCCAAAACCTGGAGGTCTATGCTCACCATAGGATACCCACAGCCTAAGAATAGTCCCATGTGCACAGGATTTAAGATTTTTCAACTTGTCTTCGGGTGCAAATCCCTGTGTTAACAGGTACCATTGGACTCTTCGTGTGAAAGCTAGGAGTGGTAACCCAAGGTTCATCTTCAGGGAGGGAGGTAGAGGTGGTGCCCTAAGTGCAAGAAAACTTCTCTTTTCCTTTTCGAGAGGAAGAGGCAGTTTTTTGTTGCGCTACCGGGTGGGTAACATTTAGTTGTCTTTTGCCCCTGGTTTTGTACTTTACATAGTTTTGGTAAAGCATGTCCATTCTAGGAGGGAGTGGACCAACTAAGGCATGCCAAAAATGATCCAAAGAATAACCCCCATGGGATACCAATGGTTGATATCCAATGTCATGCACAACATGCACGGTACCTTCATGGGAGAACTTTAAACATTTGTGAATAACAAAAGCGATTATGTTCATGGAAGCTAGCCATAGGATGCCCAACTTTACCCTGAATAGATTAGATTTTTGAATGACATCAAAGGTTGTATCCATAGCCCTAGGTCCTACTAGGATGGAAAGAGTTATAGAGCCATATAGTGTAAGCGAGAGACAATCATCCGCACGTATAATAGATTTTGTTTTCTCATATTCCTCCCTCTGCAGTGAATTCAGCTAGAGCATCTCCTCTATAATAACATTCACTCAGCTTGCGAGGTTGACTAATACTTCTGTCACAATGTTTCCATTGAGGCGAGCATGAATGTATAGAGGAGAGAGCTTGTTGTTTAAGGGAAAATCCTATGAAGTGAAGATCACATCTGGTGTGCTAGTCACAAGCTATGGGGGAGGAGTAAGAGTAAATGAAACCACATTAACATATGCTAAGGGTTTAGGAGAAGCACCAGAAGGGTCAATAATCAAGTTCCTAGAATGAGACGGAAATGGGTCCATGTAAATCTACAACTCACTATTAGCCTTTGCTATTGACTTATTTGTATTATGCTCCTTCCCATCGAGGCGGATGGTACCATCACCAATGCAATCCTATATTTCATGACACAGGCACATGAAATGCTCAATATCATACTCATTAACACAATGGTACTGACAAAAAGCATTCCCATCATACCAATCAGTATAAGGCTCCTTCAAAGGTCAGGGATTTTCCAAGGTTATGATCTTATCCTTCAATAACTTTCCTAGAATAGAAGTATAAGATTCAGCTAACTTTGTAAACTTTTTATTGCACCTGAGGCGGTAATCATTAGTCACGGCAACTACACTTGCAACAACCTTTCCTTTTCCTGAAATGGACACAATAGATTTTCCCTCAAAATGGGAGCGTGAGGAAGATCCCTCGAATTGGACCACCATTTGTTGATACTCTCACAAAGTAGCGCACAGATGTGCAAAAGAAGGGTACACTTCATTAGGGAAAAATTCTCCTACCAAGCTTGCTCCAGGTTGCCTATGAATACCTTCTGCATGTCCAAGTCGGATAGTAGATATGAAATTTGTGAAAAGAGTGCTTGGTACCGCGTAATGAAGTCAGTTATCTTCTCGTGTTCTCCCTGCTTACATCGAATGAGATCCGAGAAGGTCATCTTTGGATAGATGTTAGCCTGGAACTAATAGAGAAACTAATTTACGAGCTGATCAAATGAGAATATAGAATTATTGGGCAAGGAACGATACCACTCGAGTGTTGTATCCTTGAGAGATCGAGGGAATAGTTTTTCCATTAGAGCATCGTGATGAAATAAATCTATGCACATGGTGTTAAAAGTTGACACATGCATCTGCGGATCTCCTTTACCACCATACTTTTTGAACTTAGAAATCTCAATTCCCTGCGGGGAAAGGAGTACTCAATATTGTCACCGACAATGGACTGTGTCGAGAGAAGGGCTGAAAGATGGGCTGGGATGAGGATTGAGACAAGTTCACCAACTAGCTTTGCATTTGGCCCATATTCTGAATAAGAGCATTCAGAACAAGGTATAAAGAGGACAAAGGTCCAATGGAACCTCCTCCAGAACCGCCACCACCAAACGCGCCTCTGGAGCCACCGTCGTGACCACCGTCGGAGCCACCACCACCAGTGTGGCCTCCATCAGAGCCACCGCCACTACCGAAGCCACCACCACCAGTGTGGCCTCTGTCAAAGCCACCGTCACTACCAAAGCCACCACCACTCATTCCACTGGATCCCCCATAGCCAGGGGCAGTAGGAGGGGTGAAGCTGAAACCAAGGGGTATTCTACTCGCCTTGATAGTGTTAGGCTTTTGAGAAGCAGAGGAAACGTTGATTGAGGGGCCTATCTTGGCCATGCATACAGATGTGGTAGGCATTGAAACACCTATTTTTCTTTCATAGGCATCGAACACCTCCCCTCGGGTGGTACCCGATCTAGTGATATACAAAAGGATGTACATTTCAGTTAGATCAGTAAGGCCATGTAAGAACTCTACGTGTGATCCTTACCTAACATGTATCTCACTTCATTGGAAAGTCTCATAGCTCTTGCCATATTTGGTGCTTTCTCTAAATGATTCACAAGTTCTAACAACCTCCTGTCTAGTGCCAAAATGTTTTCAATAGGAATGTGTACAGCATCGTCCTCATCCACAGACGAGGCCGTAGGGGATGCTGGAGGAGTGGGTACATTAGTGGTCTCATCAATGAAACCCATCTCATCTGTAAATCCTATAGAAAAACCAATAGTAAAGCCAATAGTAAAGCCAGAAGTGACCTTATTTTCCATTGGTAGGTGTTGTACACTTCTAACAACATACCCAGAGGTCGTAGACTGGGTTGTGATGCTAATAAAACCTCACAACACCCAAGTTTACAACAGTCACTAGGCATGCGAGAAAAAGTCTCAACACAAATAAATGGATAGATGTTGTTCATGACGGGTTCACCAAAATGTAGAGTAGGGGGACCAACCACACCAAGGCTCTAGATCACGGAGACTCGAGAGCTGAGGGCTTCCCTAAACTACCTCAAGTTGGATAAGTGTTTAAGGTCAAAGATAGAGAATGAAGATCACTCTCAAGTGCTTCTACACTCTACTAATCTAGATGTTTTGATGGGGCTAAATGAGCCAATTTCTGGAATCTGAACTACACCTCAAGCAACTCTCTGCTCGAGGACAGCAGCATGGATTAGGGACGACAACACAGTGCATTGGCATCTCTCTAGGGTGTTAGCATCTGTAAGGCTAGAAAGTGTAAAACTATAGTACAAAATACAAAAACCTACTAACGGTCTAACCAATGAAGTTTAACGTACTAAACATAATGATAAATGGAAGAATACAAGAAATAACTAAAAAGATGGTAAAGAAGATGGAAAAAGAAAAGGTGATGAAGATCAACTCACTAAGATTCTAGTTCACCAGCAATCTCCACACAAACATGTACCTACACATAGCCAAGAGAGGAAAAATTTTGGGGTTGTATAGGGGTTTTCTACAGTCAAACCCCCACTTTGTTGTTTCCACCTCCACGAACAGCCAAAAAATCCACGAGATAGAAAATATGATAAAGAGAATAATAGAAAGTATACCAAACAGTCACAATAACACTATGCTACGTAAATCAAGAAACAATATCACCTTCTCAATCAAGGTGCCCTCAAGCATGAAGAGGAGAATGCAAGCTTGGTAAGGTTTACGCTGCCGCAACAATGAACAAGCAATCCCTCGGGACACCAATTCACAACTCCAATGGTGGCAAGAGTACAGGAAGAAGTGAAGAGTATGTGAAGGAGCTCAAGAGCAAGATCAAACCAGCATGTGCAATCGCAAAGAAGCTTGATAATTTCTCAAAAGATCCAACTAGTGTGTAGAAGTGCCAAAGAGATGAAGTGAATCTGAAAGATAGGCATTTCAAGAAGCATTTGGAGGGAAACATCAATTCTTGGGTCGGCTGGTAGATGCAGAGGCGTTAAGCTTCATCGCTAATGGAGAGTGTAACATCTCTACGGATTCCAGAGGCGAGAATCTTTCAAGGACGGCAGCGCGCCGCATAGACGTCCATGCACCACGTGTGTGTCCCCGATAGAAATTTCCCCACCAACACAAAGGACAAGCGCCAAGTGGATGCATTGCAGATAGGTGATGTGGAATTTATTAATTGGGTTTGATTTTCCTAAATTAGGGGGTGTAAAAGGGGAATTTACAAGAGGGGTGCAAATTCGCTCCTATACAGTAACCTGAGAACTCAATGGTTTAAGGTCAACAAATAGGAGGAGATTTTTTGGAAACAAAAATCTTGGGTTCAGTGACTTTCTAAAGGAGACCGCAATACCAAATTCTTCCATTAGTCCACTATGAAACACAGAAGCAGGAACAAGATAAGACAGCTTAAGAAAGCTGATGGCACAATGGTGACTACTGAAAGAGAAATTGCTAAGGAAGCTATGAACTTCTACTCATCCTTCCAGAATGAACCAAGGGATGCTAATCAAGTATTTGATGATATCCTTCAATTGATTCCTAAAGTTATTACTGAGCAAGACCTAAAGGTTATGACCATATTTGTTTATCTCCAAGAGGTTAAACATGATGTATTTTCCTTTGGGGCTTACAAAACCCTGAGGCCGGATGGGTTTCCTCTGGCCTTTTTCCAAATATATTGGGATATTGTGAACACTGACCTATTAAATACAGGTAGAGATTTCTTTAGATCAGGAAGGCTTATCAATCAAATGAATGTTGTGTTCATTTCTCTTATCCCTAAGGAAGAATATGCTTCATCCATGCAGGACTTTAGACCCATCAGTCTGTGTAACACAGTGTATAAAATCTTCTCAAAGATAACTGTGTTAAGACTAAAAGTTGTGTTGAGTAAAATGATAGCTCAAAATTAGAAAGTATTTGTTCAAGGTAGAAAAAACTTGGATGCTTTCATAACCACCTGTGAAATCCTCCACTCAATGGACCTAAGTAAAAATTTTGGGATGGCTCTAAAATTGACATATCTAAGGCTTATGATAGAGTCTCCTAGTCATTCCTTTTTTTGTTCTTAAGAAGCTCGAGATTGATGGAAGATTCCTCAAGTTTTCTTACTACCTATGTTACAACCCCAAAGTGCTCGGTTTTAGTGAATGGAGTCCCTTAGGGTTTCTTCTCATGTGGTCATGGTCTTAGACAAGGAGAACCTCTCTCCCCTTATTTGTTTATAATTATTGTAGAGGTCCTTGGTAGGAATATTCAAAAACTCATTGATTCTAAAGTGTTGAAAGGAGTCAAGGCCACTTCATCCCTCCCACCTGACTCCCATCAACAGTTTGTTGATGATACCATTTTGTTTGAAGAAGCCTCAGTTGGTGAAGCCAGCCAATGGAAATCTATATTAAATGACTATGTTTCTACCTCAAGTCAACATATCAATTATAATAAGAGTAAGTTATACTTTTTCCATGCTAATCACATTGTGAAAGAGAGAGTGGTGTGGATCTTGGGCTGCCAGGAAGCTTTTTTTCCTAATCCTTACCTCGGTCTTCCTCATATTTCTAGAAAACTAGAAAATAATTATTAGAATCACTTAATTGAAATAGTCCAAAAAAAGTTAGTTGGATGGAAAGCTAAACTCCTAAGTCAAGCAGGGAAGATCCAACTGCTAAAATCTTCTCTCCAAAACATCTTGGTCTACTATGTGTCTTTGTTTAAAATCCTAGCCTTTATTGTGGAAAAAATTGAACAAATCTAGAGAAGATTTATGTGGTTTGGCACTGAAGAAAAAAATAGATTGGCATTGGTTGTATGGGAGAAAGTGTGTATCCCAAAAAAAATTGGTGGATTGGGGATAAGGAGAATTAAACTCTTCAACAAATCTCTCACTGCCAAGATGGGGTGGAGCCTTTTGGAAGGAACAAAGGACTAGGTTAAGATCTTCCAAGCTAAATACCTCAGGAACAGAGAACCTGGTTTTTTCCTCACTTCCTCTGATCTGCCTTATGGATTTTTCCTTTTGAACCACCTTATCAAAACCAAAAGTGTGCTAAAATTGGGTGTGAGAAAGCATATTGGCAATGAAAAGGATATTGATTTCAGGAAGGACTCTTGGATTGTTGAGCCCCCTCTCTCTTCTTTAGATGGCCTCAACCCCCTAAAACAAATTTTGACCAGAATTTGTGGAAAAAAAGGTGGAAGATTACATTAATTGGGAGGCAAATGAACTAAAATGTTTTGAATTTAACAACCTACTTAGGAGTTCCAATTTGAGAGGTCAAAGACAGTGTAACTGGGAGCCTGTGGTGCAAAGGTTAAACAGCCTCATTGGGGAGGCGACTTGCTTCTCTAAAGATAGGAAGGATGAATGGTTGTGGATTAAGAACCCTTTTGGATGCTTCTCGGTCAAAAATTCCTATAAGGAATTGGAAAAATCTCTAATTGATTGTAGAGACATTCATTGGTAAAAGGTGTGGATAAAAAGCCTAACTCCTAAAGTTAACTGTTTATGGTGGGCATCCTCCCATGGCAGAATCTCAACTATTGATAATCTTTTAAGAAGGGGGTTCCAATTAGTTAACAGATGTGTCATATGTAAGCAAGAAGAAGAGATTGTTATGCATCTATTCTTTCATTGTCTATTCTCTAGAGAAGTTTAGTCCTTTTTCCTCCCCCTGCTGCTCACGGATTGGGTCTTCCCTCCTACCATGAAGTCATTTATTGAAATCTAGTCTTTTATCCCTTACTCCCACAAGATAATGTTGAACCTCTGGAACCAAGCCCCTCCTTTATTAACATGGGGAATTTGGAGGGAAAGGAACAATGGGATTTTTAGGGAAACTGAGAAAAATAGTTATGAGCTATGTATGTTAATAAAGGCTCAAATACAGGAAAATGTGGAAGTAGGAGGGTACAACTATTCAAAAGTTATGCCCACTTATAAAGAAATAAGAATCAAGCAGCTATGGGGTATAAAGAAGAACCTTATCAATATCAATTGGTCTAATCTTCTCTCTAGGAAGACTATAGTGTGGACTCCTCCTGAGAAGGAATGGATAAAATGAAACTTCGACAAGTGTTCAAAAGGTAATCCTGGCATTGCAAGGGCAGGGGGTTTGCTAAGAAATCACCTTGGAGACTGTATAGTGGGATATGGGAAAAATTTGGTATCTGCACCAACAATAAAGCTGAGGCAATGACAGTGTGGGGAGGAATTAAGATGCTAAGAGACTTTGGTTTTCAGAAGGTCATCCTAGAAGGAGACTCGAAACTAATGGTTGACATACTAAAAGGTGGTGTTACGGTTCCATGGGAACTAAAGGATATAATTGACAATTGTAAGGAACTTTTAAAATTATTCACTCACTATCATATCCAACACGTGTTCAAGGAAGGTAATCACTATGCTGACAACTTGCTGCCAACACAGCCCTCATGTGCAATACGTGGACTCGATGGGAGTTTAGCCAATTTCCATTGGCAATGAAAGATAAAATGCTAAAAGATAAATATGAAAAAATTTATAACTTATAAGGTTGTGATAAGGGATCGGTATAGGGGACATTTCTATTTGATGATGAAAGGGGCTCAAATATTAATGATGGAAATCTTGGTACAATAAGTACTAAGAAGTATCCCCAAGTGCAACATTTAATTTCTCTATCATTCCCAAGAACACCCAAGATCACATGGCTAATTATATTGGTAAGGTTTGTGTCATATCACAATTTTTTGATGTGCCAAATGGCATTTCCCACCTCTTAATTGAGGATCGGCTTGTAATGGAAATTTTGGATACATTTATTAAAAAAAAAGGTAATCATGCTAATTTTGTCCTGGGAACTGTGTTAGGGGTCTCTTCTATTAGCCAATTCTTGATATACATTTCAAAAAGTGTTCACCATCAAAATATTTTTTGTTGTGCGCTCTACAAGGCCAGTTGGGTGTTTGGGTGTTGTGGTGGTATGAAGAAAGGGTTGCAGAAGAAAAGTTCTAAAATTTTACAAAGTTCCTAAATGGGAGGGTCAAGAAAATGTATTGAACCTCTCAATTGCTTGGCTCTCACTAAAAATGTCGACCTCTGGAGGTTGTTTCAAAGGGAAAGAATGGTCTCGTTCTTTGAGGCTATGAAAGGTTATAATGAAAGTCTAACAACTAAATTCATAAATTCTTAGAGAAAAGGGCAGGTGACTATAGGGGTGGTGAAATTTGATGTCACTACTCATCTCATTGCAGAGGCAATGGGTCTAGAGAATGAGGGAAGAAAGATTGCTAATAAAAGTGGAGATAACTATCAAGTGTTTGTGGACAATTTTCTTCATGATGGAGAGAAACTTATGTGGTTCCAGAATGGGTACACTCGGCTTGAACTTTCACCAACTTTTGCACTAGTTAGTATGTTTGTTATGAGATATTTCACATTAAATGGAAGACACATGGCATTCCATGCTTATCATTTTCCCCTTTTAACCACATCCACCATAATGAGCACATTAACCTACCCTTTTACCTGTTATCTTCCTTGCAACAAATTAAGAATGGTGTGACTCCCCCATTGCACCAAGGTCTTATGCTTGCCCTCTACAGGTATTCCCTAGCTAATAACCCTCGTGGAAACCCTCTAGCTGCTAGGGAGTACATCCCTAATCAAAATTTTGAAGTGGAAGACGAACCTCTGGTTGCTGCTAATCCTAATCCGGAGCCTAACCTAGGGCTCTACCTCAAATTATTGCTCCTAGGGAGAATTCCCCTGTAAATGCCACCCCCTTGGTTGCTCATAGTTCCAAACCCTCTACCCTTATTGGTAAGTCAGCTTCTGTGAAAAAATATTTTGAGTTTGATTTGGTCAAAGACCCCGAAGAAGCGAAGACACTCGTTGCTGCTCCTTGAACCACCAAGGGCTAAGAATCTAAAAACAGGCCTAAAAAAACAAAGTGTGGTCATTACCATAAATGAAGACCAAGAGGGGAATCAATGGGATGAAATGGAGGAAGGGGATTTGGGTTTGATTAGTGGGGGGGAAAGATCAGAGTGTTTAGCTAAGGTTGCCTCATTGGAGAAAAAGGGTAAACAGAAGGCTACTAACCAATATGAGGAGGAACAAATGGTGATGGAAGAATTTGAGCCACAAGTTGATGATGAAAGTGAAGACTTGGAATTTGAAGAGAGTGCTTATGAAATGGGAGAGGAAAAATTTGAGGAGGCTAAATATGATAAGGAGGAGGAAAACCATGGGAGGGAAGAGGAACCCAAGGTTTTTGTGAAGATGGCCACTGAAACGGAGAAAAAAGCCATTGCCTCCAATTCTCCTAGGGATTCTAACATTGATTTTCTAAAAAAGTAGGATAAATTTTATGCAGGTACAAATGGATGACATGGAGAAGAAAATCATCACCTTGATGAAGGTCACCAATGATCTCATGCACTGTGCCACGGTCGGTGCGATCTCTGGAAAAACTAAGATTAGGAAGATGCTCAAGAAGATGGGGAAAAGTGAAGACAAGAAGGACCAAGAAGATGAAGATGGCCCTAATTGGAGGGAGTTTGTGTCCCAAATTGGCAAATATTGAGAGTTAACTGCCAATGCTAAGTAATGGCATTGTTTCTCTTTTTTGTGTTCCTCTTACTCGATTATTATGGCTACTTTGAAATTTTTGGTTCTTAGTTTTATTATCTTAGACTGTTATTTCATTATAGCTATGTTATGGTTACGTACCTACTGGACTTTGGTTAATCTTATTAATGGTCTATGTACTATTATGTGGATTAGTATGGGGATTTTGTTTTCGATTAAGCTTATTATGGTTCTATGGTTACAATTTTGGATACTTGGCATGCGTGCCATTTTGGGTTCTAGTTTATTTAGTTTGTTGTTGTTTTTTAGTGGTGGCTAGTGCTATTTTTCCCAGCCTGTTTCTCTTTTTGTTGTCCTAACTTTGTAACCACAGGATCAGGGCCCTTTCGTTGCTTAATTAATCAAAAACACTAATATATTTACTTGATCAAATTATGTTTATTAATAAAATATTTAACTTTAATTGAACCTTCTATCATAGGTCATTTTTCCTATTGATTTTTCTTCTACCTATTAACAAAGTATTATTATCTTTACAAATTCATTGGATCACTCAAGATAAAGTGTTTTTTCAAACCATTTTTTCTAAATCATAATGCTTCTCTCTCTTTATCTTTGTTTTTGATGAAACATCTAAAGCTTCTAATTTTTATTATCATATGATTGCATTCAAGATTATCTAGATTTTATAGCCTCATCTCTACCATGTATTGAAAGGTGGTCAAATGGTGGAAAATATTGCTTAAACTCAATAATATTGTATGCTTAAGGCCTACAAAAAGGTTTTTTTCTCTCATTGATCTAATTTTAGATGGTACAACTCTAAAGTTGTGAAATTTAGAAGTATAGCTCCCTATATAAAATAAATGAAGAATTCCACAAGTGTTAAAAATATATAATGGTCATAATAGATACTAGAAAAGAATAATATAATTATATAAAATAGAAAAATTGGTTATAATAATTGACTAATAAAGTAGGAGGGATTGCCTCTATTTATACACCTATCTACAAGTTACAACAGGTTCACTACAATATTTGAACCAAAATAAATAAGGTTTAGTGTCACATTATTCTTTTTTCTTGTGTTAAAATAAATTTTCAATTTCTACTTTGATCATGAATAGTGCTAGATTTAATGTAAAACATATGGCATTAATTCAACATAATCTCCAATGTTATTTTTCCATGCATTCATCCATGGGGAGTTCACTAGCATGACATGTAATTCCCTTATCATTCTATAAATAAAGAAGTTGTCATACATCCACACACTCAATAATATCACAAATCTAATGACCTTGTGCTCTCCCATGCCTTGATGGCTAGTAGATCATGATATAAATAGACCAATAGCTCTCTTGCATGCCCATAGAAGTGACTAAAAGGAAAATAATTGTTGATAACCAATACAAGAGAAGCAATGCTACTAGAATATATAAGATAAATGTAATAGAATGACACTAGATTTACCCTAGGAAACCCTTTAGAAAAAATAACTATCAAAACCCTACTCGCTATAATAACACATAATAATTACAAGAAAATGATATTTCTCATGTGCTCCATGGCTAACCTATTGTTATAGGACTTAAATGTTTCTACAATACCATGAGCCTATAATTATAGATACAAATCTCATAAGCATTTTATAATACAATTAGTATAAAACCATAGGACATGACACTTCATAATCCATGTCTTTGTAAGTGCTTCATATGTCCCCTCATGCCCCCTACATGAGTCTTAATGTTCCTTGTGTGACTTCTTGTTCTTACACCCCATCCATGGCTCTTCATGTTCCACATGTGAGCCCTCACACCCCACATACGACTCATCATGTTTCATTCATGGCTCCACATGCCTCACACATGAGTTATCATGTTCCATAGCTAGGATGCTAGTAGGAATTAAGGTGCAACAAATACCCATCACGATGTACATGCAAATTATACAACACATACATAATATTGCAAGGGGCATTTCTCCATATATCTTATGAAACATAATGTGTGCAAACAAAGTATAATAACGACCTTCTATATATGAAACTTATATTGCATAGACATTTTGATCGTCTGCATACAAATATGATGTGCCTTAGAGTCATTTGACCTTATGAACCACAGTGACTCTTCTTCCCCTATGGATTTATGTTTCCCTTCAAGGTTTAAAGTATACCTATAACAGGACCTAGAATTACAAGCACATCCTCTAATATTATGGTGCAATCCACCTCAAAATAACCTGCACTCTATTGGAGTGTGTGTTCATTTGAGGGTCACAACTCTTGAGGAACACCAATAACAACTTCACCTTCGTATGAAGTTATTACATACACATGATGATTTCAAGTCCCAACCCCTCCAATACATCATCATAATAATGTTCAAACCATAGTAGGAAGGCACCCTAAGTCAATAAATACTTACATAAATCTCTCCTATCAATCAATTATGTACACACCAATCTAGTAGTCATAGACAAACAAAATATAAATTTATTACATATAATTAACAAAATTTATAAATGGATCATCTTCCATCTGACTATAAGTGACCAAAAATAAATGCGCCTACAAAGAAATTCTGGTGATGACTAATATTTAAAAAGTAAGATTAAAGACATAAAATATAAAATTATGATATTTGATAGGTGTCTCAAGGGTAAATATATAATTAGTTCACAACTTATACCTCACGTCAACCCCCCATGTGTTCATATTTATTTCATTGTTTGTATGTCTATTTGGCTTAAGATTTATGCTTTCTACCTTAAGTGGCATGTTTGCTACTTGAATTGAATGGCAAGCATGTGTTCACCACAACAAACAACAAATTTTTCTCAATGATCATGTGTTTACCACACAAAAAAGTCACTAGTAAAATAGAAAACTTCACAAGTATTGAACATGTCAAATTTATCTAAACATATGATTGTCCAAAAATGCAAGTTTTAACATATGCTTAAGTTCAACAATGCTTAAAATTTATGCTTTCTACCTTAAATAGCATGTTTTCTACTTGACTTAAGTGACAAACGTGTTCACCACAACAAACAACACATTTTCCTCAATGACCATGCGTTTACCACACAAAAAATCCACTAGTAAAATAGAAAACTTCACAAATCAATGAACTTGTCAAAGTTATCTAAACATATGATTAAGTCCAAAAATGCAAGCTTTCCTTGATTTCTTGGCCAAATCATGATCATTTTAGATTCATTATTCATTTCCTTTATTTCAATAAGTTTTTTATAAATCTCTCAATATTGGCCATTTGTTGGGTCCAAGTGTTTAGAGAAAAATATGCAATCCACTATTAAGTCTTTCTTGAGACCAATTTTTATTTACAACCACTATTCAACCATCTTCTAGCTATTATCAATCCCTAGTATACTTTTCCCATTTTATTTAGAAATCCACACTTTGCTACTTGAGCTATTAGGACCCAATTGTCTTAACCAAGTCTATCTCTACACTTGAAATAAACCAACTCCCAAGTATGGAATTTTAAACTTGATTATATTTAGATTATTTTAGTAGTTTAGAAATGCCTTTCAAAGCTTACTTTGATTAGCATAGGTTTATATGATAGTTTAAAATTTGTTGGGATAGAAAGGGTATAAGTAGAAAATTTTGTTTATTGTCTTTGTTTGTTCATTGTCTTTACATTTAAAAAAAAATTATTCATTACTTATTTCATAACTTGTTTAAACAAGAAACAAATAAAAAATATAAATGAAACAACAAAAGAGAACACATGGAGATATGGGCTCTCAAGAGATCTTCTTGATTGTGTTTTCTTGGAACCTTCTAAGACTTCTCAAAATTAAGCTATAAGGAAACAAGGAGATTTTCTCAATGGATCTTTAGTTACCTTCCACAGTGGAACAAATCAATAGTAACCTTATGAAATTAATTAAACAAGATTCAAAACTTTGAATTTAAATGTTATATCAAATATATTTAAGAAAGCAATTTATTTCTTTCGAAGGGAAGATCTACATGTGCATGCATGTGAAGGATTGTATGTTTACTTTTCTATTTATCCTATTTATGTTGAAGAAATTAATTTTTTGCTTCTATCATTTTATTGCTTCAATATTAAAATTCAGAAAGGAAAACCTTCATTTAGAAATTAGATAAACTACATTTGTTTGACTAATTAATTATATTAAATTATCCACAGCAATATAATTTAGTGTAGCTATTTAATTATTTATTATTAATTGATTATTTAGTTATTATTTGTTTAAAATAAAACTAAATTAAGTATGAGTTCCTTTAGTAAGTTAAAGTATTTAAATTAGATTAGTTCATTTTTATTTGATTAGATTAATTACTTCTTTCACTTCAATATAAGAAGACCAAAAATAAAACAAACTGCATTAAAATAAAACAATGTAGTCATTATCAAACAAACCAAATAAACACATTTGAACATTAAAGAACATGTGAAACCTTACACCCAAACATTAATCAAACAAACTTGAACTAATTTCACATGTCCTAGGTTACAACCTAACCTAGTGAGAGTATGAGGAGAAGTTATGTCTATTCTCCTACTCTTCTTGAACAGACTTGACAAATCATTAAGGAGAAATGACAATCACAGTTAACTTGACTAGAAATCCTATCCATGAACATGAAAAAAAAAATCTCCAAAAATAGTTATGCACATTGTTGGCTTTCAAATTGCTCCTATAATGGAATATGATAATGGTGATTGTCAATGCATATTGCTCTTAGACAAATCTAGTTCAACTGAATCTATACCACAACCACAATGAGACTATAACTTCATACCTATCAATGCAATTAAATAATTGCTAGAAAGAACATATGACTATATATTTGAAGCCACATGTACACTTCTTGTTGCCACAAAAGAATAACTTTCCAATCCATTACCATTGTTTACCAGTTACTATCAACTCAACAACAATGTTTAGAACACACACATAGATTCCAAAGGATTTACTTAAAAAAACAATGATATAGCACATCCATTCATGGCGTACTAAAAAACACCACCATTTCTACCCTTCAAATTTATATTTTTATATCCCCTCTAAATACACCACTATAAAAATACAGGTTTTATTTTATCCAAGGATCTTATGCAGCTATTTTTTGTTACATTTTTATATCCGCTTATTATTTTTTCCCCTCATACTTTGCATAGAAAATGACATATCCACCACTCATCCATTTGTCAGAATATTTAAACTATTTTTATTTTCTAAATGTCTAGCTTTGCACTTGCCAAAATAAATTATGTTCTAATGTTTGTAAGTAATATAGTTAGGCTCATGGTCTATGCTTATAAATCTAAAGAGGTTCATGGTATATGCCTATAAATCTTAAGAGGTTCATGGTATATGCTTATGAATCTGAAGAGGCTTGTCTTGAATGTCTAAAAGACTTTCAAAATTGATCCTAGGAAATGATTAGATATGCATTATATGGAGATTGTAGAAGAAAATGATAAGATTTAGGGAAGGTTGAAGGTCATTCCTAGTGGTGAGCTTACAAGGATTGAGGACTAAAGAATGTAAATGCTCTTTTTCAATATTCGACTATGCAATGCATTTGCAAGTAAACTTGTACTAAAAGAGGTGTCATCAAATGGAATGCAATAATTGTGGGATATGAACAAAATCAATTTGCTCCACAATAGTGAACTTTTTATTCCCTTTCAGTAAATTTTGTATTCTCTTTCCTTCCTCAAAACAACAAAATTCAAACATCTAAATAAAAATCAGTTAACAATTTTTTTTAAAAAATCAATTCCTGAGCTAAAACTAAGCTTCTTTTGAAGCATTATAGAGATGTTAGAACTTAAAATTGAACATACAAACTAAGTTATAGTATTTGGAATAAATCAAGCCATAACATGCCTCCTTTTTTAAAAGGTTTCAAAGATAAAAAAACCCTAAAATCAAACATTTCAAATAAAAATAGTAAGTAGTCAAAAGAAAATAAAACTTTTGGGAAAGAGAGGAAAGCATTCAAGCTCATAACCTTTGAAACTTTGAATCCCCATTGAAAATTACTAAGTCGATTTTTACACCCTAACCATAGGCGACAATGCATGGAAAGAAAATAACATAATATTTGATCAATGAGCAACACAACATGAAGAATGGTGGGACAACAAAACTTTGAATGGAAAGAGAATCCTTGTAATATTAAGATAAGGTTAGTAGAACATTTATTTGAGGCCCTCTATACTCAAATAGCTAATCAGTCATGACCAGCTATATATCCAATGATTATACTTGATGCTTACCTTGAAACTCATAAGGTCGACCTCCATCTTAGTAGCTATGTGGGCTAGTGAATCACCTCCCTAATCATGAAAATGTTTGCCTGACTAAATAAAGGAAAGCTTGTCTTTCCATGCACCTAATTTTGTGCTACTTTAACACCAAAAATATTTACTTCTGCTCAAAATCCTAACAAATGAAGATGGATATTAATTTATTAAGCTATATGTTATGCCTCTCCTAACCTTCACCATCCAAGTGGAACTCAATATCTAAATATATACTTTCATATAATAATCTTGTCATCTCATTTACGAAGAGATATATTGCTTCCATTTTCTATTAATTTTCAACCCCCATTATGAAGCCTCTAAGACAAAGATCACTCGCAAAAGTGGATTGTTGTAAAGATCATTAAAAAATTTCCCTCATTAATTTTTTTCCCTTCAAAAAAATGCACTTTTGGGAATCCATGTGATATGTTGGAAAAGTGAAACCCTAGGGCTTCACTTAGAGTTGATCACCTTTCCAACATGGGTATCATTAGAATTCGGAATGATTAGGGGCATAATATTAACTTACAACCTTAAAGGTGAGCCAATCTACCCCTATGGGATCTAAATTCCTTTGGGGAAGGATTTTGGAATGGATTTTTACTGAAATGCAATGATATGACTAGCTAACAATGAAAATGCACTCTTCTGATATGAAAATAGATAATCTAGAAATTGATAGATATATTTGGTAATCAAAAACAAACAGAGCAGACTAATTTGAATTTTGACTTGATTTGAATAGACAAGGCCACCCAAGGCGCCCTTGTCTAGATGACTAAAACTAAAATCTTCTTTCATAGTCTGCAGGTGTCTGATCAAAGGCGTCTTCCTTTTGGATCATGTTGTCATATCTTCATTGGTTGTCGAGATAAAATTTTTGTATCTTGTCACGTTGTAAGGTTTCAATGCATCAATGATCAAATGATCTTCAATCTTCCTCCAATCTTCAAATTTGTAACTTGCACATCCAAAGAGAGAGGAAGGGTTGTGCCATAAAGGCGCTTGCCTTGGTCAAACCCCATGTTGGTGTTTCCACAACTCAAATTGGATTTCCTTAAAGGACTGAAGTCCTGCACATCTTCTCAAGGCTTGATTTCAATTTGGCTTGAAGATCTACAAGTGTTAGTCCTCACAAACAGAATGTATGCATAAACATGAATAAACTCACATAAGACCTAACATGAATGCTTTGATGACAAAATGTTGCAATAATTCTAATATATTTTCTCTTGAATGCTCTTGAATAATAATTATGCTCCAATATTGCTTCTTATTTCCAATTTTTTCTCCTTAGATCTCAAATGATGAAATGAATAGGTATTTATATGTAGTTAATTTAATTTCTTGCAAATTAAATCCCAATATCTAGCATTTAACATTAAAAATTCAAATAATAAATTTTCATCCCCAACATATTTAAATTTGGGGCCAAATTAGCTAGACAAGGCCACCTAGGCCTTATTTTTTGGAATCTATAAAGTCTCAAGGGGAAAATATTAAATGTCTACTTTGATTTTGTACATGTCATTCTTTGATAAATGCATAAATGGGCCATGAAATGCATAATTTGGGACATTAGGTGTACAATTAGATCCAAACACATAGGGGGAGAAAAAACTAGTGTTAAATTGTCAAGAGTGACAGTTTACGATGCTAGATTTAGCCCCCACTTTAATGAGAGTATGAACTTACACTCAGACTCACACTAAAGCAGAAATATGTCAAGAGGGGTTCAACTATGGGTGATCCCACAATAGTGGTTTACACTTTTTGGGAGATCCTATTTTTTGTTGAAATCACATATTTTTAGAAAATATAATGATTTAAGCCTTGAAAAGTTTCATTTAAAGGATTCCAATTGAAGAGTGTTTGATCAAACCACCTTAGATCAAACCCCCTTGGATAGAACCCCACTAATTTTAAACCATACATATAATGGAGTCTCCTTTACACCTATCAAAATGCTGATAAAAGACCACTTTTGATTTACCTATTGGGAGATCAAATGAATTCATTTAAAATTTATTTTTTATAAGTATTTAGTCCTTATTATAAGCTTCCAAAAAAGTATAATTTTAAATAAATTTAATTTGATTATTATATTTATTTATTATTTCTTATGAATGTAGGTTTTTCACCGAAAATCAAGCTCTCTATTCTTCACATGTGGAAAAATAGCAGATTATCAAAAAAAAAGTTTGAAAAATATCTATGCACTAGATATTAATGTCCTTGATCCAACAACAAAAAATAAGAATTTTGATACATACAAAAAAAGTTATGTTTTAGCCAGTAAATCATGTCTAACTTATAACTGGTTTGACTTTGAAACTTAATTAAGAAAAAAGTATTCAATGAAATGCTATCAAACCAATTCCATGCACTAGATATTGTAGTTACAAATCTAATTCAAAAAAAATAGAATTTTATCCTTCATAGAAAAAAAGTTGTGTTAGCCAGTATCATCACTCTTTAAAAATGGTGTTTACTATTAAAAACTAGTTTTCAAAAGAGATGGAAAAATAAGTGCAATCAGATTCCAAAAATTTTGAAAAAAAAATATTTAGAATCTACAGACAAAATTTCACAAATCACTAGTTTGCATCATCTTCAAATTCCTCACGGTTTAGCCGCTATAGGTGTCTGAAAGTGAAGATTTAGTTAAAAAAAATCAGTTCAATGTCCATTTTGGCCAAAAATTGTAAACCAGTATTGTGGGATCACCCCTATCCAAATATTGAAGAGATATGCTAGCAATGAATCTAGGGGGAGTGCACAATCCCCTAGAATTCAAGATCCTATGGCAAGACAACATAAGCACAAAGGAACACACATTTATGAAATGTAGCAAAACAACACAAAATATACATGACAAAAACACAACACAATACAAACATAATACAAACACGATACGAACATAATGCAAACATAAGAACACACATAAAAGACAAAAACACAACACAAGGTTAGTACTAAAAGGATTTGAGTTAGTAAGGAAAAGAGACCTCAGTCTTATACCCATCTCAAATACCCAACATCATATCTCGAATGTATGTTAGACAAGAGAATGCTATCATCAGGACTAGCAAGTTGTGTTATGCCAAATCACTCACAAGCTACATGGATCTACTAGTTAGCAAGTTGTGTTATGCTAGGTGTTCATAAAATATGATGGGTTCCACAAGACTAGCAAGTTGTGTTATGCTAAGACACCCATGAAATACATGGATCCATTGGCAAACACGTGTTATGCTAGGTGGCCATCTTAACAAAAGGGTGCTCAAGTTCATAAATTAGTAAGTTGTGTTATGTCAAATCCATGGACTATCTTGTCAAATCTCACTTCAAGGAATGCATAATGCTTAACATCCCAGGGGATGGAAAAATCACCTCAAGGGTTGCACAAAATTTAACGTCATAGGGGATGAACAAAACTCACCTCAAGGGGTGCATAACATTTAATGTCAAAAGGGACAAACAAAACTCACCTTAGGGGGTACATGAAAATTAACGTCACATGGGACGAACAAAACTCTCCTCAAGGGTGCATAACATTTAAAGTCACCGGGGACAAACAAAACTCGCCTCATGGGGTGCACAACATTTAACGTCACTGGGGACAAACAAAACTCGTCGCATGGGGTGCATAACATTTAACATTGCAGAGGACAAACAAAACTCACCTCAGGGGGTGCATGACAATTAATGTCACAAGGGACGAACAAAACTCACCTCAGGGGGTGCATGACAATTATCAAGGTGCATTACTCAACACATGGGAGGTCATTCCTTAGGGAGTATCACACATAATACCACCACTAAGAGAGTACAAATAGTGGAATGAAGGGTCACACTTTAGGGCATAATATCCATAGTATTACCACCAAAGGGAACATAACATGCCATGAAAAGTCACATTTTAAGGGGATATCAAGCATAATACTACCACAAAGGAGACACTAACATAGATTGAGAAGGCAACACTTTTAGAGATATTCATGTTATATTATTGTTAATGTCACACTTTTCTAGGAGATGTATGATATTATTACTAAAACGGTACCATTTCTTATGCAAAAAGTTATGTGGGGTACTATATGCCCCTCCTTAAAATGTTAGTTACTTGCTACAATAATATTTTAAGGAGATATAAAGGGTTCCCTTGTAGCAAGGAATGCACCTATCTAAAGGCTACTTAATCCTTGCCCCCCAAGTGTAGGGACAAGGATGAGCCAAGATGAATTATAACATGTTGCCCCTTGGAAAATGAAATATGATTGCCTAAAACCAAATTTATACCCCCATGCATGGTAATGAGCATTATGGAATAATACAATTACCACATGGCAAGGAGCACAATGAATGCAATTTAATCTATTATCCTGAAACAAAGAAAAATGATTGATGGTGTCCTAAGTCCTAAATGCAAAGAACCTAGGATGTAAGGGGGCCTTTTTCCAAGTTTCATTAAAGAGGGAGATCAACAAGGTGAATAGATTGACTATCAACCATGAAGGTGAGCCAATCAAACCTGGATCTCCTTCTTTTGAGCATTAGGGATGGACTGAAAATAATTGGGAATGACAATCCTAATTGAGCTATATGACCTAATGTGATAAATGTGATATTTTGGAAACACATAGACTAAAATAGCAAACTGCAGGCAAATCAGAGAAGTATTGGAGATTGTGCACCTATCATAAAATGTTGGATCCAACATGCAAAGGACTCAAACGCTTAGGGGCGTATGGGTCCCTAATAGGAGGTCTTGAAACTAATTTTGCAGTCCTCTGATGTTGGATTTGACCTTTTATTTCCCGATTGCAGAGTTGTTGGAATGTCATCAAAATAATTATGTAGTTGAGTTTTTATGGCTTGACAACTTTTATGGCTTTGAATGCAACAATGGACAACTTTCCTTCAATCCTCTTTAAACCTATAACTTGCACATTCAAAGAGGGAAAATTTTGGGTCATTTAGGGGCTTTCCTCAGTCAAACCTCGTGTAAGTGTTTCCACTTCCACAATGGCAATGGCAATGTCAATGATAAATGGATAATTGAAATGAAGGACTGAAGTCATACACATCTCCTCAAGGACTTGGATCTTGCTTTCTTGATTGCTTGAATGCTATGGAGACCTACAACAAGGTTTAACCTTCACAAAACAATGAGAACATGAACACATAAACTTGACATGATGTTGGATCGTGAATTGTTGTAATAAATCACCGAAATGTTGCTCTTGACTTGCTCTTAACAATAGAATTTGCTCATGAATGCTAGAAATTGTATATTAGATTCCAAATGATAAAATAACTAGGTATTTATATGCAATTGTTCTAATTTCTTGAAAATTAAATCTTGAAAGTTGCCACTTAAAATTTGAATTTTTGACTGTTGAAATACCACCAACAACATATTAAAATTTGGTCTCCAACAAGATAGGGGGACCCATAAGCCCCTGGCCCTATCTTCAAAGACATTAAGTATCAGGATCAAAGCATTGATTGCTTTCATTTATTCAATGCTTGCAACCCTTTAGAAAACGGTAAAAATAGATCTTAGAATGCATAATTTAGGAAATTATGGGCTTAATTAGGTCCAATAAATTAAGGGAAACAAAACATATTGTGAAATTGTTAAGGGTGACAATATTTTACGCTACATTTAGCCCCCACTTTAGTGAGAGTATGAACTTACACTCAGACCCACACTAAAGTAGAAAAATATGTCAAGAGGGGTTTGATTGTCCAAATGTTGAAGAGATAGGATGACAAATGATCAAGGGAGGTGATCAAGCCCCCAGGATCCAAGATCCCATGGTGAACCAACATAAGCATAAAGGAACACACATGCATGTAAGATATGTAGCAAGACAACATACAAAAACATACACGTCAAAAATCACGTAGCATACACAATGAAAACGCATGGCACAATGGAACATAAAGATGACAACGAAATGGAAACAAACACAATGGAAACATGAAGACACGTGAAAATACATAACAAAGATGCACAACAAAACATAAAGTTGGTACTAAAGAATTCGAGTTGGTAAGGTAAAGAGACCTCAGTCTTAAATTATCTCAAATACCAAACGTCATCCATCAAATAAAGGAATGCTCCCATGAAGACTGAAGTCATACACATCACTCATGGGCCACATGGCTCCACTCGCAAGCAAGGTATGTTATGCTTGGTGTCCATGTTAAAAGGCATTCATGACTCACACCATAGCAAAGTTTGATATTTGTTAAGTGAATCACAAACTAGAAGACACACAGGCTAGTGAAGTTTGATCCACACAGGCTAGTGAAGTTTGATCCCCCAAGATAAGGTAAAATGAGAAACACACTAGGTCTACTAGGTATACCCATTACAACCATACCAAGAGTTATACTCCCTAATAACCTTGATAAGGTGTCACAACATGCTATGTTGATGCATTGCTAAGTTCAACACCTATGAACAAAGTGAAGCAAAAATGCCAAGGTTTAATGTCACGAAGGACTGGGACAAACATGACAAGGTTTAATGTCACAGGGTAACAACATGACAAGGTTTAACGTCATGGGGGATGAACTTGACAAGGTTTAACTTCACGGGGGATGAACATGACATGGTTTAACATCGCGAGGGATGAATATGACAAGGTTTAACGTCACGGGGGACGAATGTGACAAAGTTTAACATCATAGGCGACGAATACAAATGAAAAGACAAGGTTGAGACCTCAAGGGATGTTGTAATAAAATCACCACAAAAGGTAAACAATCAAAGGGTCTTTACTTAATGCATGAAAGGTCACACCTTAGGGAACATCACACTTGACATCACCACCAAGAGAGGACTAGTTGAGGAATAAAAGATCACACCTTAGGGCATACCAACCATAGTATCACCACCAAGAGGAACATCGTATACCAATAAAGGCCACACTCTTATGGCACATCAAGTCTAATATCACCATGAAGGAGACACGTCACATGGATCAAGAAGGCCACACTTTAATTAACAAGGTTACACTTCCTAGGAGATATGTGCTACCATCACTAAGAAGGGACCATTTCTTATGTAAACAATAAGTGGGGGACTATATGCCCCCTTTCAAATATTAGTGTACTTGCTACACTAACGTTTTAAGGAGATACAAAGGGATCCCTTGCTAGAAGGAATACTCTTAGGAGAAGGTTATCTAACCCCTTGCCCCCCAAGTATGGGGACAAAGGTGAGCCGAATATGGTTCACCTTGTAAGAAAAGATGATTGCATAAAGCTACGTTTATACCTCCTTAGATGGTAGTGAATATGTTATGATACTACAACTACCACATGGAAAGGAGCACAACAAATGAATTTTAATCTATGACACGTTCAAATTGATCCGCGTAGGGATTAAATTCTCTCATTATCTTTTTTAAAGCATGACATTCATCCATAAGATGTCCAAGTGTTCTATGATATTAACAATAAGATATGTCTATACTCTTACCTTTCTTATCTTCTCGGTCACAAATAGGCGGTAATGTAATGAATCCTAGGTTGAGAAGTGTGTCTAAGGTCTTTTTCAGTCTTGGTTATTGGATGTAGAAAGGGTAACTTCTTAATTTTGTATTTCTTGGTTGGTGGTTTACATTTTTGTTGTCAAATTGGAGGATCTTGGTAACCTAATCATTTGGTATCTTCTAATGGTGTTTTCCCCTAGAGAGGATGGATTTCATACTCATTCTTTAGGTCACATCCTTTCTTTCTCAATATCCTAGATCCTCGACCATAGCATTGTTCTAAGTTGATGGGTGTGTTTGTGACTTTATGCTCATATTATTGGGGATTAGTTGATGTTCCTTCCATATGGTTGTTATTGGTAGGTATCTCTATGCATGTGGTTTGGTGTATGCTTTGTGCTTCGATTTCGAGATGTAACAAAGTGAATGTTTCAAGTGGTGGAATGATAGGATGTTGTTGGTATGGGTAGTAGGCCATTGCATTGAGGGATAAAAGGTTACATTATTCTCAAGGTTACATAAGGAATTGTGTATGAACTTATGCATGCTCTCTTCATCTTGACCTAGGACATCAAAAATACTTGGAATAGGAGATGGTGTATCATGAATGTCATTATCAGAATTAGGATCATCACAAAACACACAACTTGACACATCAACCAAAGATTTCAAGGACATCCAAATTTTACTAGAACACATATCCATAGTGAAATTTTACAATGAGGTTCAGACTGTTAATCCACAGCTAAAGAACAGTCAAACAGCAACTACGGATAGAGGCTCCTGAGAGTATTCTATCACAAAAAATTGACCTATGCCCAGATAACAGGACAGAGTCACCCAAGGGCATCTGAGCCTTCAACAGGGGTTCTAGAAATGTAAAATATGATTGTGTATTACACTGCTTAAATATTTTGACTCTACTTGCAAACAGTTGTAACGCTAAGTAATTTCCAAGAATTTGCTTAATTTATTTCAATTTGATGTAAAATGCAAGTATGCAATAACGTTGAAGATGTTTAAACAAGATATGAATGCAAAATTTAGATCTGAAATTCAATAATTGACTGATTCTAAGATGCAAAGACCTGGAAATGATCATTTTGATGCAATTTTAAAATAGAAACAATGCACTTTCTTTCACCTTTATGAACTAGATGCCAAATTCCTAAAAATATGCAATTACTAATTCTAAAACAAAGATCTGCAAGTACCTACAGACTGGGCACACTGAGACAGACAATTGTGAAAAAGCTTGTTGAGGCTCCTGTACAAGGACAGAGTCACCCAAGGGCGTCTGAGTCCTTGAAAAGGGGTTTGAAAATTGAAAAATTGAATGTTTTAAGTTGATGTTTAAGGTTTTTGTTTCTATTTGCAAACAGGTTTGATAGTGGTTGTTTTTCTAGAATTTCCCAATGTAATTCAAATGCAAATGTATGATAATGTGTAAACAAGAATGAACAATTATGAATGCAATTTTGAATTAAAAACCGATCTAAATGACTGAAACACACTCTAATGCAAGCTATGAGGCAATATGAGGTGCAAATTTTTTTGGAATTTTATGAGTTTTTATGATGCAAATATGAAACTCTAAATGACAAATGCAAGACAATATGATGCAAAACCTAGATCTGGGGTTTGAAATACCACCAAATTTTTAAGGTTTACGATGTTAACAGGTCATGTTCACCAAAATGAAACAAAGAAAAATTATTGATGGTGTCCTAGGTCCTAAATGCAAATATCCTAGGATGTAAGGGGCCATTTTTCCAAATTTCATTAAAGAGGGAGATCAACAAGGTGAATAGATTGACTATCAATCATGAAGGTGAGCCAATCAAACTAGGATCTCCTTCTTTTGAGCCTTAGGGATGGACTAAAAATTATTTGGAATGACTAACCTAATTGAGCTATATGACCTAATATGATAAACGTAATATTTCGAAAACACGCAGACTAAAACAGCAAACTGTAGGCAGATCTAAGAAGTACTCAAGATTGTGCACCTGTCATAAAAAGTTGGATCTAGCATGCAAAGGACTCAGATGCCTAGGGGTGTAGGGGTCCCTGATAGGAGGTCTTGAAATTGATTTTGTAGCCCTTTGATGTTGGATCTGACCTTTTGTTTCCTAGTTGTAGAGTTGTCGGAATGTCGTCAAATAATTTTGTAGTGGAGTTTCCATGGCTTGACAACTTGTAGGGCTTTGAATGCAATAATGGACAACTTGCCTTCAATCCTTCTTCAATCCTCTTTAAAATTATAACCTGCACATTCAAAGAAAGGAAAAATGTTGGTACATTTAGGGGCTTTCCTCAATCAAACCCCGTGTAAGTGTTTCCACTTCCATGATGGCAATGTCAATGATAAATGGATAATTGAAAGGAAGGAATGATCAAATCATAAAGTGTTGCAACTCACCACGCTTCAATGGCTTCTTTGAAAGACTAAATTCATACACATCTCCTCAAGGACTTGGATCTTTCTTGCTTGATTGCTTGAATGCTTTGGATACCTACAACAAGGGTTAGCCTTCACAAAACAATGATAAGATGAACACACATAAACTTCAACATGATGTTGGAACTTGAATTGTTAAAATAAATCACTGAAATGTTGCTCTTGACGGGCTCTTGACAATAGTATTTTCTCACGAATGCTAGAAAGTGTGTTAGATTTTGTATAGGAGCGAATTTGCACCCCTTATGTAAATTCCCCTTTTGCCCTTCCTCACTTTAGAAAACCAAATTTGAAGGCTAAATTCCACATAAGCCTGATGCCTTCATTCCACTTGGCGTTCGTTTTGTGTGTCGGCAGAGGAATAACTATCGGGGACACCTGCGTGGCACACAGACGTCCATGCGGCACGCTTACGTCCCTGGCATATTCCTGCGTCTGGAGCCTGCAGAGGCATTACACTTCCCATTGGAGGTCGATTTGTAACACCCTCTTTGACTAACTGACCCGAATATGGTTGTTTTCTTCATTCTCTCCTTCAAATCCACTCCTTCATGCATTTCATCTTCTTGAGAAGCCTACACAATTTCTTCAAGCATTCTAGCATTCACTTTTAGCCTTCAAGCAGCACTTTGTACTCCATAGCAGCAACAGCAACACTCCATCAACTCCGTAGAGCAAGTGTGTAAACAACACCATTGCAGTAGAGGCTTGAGTCCTCTCATATTCTCCCCCATTAGCTAGTGATCTCTTGGTGGAGGTGGTAAGCTTTCTACTCCTCTCCTCTACGATTTGGTTGAGTAGCATAACATTGTTTTGTAGTGCTTTTGTGTTCTTTACTTCATTTCCTTCTTTATCAAATATCTCTCCATTGTTTCAAACTTGGTTGTCCGTGGAGGTGGAAACACCAAAACGGGGGTCTGACTAAGGCAGACCCCTATACAGCCCCAACAAACTCCCCCCTTTCTTGTGTGCACATGGACGTGCATTTGGATCTAGTTGGCGAACAAATACCTTTGTGAGATCATTCGTGTCACCCTAGCATTAATCTACTTTATCACATTTGTCTATACATTTTGTATTTCATAGTGTTATTTTGTTCTCCTAAAAATAATTAGCTAGATCGTTAGCCCATTTTATAGTGTTCAACCTTGTCTTTTTAGTCCTCTGGTCATACGGACGCCAGCGCACCTGAGAGACGCCAGCACGCTACACTATCATCCCAGAACCGCGCTTTCGTCCTTGGGCAGAGAGCTTCCTGAGGCAGTGTTAAACCCAAAAATCGACTCGCCTAGCCCCATTCTGAGTTTCGGGTCTGCAAAGTGATTGAAGGACCTTATAGTCCTCATCATTCTCGTCATTTGTCTCCTAACACCCCTTTAAGCTAAGGTAAGTTAAGGAAGCCTTCCGCTCTTGGCTCTCCATGACCTGGGGCCTTGAACGTGGTTGGTCCTCCTCTCTTACATTTTTGGTGAACCCGACGTGAACCAACGTTTATTCATCTATTGGTGTTGAAGCTTTTCCCTTATACCTTGTGACCTTTGTGCCCCTGAGTGTTGTGAAGGTTTATGAGCATCACAACCCAGTCCACAACCTCTGGGTATATTGTTAGGAGAAGTATATGACACCTTCTGATGGAAAGGACGAAGGTCACTACTGGTTTCTCTATGGGCCTTTTCTCTAGTCTCATTGTTGGTTTGGCTACGTAGGAGTAGTTGTCAAGGGGCGAGATAGGATTCTCTAACGAGACCGATCACGTCCCCACTCCTCCTGCGTCTCCTACACCATTGTTGGTAGATGAGCATGAGGTTGTTCACATACCTGCATAATACGTCTCCGCCCTGAACAAAGGGTTGGGTGACTTGGAACATCACTTGGAAAGAGACCTGAAGTTGGCTAGGGTCGCCCGAGTTATCAACGAACTAAAGTATATGGTGGGAAAAGACCAAACAGGCATAGAACTCCTGGCTAGTCTCTCTAGTCTTACTGATGCATGTGCTCCTCCAAGCAATCCTAATATTATATGAGGAGCCACTTTTGAATATCATGAGAGATAGCTAGGACTGTCGAAGCCTCCTACGTCTATATACATGATTGATACTATACCCTCAATCAACATCCACTCTGCCTTTGAGGGACTCGACACTGTCAAAGTGAACAAGATCCCCTTGGGTTTCAGCTTAACCCCTCCTGTCACCTCTAGTGGTGGAGGTTTCTGCGGGATGAGCGGTGGAGGCTTTGGTAGTGGCAATGGCTTCGGTAGTGGGGGTGGTGCTGGTGGAAGTGGTTTCGATGGAGGTCATGGTGGTGGCTTTGGAAGCGAAGGTGGCTCCAACGGAGGCCCTACTAGTGGCAATGGCTTCGGTAGCGGTTCCGATAGCGATCACACCAGTGGTTCTGGTGGTGGCTCTGGTGGCAACTTTGGAGGAGGTTCCTCTAGCCCTCTATCTTCTAATGACCCTATTCTGAACACTCTTCCTCAGAATATGGGTAAGATGCAGAGCCAGTTAGCGAGTCTCTCCCAAGCCTCTGCCCAGCCTATCTTCAACCCTTCTTCTGACATAGCCCGTTGTCAGTCGCAATTCTGAACACTCCCTTCCCTCAGGGAATGGAGATTCCTAAATTTGAGAAATACGGCGGCAAAGGGGACCCACAAACACATGTGTTCACCTTTAACGCCTTGTGTACAGATTTCTTCCATCACGATGTGTTGATGGAAAAACTATTTCCTTGATCTCTCAAGGATACATCACTTGAATGGTACTGTTCCTTGCCCGATAATTCCATCTTCTCATCTGACCAACTTGTAAACCAATTCCTATGACAATTTCAAGCTAACATTGGCCCGCAAATGACCTTTTCGGATCTCGTCTGGTGCAAACAAGGTGATAACGAAAAGATTATTGATTTCATAGTGCGATATCAAGCGCTTTTCTCACAAATCTCGTATTTGTTGCCTAAAACTGACGTGCAGAAGGTATTCATAGGGAACTTACAAAGGCCTTGGCAGGAGAAGTTCGCCCTTATGAAATACCCTTCTTTCGCGCATTTGTGTGCAACCCTACGAGAGTATCAGTAGACGATGGTTGAGTTCAGGGGACCCTCCTCACGCTCCTATTCTAAAGGAAATTTCATTATATCGATCTCTGGGAATAGTAAAGTTGTTGTGAATGTAGTAGCTGTTGCAGATGACAATGGCCTCAGATGCAACCGAAAGTTCACAAAGTTATCAGAATCTTATTCCTCCATCTTGCAAAATTTGTTGAAGGATAAGATCGTAACCTTTCCAAACCCTAAACTTCTTAAGGAACCATACCCTAGTTGGTATGATGCAAGTACCTACTGTCAGTACCATCGAGTTAACAAACATGATACCGAACGATGTATGTGCTTGCATCATGAGATACAGGACCGCATCGAGGACGGTACTATTCGTCTCAACGATAGCAAACAAAATGCAAACAAATTGGTGGCGAAAGCAAATAGTGAACTACAAATATACACGAACCCATTTCTGTCACATTCTACTAACACAATTGTCGATCCCACTGATTCTCTCACTTAGCCTGAGGCCTATATTAACATGGTCATAGTTACCTCTACCACACATCCTGCAACCGGTTCGTCGGATGTAACATTCACTTCGTAGGACTTACCCTTAAAAAATAAGCCCTCTCCCCTCTATATTTTCACTCGCCTCAATGGCAACATTGTGACAGGGGTTCTAGTAGATCTTGCAAGTCGAGTGAATGTTATCACAAAAGAAACGTTGTGGCTTAACTCATTACATAGAAAAGAACACGAAGAAACGAAATCTACCATCCGTACACACGATGGTCTTTCTCTAAAGCCATATGGCTCAATAACTTTGTTTGTCCTAATTAGACCTAGGGCTGTTGACATAGTTTTCGATGTCATTCCGGAGTCGGATTTATTCATAATGAAGCTAGGCATACCTTGGCTAGCTTCCATGAATGGAATTGCCTCTGTTATTCATAAGTGTTTAAATTTCTCCCATGAAGGTGACGTACACGTAGTGCATGACACTAGATACCATCATTTGGTGTCCCGTGGGGGATATTCGCTAGACCACCTTTGGCCTACCCCGGTTGGTCCACTTCCACCAAGAACGGACCTGCTTTACAAAAACTACGTAAAGTACAAGACCGGGGGCAAGGGATAGCAAAAATTGGCTCTTCCTATAGCCAAGCAGTTGGCTGCCTCTTCTTCCCGAAAAGGGAAGGAGAAGGTTGCCTCTCCTCAGGATGACTCATCTACTCCCCTCTCTTGGGAGTATTGGATGAGCAAGCCTGGATTTTACCCATTGAGTTCGATGATCCCTCCTTGGCATAGACCCAAGATCAAGATATCGGACTTCCCTACTAAACCGCCTAGACCTTGGTACTACCTATATGGTAGAGGAAAAGGTCCCTGTGGATAGTCCTCTTTGTCTCGACCTTTGCGGCCTCCCACCACTTTTGCTCCCAAAGCAATGAACGGGAAGAGGCCCGCTGCCGAGGCACTTGAGATGACTCCCCCCGCTGCTTCTCAACTTGTTCCTCCTGCTCCCATTCAGGAGTCTGTTCCTCTGCCAGAAACAGCTATAGTGGACACTCCCATCACTGAGGAGCCTTTCGTTCCTTCGCAACCTCCGCCTTCGGTGCAAAGAGTCGCAGAAACCGCCTTGCACGCGAACATAAGCACCGGTGAAAGGCTCTCATGGCCGAGCAGGCCACCTTACAGAGGAAGGAAGAGGAGACGACCACCCCTGTATCAGGGCCTCCTATCGTGTCCTCTCTCCTCCCCTCTGCTTCCGTTCAAACCAACTTTGTACCACTTCTAGCTTCCACTGCAAGTGCGAACGCGCCTAAACCCCAAACAGGTGCAGGTGTTCATCGCTCCTTCTGTGGAGCTGCCTTTGTTGATGTCCGTTCCAGACGTCCCACCTTTCCCGAAGCCCCTAGATATGACTAACACCTCAGTCGTATCTACTGCGGTTCTTTCCTCCTCCTCATTTGCCCTTCTTGCCTTATCTGTAGGGAGTTCGCCTCCTTCGACGAAGCAGAAGGTAGAGAGTGGTCCTTCCAGCAACGGAGGACATAAGAGGATCCCACTTCTCTAAAAGGTGGTCTCGCGCTGACTTGTTTTGTCCTAGTGACAGAACCAGTCCCAGCTTCTCCTAAGTTCGTCACCGCTCCTGAATTGCTCAATGAGCCTAGTAGTGAATCTCGGGAGCAACCTTCTCCGTCCGTTGAGGTAAAACATGGCAACCCTGTAAAGTGCATGTTTAACTCTTTGGACGAGGTTTCGGCCTTGTCGGCGATCTTTGCAAACTCGCTAACCTTAGCTCCACAGGAGCTCGGCGGAGAGGACCTTGCAGGGCCCTCTTCCTTAGCCCTTGTTGCGGGAGGGTCGGACGCTCCTCCTCTTAACATTCCACCACTGTAGGCTTGTCCTCCTTCCCCCTACGATGACCTAGAGTGGGAAGCGGATGACCTCTTGGTCGATCAGTGTTAGGGGGAGGCCCCTTCTTTATATTTAAATTAGATGTGTGTGTTGTGATGTGTTCCCCTGTGATCGTGCTATGTGTGTCTGGATCACCCTCGTCACCCCTGTTGGTGCTTGGATACAGGCGTGGTTTTTGTGTCGTAAACCTTTTTCTATTTTGTATCATCATTCTTCCATGTTTGTGACTTGATTTTTCACAAATTGGGGACGATGCAAAGCGTTGGGGGCATTTAGGCTTCCCTTCCATGTTGACCCATTTTTTTATTTTTACTTTGTCTTCTCGTGCATTCTTCACACGGTCTGATATAGTAAGGGGGTTATGACAGTTCATTTTATATACTATTACTATACATGCATATATATATATGAGCAGTTCTGACCCTGAAATATCAGGCTACCCCTGTGCCCTTTGTTTGTGTTTTCTTTTTTCTTTTGCTTTTCCTTTATCTTTCTCTCTTCTTTGCTTGAGTTGTCCCTCTCATGTGTCACTAAAGCCGTATGGGGAGCATTTCATTTGGTGGGTGAAGCATCCAACTGGTGGATGAGTAAGAAAATGGAGCTTGGGCTTAGTTCCTTAAGCCTCACTTGGAGCGAATTTACGGAGATTTTCCGAAAGCGATGATTGCCGCAACTCTTCTATGACCAAAAGCTCATTGACTTCCAAAATTTGAGGCAAGGTGACTCTTCAGTGAATGAGTATTGGGAGTTCACTCGACTCCTGAAGTATGTACCTATGTACTAGAAGGATGAGCAATTTCGTATAAGGAAGTTTATCATGGGTTTAAATGTGCAAATAGGTGGTGAGGTAGACGTGCATGGTCCAGCTACCATGGAATTGGTGTACAAAAAGGCAATTAAGCAAGAACAAAGGCTTAAGTCTATCCAAACTATTGGGAAAGAAATAAAAAAAGTCAGGTTGGACGCAGACCAATCAAGCTCCAAGGAAGCCTAGTGAAGGGCCAAGTTTACAAAAGCAAGGGGACAAGGGATCTCAAAATGATTGGAATGAATCAAGGAAAGAGCGAAGGGGAAACAATAACAACTTTAATGGGAATGCTGGTGGAAATGAAAGTAATTCTAGAAGACCAGCGAAAAGGAGGGGACCAGTGAAAGGGTGTTATACATGTGGTGGGGACCATTATGCAAGTAATTTTCCAAGCAAACCATCAGGGTCACAACCACATGGTAACCCTCTCCCTTCTCAAATACTTGCATATCAACAAAAAATTCTTGTTGCACTGGATAATCGACAAGCAAAGTACCAAATTACTCCAATAGAAATATTATGTACTTTGTCTGGGATTCCCATTTCAATTTTAATAGATACCGATGCCACAGAAAATTTTATTTCTCCTAGAATAGCAAGTCAAATGTCTAGAAAAGTTGGCTACATGGAACAATCTTGGGTTGTAGAATATGCAAAAAAGACAAGAGCTAAGGTAAGTCAATGTCTATTCGAAGCAAGAGTTGAACTTCCAAGTTTCTCAACGGAAGTGAATCTGTACATAGCTCCCTTAGGATCTTATGATGTCAACTTAGGGATGAACTAGCTATGGAGACATAGGGCCAAGGTAGATTGTCATGCGAAAATAGTAGAATGTTTAGACGATCTAGGTAACTAGGTGTCAATGCAAGGAATTCCTAGAAAGGTTAAGTTACGGCAGATATCCGATGTGCAAATGCATAAAGCAAAGAAGAAAGGTTGTCAACTCTTTGCAGTAAAAATGGAGAAGCTTGAGGAATGTAAGGAATTCATTTCTCAAGATGATATAGTATATTATGGACCTAAAGCCTCTCAAGATGTCGAAGAGGGTGAAGTATTGAAATCTAGAAAATCGGATATGGAGAAATATCCTATTTATGAAAATTTGAGGATGTATTTCCAGAAGAATTACTTGGATTACCCCCTAAGAGGATATTTGATTTCTCCATCGACATAGTACCAGGGTCGGAACCTATATTAAAATTTCCTTATAGGATGACCACAACTGAATTAATGGATTTAAAGGCACAACTAGAAGATTTGTTGTCTAAAGGATTGATAAGACCCAGTGTTTCACCCTAGGGAGCGCCAGTCATCTTTGTAAAGAAAAATGGTACACTGCGCTCATGTATTGATTATTGGTTGCTTAACAAAGAAACGATAAAGAATAAGTATCCATTGCCACTTATTGATGATCTCTTTGATCAAATGTGAGGAGTGGTAGTATTTTTGAAGATTGATCTACGTTCTAGGTATCATCAACTAAGAATCAAGGATGAAGATATTTTTAAAACTACTTTCAGAACTAGATATGGACATTACGAGTTCACAGTCCTACCCTTTGGGCTGACGAATGCACCAGCAGCATTCATGAACCTAATGAACAATGTATTTAGGGATTGTCTAGATAGATTGTGTTAGTCTTCTTGGATGACATCTTAATCTACTCCAAGAATGAAGAGGAACATCTCAAGCATCTAGAGAATGTTCTTCAAAGATTGAGAGAGCATAAGTTATATGGAAACCTCTCGAAGTGTACCTTCTTTCAAAAGAAAGTACAGTATTTGGGTCACATACTTTCGGCTGAAGAGATTTTGGTTGATTCGGCGAAGATAAAAGCGGTGCTAGAGTGGCCAGTACCTAAGAATCTGTCGGAAGTTAGAAGCTTTATGGGATTGGCTGGGTATTACCGTAAGTTTGTTGCAAAATTTTCAAGAATAGCTTTTCCCATCACATCATTGCAAAGAAAGGGAAAGAAGTTTGAGTGGTATGAGAAATGTCAAGCATCATTTGACCAACTCAAGGAAAGATTGACCACAGCACCAATACTAAAAGTACCAAATCCAGATGGTAACTTTGTAGTTATTACGGATGCATCAGGAGAAGGTTTGGGTGGAGTATTGATGCAAAACGGGCGAGTCATAGCCTATGAGTCTAGAAAGTTGAAGCCCTACGAACAAAATTATGCTTCGCATGATTTAGAATTAGCAACAGTTGTTCATGCATTATAGATGTGGAGGCATTATCTATTGGGAAAACCATTTGAACTCAAGACCGATCACCATGGTCTCAAGTATTTGTTTACCCAACCTAATCTTAATGCAAGACAAAGAAGGTGGTTAGAGTTGATATTTGACTATGATTTCAACATCAATTATATCAAGGGAAAAGAGAATCAAGCGGTCGATGCCTTAAGTTGTAGGAGAGATATCTCCTCAATGGTATCAATCCAAACTAACTTCAAAGGTCAAGTGTTGTGAGAATCTAAGGGTGGTGAGTTCTATGAACAAGTCAAGCAAGCACTCTCAGACAATCCACAAGATCGAAGGTACGAAGGATATCACCTTGAACCTAATGGATTATTAAGGTTTAAAAGGAGAATTTATGTACCTAATTATGGGGAATTAAGGAGCATGGTATGGAAAGAAGTTCACAATGCACCATATTCAGGACATCCAAGTGTAACTAAGATGTTAGCCAATGTAAAACCATTATATTTTTGGAAGGGTATGAAAGGGGATGCAACAAGATTTGTAGCAAGTTGCTTAGAGTGCCAAAAAGTGAAGGTAGAGCATCATCATCCTGCAAGTTTGTTGTATCCACATGAAGTTCCAGAAAGTAAGTGGCAAGTCATTAGCATGGACTTTGTGCAAGGTCTCCCTATGTCAAGGAATAGGCACAATGTCATTCTAGTAGTGGTTGACAAGCTCACTAAGGTAGCACACTTTATATCAAGGAATCTGATTGATGGAGCTCTTGTAATAGCTCGAAAGTTTATTCACGAGATATTTAGATTGCATGGGATTCCTGAAAAGATCATTTCTAATAGGGATGCTCGTGTGATGTCTAAGTTTTGGCAAACCTTGTTTTCTTCACTTGGAACTCAACTGAACATAAGTTCTACTTATCATCTAGAAACGGATGGACAAACTGAAAGGGTGAACCAAGTATTAGAACACTTACTAAGGATGTATTGCATGGATCAATAATACAAGTGGGAGGATTACCTACCTTTGGTAGAGTTTGCATATAATAACTCCATCATTTTGCAATCAAGATGGCTCCATTTGAAGCATTATATGGTAGGAAGTGTCGAACTCCAATAAGTTGGGATAAGCTGGAAGATAGGATAAGCCTTGGGCCAGAGATGTTATCGAAAATGGAGGAAAAAATTGGAATTATTAAGCAGAGGTTAACAAAAGCTAATGATAGGCAGAAAAGTTATGCTAATTCTAAGCAGGTACCTAGGAATTTTATAGTGGGGGATAGGAATTTTATAGTGGGGGATAGGGTTTTGTTGAGAGTTAAACCTCACAAGAGTTCTATCAAGTTTGGAAAGTCATCCAAACTAACTTCGCGCTACATTGGACCATTTGAGGTTCTTGAGGAAATCAACCCTATTGCATATAGGATTGTCTTGTCACCAGCTCTTGCCAGGATGCATAACGTCTTCCATGTCTCATATCTTAAAAAGTGTATACCAAGCGATAACCATGTTATCGATTGTCTCATATCTTAAAAAGTGTATACCAAGCGATAACCATGTTATCGATTGGAATGTTTTACAGGTACAGGACCCAGGGGTGGTAACAATTGAGCCGCTTAAGGTGCTCGGAACAAGTAAGCTCCACATACATAACTGAGAGGTTTCGCAATGCAAGGTCTGGTGGGATCGGTATGCTGAAGATTTTGCCACATGGGAAGACTATGCTAAAATGAAGCAGAAGTTTCCACAAGTCTTGCTAGATTTTGAAAATTCTTGAAAACAATGATGTTTTGTGATGTGATGTTTTGTGATGTGTGTTTTATGCTATGGTCATACTGATACTTAAAAGTCATCAAGGACGATGATTCACAAGGGGGGAGAATGTTACACCCCGTGTGTTATTACCTATTTACTATTACCTTGTTTGGTAAATTGCTTAAATAAATGTGAATGTGTTATATATATATATATATATATATATGAATTTTTAAGGAAATATGATGAATGTGTGATTCTATTTAATGTTTTATGATGATTTTGTATATGAAATATATGTGAAGCAGATGAATGTATTGATTCGGCTAACTACTGTTATGGTGAACTAAGTTGAATGCAGAACAGGTTCAAACCTCCGAAAGAGAGGGGAAGTCTCACTCAGAAGAAGAACTTGGTCTAGTAACCTTTAATTTAGTCTTACTAAGCATTCACACACTCACGCCCTAGTTTGTCTTAGTTGAGTCAAGCCAATTGAGTATATGGTAAGTGATCTTCAATTTAGTTGTGTAAGTTTATATTGATTTGCAATCTTGTTGTATGAATGTTTGTTATGAGGTATGTGATGAAGACTTGATGTTAAGTGGAAGTCCTTCCTTGTATGTTTATTGTTATGTCAATGAGATATATGCATAAAATGTATATATATGTATATATGTATGTGTCTATGGTAAACTCATACATATGAGTGAATACGTACATGTGTATACGTAGGAAGACGTACCTACACATGCTCATGGACGAATTATCCATATGCATGGGAATACCAATTGGACTAGGCTGACACACACACACACACACACACACACACATATATGTGTGCATTCCTTATATATATGTCGATCAATTGATTTGTGTGTATGAGTGCTTTTATAAAGATATTGAAATAGTATTACGTATATGTATATATGTGGTATATATGTGCGTGTGTGTAAATTAATATAGTAACATATATATAAATATACGTAAAAGTTATTGAGATAAACTCCAAACACATAACATAGCGCTATTCTTAAGTGAAGCGTTGGATAGAATAAAGTGCACAAGTAATGTATGGCGCAACCTTTAAAGGAATGATAACCAGCATATAAAGTATGAGAGACCAAGTCAAACCATTGTATGTGGCACGTATGAGTTATACATTGCTATGTAAACATTTGAAGAAGTGAATACTATTTTAAAAGCCATGTGAATTAGTCCAACCCACGCTATAATCTTGGGCGCCAACATATGAATGTGGCGCCATATTGCAAGTGTTTGGAATGCTTAAGAGGTCTGCAAAATGTGCATAAGTCTATAAATAGCATTGAGACTCAGTCAAGAGCAAACTTGGCAGCATTATGAGAATGAATTCGAATTAAAACTTGTTTTGAGTATATTGTCCCTTATATCAAGTCGACTCAACCATTTAAATGGTGAGGATTGTTATGTGTTGCAAACTTGTGAGTTAAATTGGTGAGTCATTGCATGAAGATGCAAAGGTGGCAGAAATATTAACTTGTTTGTAGCCTTTGGTTGCTCACAAATTAGTATAAATAGAGGTGCTCATTCTACCAATTACATCACTTGTCAATCTGATTTTTGTGTTATTCTACTGCAATTTCGGTGCAAAGTGAAATCAAAATTTGTGAGGTTGAGAGTTGTTTTGTTGTTTTACATTGGTCTTGAGGAGAGAATTAGTGAGAAGCTAGTAGTGGATCTTGGAGGTTGCTCTTGGAGGAAGTTGCGAGCAAAATCCATTAAGCTAGGAGAGAGGAATAATCAGTTGGAGCTTTAAACAGGCATGCCGATTTCTACTCCTTTGTTATTAAGTTGGAAAGATAGTTTATTATGTTGCCATGTCGAAAAGATTGTCTTTTACTTGTTTGAGGTGCTTGGATATGCTTGCATATCTCTTGGTTAATTTGTTTTGGTGAAACCTTACTTTTGATACTTACTTATATAGATATGTATACAATGTTGTATTTTATATGAATATAAATACTATTTGTGCTATACATAAAATGTCAATACTATACTAAGTATGACAACACTCTAGGTGTGTAGCATAAGATAGAGTTGTTTTGAGATACTTGATTACTATGTTAGTTAATATGAGTCAATGGGAAGGTTATTCCTGAGGTTAGGATAATCCACGGGAAAGGGAATAACCTAGAATAGAATAGAATAGAATACTAATGATCAATATAAAAGTGTAGGTAGCCACTATCTACACTGTCAATTCACTGTTATCCAAGTACATACTAGGCTGAGAATATCATAGAAATAGAGGTTGACTTTATGGTAAGCTCTAGATATGTAGGACACATCACTATGCTCAGGAAAGGCTATTTGAAGGATGAGGTTACCAAACCAATTTCTTTGTCGAAGGGAGGGTCATCTTACCAAGTTTGGTAGATGTGTAGGGGACCACAGTTAGTCCATGGTTGACGATAGAGCGCTTGAGTGATGCTTCTCCTCATGCAGTTGGCGGCCAAGATTTGGAAGGACATTCTAGACCATTTGTATTTCTAGTTCATGTGAGTTTGCTAAAACTATGTATGTATTCATGTGTCCATCTGTATGGAAATTGTAAAATGTGAAATGTTATCTTGAATATATTTATGTAAAGTGAAATCATACTTATATTAATGAAAAGATTCTTTGTAAACGCAATAGAAAAGTTTGGAAAGGATATGTTTCAAATGGTGCATTTATTATTGAAAAGAAAATAAAAAATTTAGTGCTCTTGTTGATAGATGCATAAACTATTTACTTGTGGGTTAAACTTAGAAAAATTACTGAGTAGGACAATGGGCATGTTACAAGAACAAGAAAAAATGGCTTGAATAACAAGTGTAGAAATGAATTTATTTGTCTATACACTTTCAGAGGTCCTAGGGGAAGGGAGCATTATACTAGTGTCATTCTTGGTGTTGCCTTTGTCTTTGTCAATTTTCTCTCTTACCTTAAGGATTTGAAACATCTATGCATGTTATAAAATTGCCACTGTGAAGATGATAAATAGTTTTCTAAGACATTTTTAGGCACCAACACTACAATGATTCATTTACAACTCTGCAAAAAAAAAAATTGGTGTGGACTAGAAAATGCATACAACTGTCTACGGATCCTATGGCATAGCATCACACAACATGCAAAGCTTTCGAGATTGATATTCAATGGCAAGAGAGGCCAAGCCACCCTTCTAATTCTGCACATAACATTGACATATGTAAAAATGCCTCACATTAAAGGAAAATATATGTAAAGGCCAGCTCTCAACCCAATTTTCCTTCATTCTTTATGGTGTTCCCCATTCCATATTGATGAACTAATGATCTATGGTGAAAGTTCATTTTCCATGCAAAAGTGACCAAAAAAAAACACAATCAGTTTCCTCTCTGCCTGGTACTAGGTTATGATACAAAATCAAAGGCCCGGATAATTTAGATTGACCATAATCTAGAATGTCATTTCTCTTGGAATCCCATCATCCTGTGAGCATTTGGAACTGGCAAATATCATGTGAAGAAAGATGAACCCAGCAGTTGGCATGCATCAACATATTATAGCAAGCACAAACATGAGGATTTTGTGGTTGTTTGTACAGATATTAGTGACTGAAGAATAACTGGTGAGATATTGGCTACATTAGAATGTCCTACATATAATCTAAATGAAATAAGAATAACCATAAGCATAACACCAGGGGTCCCATAATAGAGACCCTCTTCCAAGTATAGAGACGAAAAAGAACCAACATACTCCCATTCATCAAAATAGATAATCTGTCAAAAATATTATGCACAAAAATTCCACTTTCAGAGATTTGAATGTCACATCCCCTTTCTCGAATTAGCTTCACAGAGGAGACCTATAGCCTATTTTTTATTTCCCATAGGCTAAAGGTTGAGCAAGGAAAAAGTATTATAATATTATTTTTAGTTGGGCCCGTCATCTTTCATTTAAGGGGCAACTGATATAATAAAAATAATAATAATACAATAGTTTTATTAAAAAGAATTCAACTAAATGTATTTTTAAATACTTGGAGGGAATTGGATCCTAGGGCCCGAATTGAAAAAAGTATTTAAAGATGGCACCTAGCTTCATTTGGATCATCCAATTTCATTTGAGCAATTCTTCATTTTGAGTTAAGTTTGAATTTTGCACTCAAGGACGGAAACCCCTGGCTGCAGCCGCTGCACACATTGAGAGGTTAGGAGGAAAACTCTTGCTTCTCACTCAGCAATTCTACACAGGGATTGCAAGGTGGACTGAAACGAAAGTTTGTGCAACTTTCAGGTATAGGCAATCAAGATTTCGAGCAAATATAAGGAGTGATTGGTTGATCAATTGGAGTATCATAGTTTAAGGGTTTCAGCATACGTACTATCACTATTTGGCAGATCGTATCATTCCTTGACTGTTCGCATCCAATATTCATCATCATAGAGATTTGGCAGCAATCGTGGAGAGGGTATTAGGCAAAATTCAGCTCTGTGGGGAGCCGCAAAAGCTAATTGTCTCTCCCCTGCCCTCAACAAGGGGATGCAGCTGCTGTGAATGCCTATGTGGAAGCTTAATTGCCTGAGCACCGCATCCTTGCATCATTCAAGGGCTGTCACTGCCTAATTCAGTTGTGCATTTCTGATTTATACCTCAGTTGTTTTGCTGAAGGAGGAGATCTGAGTGCAGTTATTGGTAATTCAGGACATGTAGCAGGGTTACATCATTCGCTGATGATTCTGCAGCCATTTTTCACCACCTGGGAAGGAATCTAGAATAGCTTGCAGACTGAAGGACATTTCATTGGCTGCCTGTGGTTTTCCCAGTGATACACAGTTCACAAGGCGAACCTGGATATAGAAGTTGGACTCATTTGTAGCACTTACAGCCACTAATCCCTACTCAGATCTGAGTTGTCAATCCATTGGTAGGACAAATCATTATTTTCCCAGCGAACTGTCACTGTACATGAGATTGTAAATTCAACTGCACAGAAAAGGTGATGCCAGTAATCTCAGATTTAAATAATACAATACATACTTCTGAAAATTGTTTTGGTTGTCCAAAGTATGAAATTGTTTACTGTCAGCAAGTGTAAAAATGATTGATCAGAATATAAGCAGAGTGCTGAAACTGTTCCTTGTTCTCAGTTCATAACCTATTCAGTATAAAGTTAAACAGAAGGTCAAATAGAAAATAATATCACTGGGATTATTCTCTGTTTGGATCTTTCTTTACAAAGCAAATTCAGTTTTCTTTATTTGTCCAGACTAATTTTCAGTTCAGCAGTTATAGCTGTTCATGTTCGCATTTATTTTTAGTTTGGAATAACCCAGAAGTACAAAATAATTCAAAATTTGTACCGGGGAACACCACATTGAATCTTATAACAAGAAATGTTCATATTAGACCCCTGCAGAACCAATAATACCACCTGTGAAGATATTATATGAATCAATTTTAATTTATCAAAATTTCTCCTGGTGAAATGTGCACTCACTAAGTTATTCCTATCAATGTGCTCAGATATAGTTCTCACTTCTCAGGATAGCATATCCTTCCAAACTCCTCTGTCAACTTTTGTAAAATGAAGCACATGAATCAAGAAGAAACCCTGTTGTTCACTGTTAAGATAACCAACAATCGAACATATAGTCTCTTATTTTCTGAAATGATATCATGTCATATCTTTCCAAACAACTACTTGCATTTGAAATTTTTAATACCTTCAACTTTAATAATAAAACTAGCATACCTTGAAATGCAATTATTGTCATTATCCTCATTTCCATACTTGCTAAAGCTCAATATGTTGCTTCTTCTGGAGTATTTGCATTGTTAGAATAATGAACGTCCATTAGCAACAATAAAGGCAAAAAAAATACTTGTATAATTAAAAATTTAAACCAAGAAACTGAGATACAAAAACTAACCAATGTCTGCCCCATCATCCATATCCAAATAGTCTTCATCATCATCAAACCCAAAATTCTGTCAATGCAAAATTTATGACAACAATGTTAGCTGACCTCATGTGTGTCTTATAAAGCCTATTCTTACATTATCTAAAATTCAACAAAAAGAAAATGAAGGCAGAGCTTAAGTGTTGCAAGAAGGAAAATAATTGTCGAGCAAAAATATGACTGTTTCAGAAATAATTTTAAATTTGAAAAAGCATGAAAATTCTTGAAGGGATTCATCAAAATCAAATGCAAGTGGTTGTTTAGAAAGATATCCAAGATTTCAAGCACTCGATCAAACAACCAATCAATCAAGTTAATTCTTTCTATACACAAGCACTTATCTGGCAACACAAATTGGAAATGCCCTCCTCCCTCACAATACCTACACTGTATATAGCAATCATAAATAGCAGGCATGATCTAGTTGATCAGTCAGTTGTAAATCCCCATTATGTATAAAGGCCCTTATGCCAATTGGTTCACATGTTTCCCTACAATGATGAGTAAAACCAACCCATGTGGGAAAAAGCTGATTGAGAAATCTACCTAGATAGGCATTTACCCCTGATATAAACTCTTCTTAAAAAACATAAAAAGAAACTATGGAATTTACCTAAGGACCTTGTTGACACAAAAACCCACCCAAAATAGACTATAGCCAATTTAACAATATGGCACTGAAACAATTTCAAGAATAAGAAAATGCCTCTAATATCAAATGATTATAGCCTTACCTTAACATTGTATTACATGAGTCCCATTTTACAGGCCAAGCAGGATGAAATCTTAACTGAATGCCGACTAGATTTGATTGAGAATTAACCTCATTGACTGAAGGTGACCAAGAATTAACCCACCAATGAGTCTATTGAACTCAGTCATCTAATTTGACAAGGAATTTAATTAGAGAATTAAATAAGAAGCTGACTAGGAAGGATTCTAACTAGGATTAACTTCTAGTTCTACTACATGAGGTGGATATTATGAATTACCCATAATCAAATAATCAAACTTAAACCACCTAGGTAAACTAAGGTAAACTTAAAATAATAAGATATATAAATATTATACACCAACATCCCCCCTTTGTTTGACTTACGGAAGTAGGGGAAGGAAGAAAGAATTAGAAATGTATCCCCCTCTTAAGAATTGTTTTCTTCAACTCAAATTAAGATCTACGATCTAAGAAATGTGCCTCACTAAAGGGTTGAAAGAAAACAACTGCAACAAGGCTATGGAAGGCTTGGGAAAGTGTCATACTGCAATAAACTTGGGTTTTGGAACCCATTTGAAGGATCAACTTTCCTTTGATGATTTGTGAGTTAGATACAGATATAGAGTTGTTTTTCATTTGTTTTGCTAGAAAAATATAAATACAGAAGAAAAAATATACATTTTTTTTAGGAGCAAATGGCAATCCATGAGTCAGAATAATAATATTTTTATTTACAAATTCCAACCGAGAATTCAACCATACAACCAGGAAAGCACAACTTCAATTAATCTAGCCTCGTTAAGTGCTAGGCCAGAAGATGAACTTATAATAGGATCTAATGATGACACAACAATCTAAAGATCAGAGAAAACAGATGAAAATAAAATTTGAATTGTAGTGTGGTATATTAAGATCATTGATCCAAAGTATAATAGGTATGTTTTGCGCATAAAACATTTTTTATTTGTTTTTGTGTGCACATGAGATGGAAGTTGAAATTCCATCCACCTCATTTTGTTTTTAGTGTATTTTAGGGGAATACAAAAATTGAATAGTCGGGCTCTTCCACTTCCCTCGGTATTTCATACATGTTGAGCTTGCATGAGCATGGACAAACAGTCTATGGGAATGTAAGAACACTTCGTGCCCTTGTTTTCAATGCTGTTTTTTTTGTTTTGTGTTTTGATGTTTATGAGGGTTTTCTGATTTTTTTTGCCTTTTTGAAAAGTTTGCAAGAAATAAAATGCATGCATAAAGAAATACAATAACTAAGATAGAGAACTACTCCAAAGATGTTTTATTTGCTCAATAATCACAAGAACAAGTCCTTACAATCATACCCGAGTTTATTTGAAGTCAAGCAACTGCTGCACACAATTTCAGACCAAAAAGCAACCCTTGACAGCCCTACAGATGTTTGATTCTCTCCAACCAACTTGCCTTTTTGACTAAAAATGGTACGGCTAGCTTCTGCAGACCTGGGCGCCCCTTTTAATGATTTTTATTGATTTTTTTATGGCCTCCAATGTAGAAATCGGCCCTTCTTGAAGCTGGATGGTATGGCTGATGCATGCACAGCCAAAACACACAAATCTGATATAAAATCTGTTCTTATTCTGACAATAAAAATTCTGAAAAGTCCTTCACTAATAAGCTCAATGTCGACCTCTGGATAAAGCCAACCCAAGGAGCAACTTCAGATGAATATTTCACACCCTCAGATTGCTGATGCAATGAAGTCTTCACGTTCTCCAATGCCGATACTCTGGAATAAACTGCAGAAACCCCAGCTTCTTCTCCAAAGCCAAAAGATACAAGTCTTCTCAACAAAACAACATTCACCATAATCATAATGAAGCCTTGTACGATTTTCAAGAGATAAATAGGCTTCTCACATTAGGGTTCGAATTATTCCAAAAAGCTCTTCTTCTTCGATTTTAAAATGAGTAATAATATTACTTTTAATTTTCATTTAAGTCTCAATAGTTGGTGCATAACTATTTCAATTTAAATTAATTTCTCAACTAGCCCCAACTGATGAGAACTTGACCCTTCACTTAAGTCACTTAAGTTACAATATAAAATTATATTATAACTTAATATTATAAGCTCAAAACCATTAATATTTATTTTAATCAAATAAATATTAATATCTCCATTATTACTCAACATTTTTGCACGCCATCAGAACTAGGAGCTGGCATGAGGAAACTGCATATGACCATACCCCTTTACTAAAAATAGCAGTGTCCCATCTCTAGCCCCTCTAACTTACTATAAATAGCAAGTCCTTCATACGGAGTCCTGTAGACCTCAAACGAACACCAATCCTGCATAGCTCTGACTACTGAAGAAGTTGCATCCCTCAATGGACCCTCTATCCAATCTCATTAGCCTACAAGGATCGCAATAATAGGCTAATCTACTAAATACAGATGTCTCACTTTGGAGGGGACATTACAGGGAAATCATCACAAACTTTGTAATTCTTTTTGTTGAGATTACTAAAATCGTCTCAACCCAGATTGTACTTGGGGAGACTGCCTCTATTTTATACAATTTATGGATCCATGTGTTAATGTTATAGCAGCTTCGGTTGATTCTTCCAGCTCACTTCCTTCGAGAAAGTCTCAAATTGAATATAGCCGTTGGCTATTCAATTTACCTTTTATTATTTTGTGTCTCATGCTTTGGCCGACATGAATAATTCGAAACTCATAAAAGACATTTACTATGCTAGGCCGACTTCATTAAAAAGAAATGAGATCTTGTAAGAGGCCGACATTAAAGACTTCGGTTCCTATACATATGCACAGTTTAGTTATTCATTTCATTATCGAAAAGAAAGCTTCTTCCAGATCGGTTATTCTCAAGTGCGAATACAATAAAGAAGCTCGACTCCATCTCCATCAAGTGCGAACAGATTCTAGATGTGAATAAGAGACTGCAATCATCTCTATCGATTTGAACTTGTGTCAAGGTGCGGACTATGCAAAGGATCCGTGCGAATTCATCTGAGATCTGAGTGCGCATACACTGGTTCTGTGATTTCATACAAGTGCGATCTCATCAGTGATCTAATTGCGAATTTACCAGATCAGTTCTGTCAAGTGTTGTCAAAGTCTGAGAGTTGAAGACCACTGTGCTAAGCAAACACTATTAGATCTGCATTCTATATCATCAGGTGTGATCTAGAGCTTGATATCTGTTATTGGTCTTGTGTTAGACCTTATTGTATTTTGTAAATCTACCACTGTTGCATCAAATATAAGAGAGATCTTTGTTGCTGGGTTTTTCTCCCTCAAGAGGAGGGTTTTCCCAGGGTATATATTGTGTTATCTTGTCTGATTTTTGATTTATTTCCTGTGCACTTAATCTGTTCACATAATTTTAACACCATGAAATGTTTTTTCCTTAAAAATTGTATCCATAAATGTAAATGAATTAAGAATATATAACATGTTTTCAGTACATCAACCTTAATTGCATTGACCTACAAGGGTATTATGTTGATACCGATGGACCTGCATTGTTAACTAGATAGTACATGGTAGTTCAAACCTTCATAAGACTATCAACAAAGAATGATTTGGAAACTTATTTTCATTACATAAAAATTTAATAACATTGGCCTACAAGAGTGTAAAATGTCGATATCTATAGATCCCTATTGTTAATTGTAACTGATAGTTCCTACCTTGGTAATTAAACTGGTTCTAGAGCCGCATAAGCTTCGTCAAACAAGACCATTTTGGCAACAACAAGTCTCACCAATTATCATAAAAGATACTGAGAACCAATGTCTTTATTCACTCATGTGTGTGTGAGCTAGGGCTTGCAATATCAAGCATATGCATATGAGAGTATGAGGAAAGCATTTGATAACTTCATTTTAAATAACAAATACTAGTCACAAGTCCTAATGCCTTTCTAAAGAAAAACACAATCACAATAAAAACAAAGAAAACAAAAGAAATTATCCAATGGTATGAGGCATGAGCTCATGTGGTAAATTATTGGGGCTTTCATAGTGGACTCAGTTTAGATGCCCAAGAGAAAAGTTGCATGATAATATTACAAATGTTGAGTGTTTAAATCAGGAAAAGTACAACATCCAATAGTGGGTGTTGTGTACTCCAAGGGACAAGATCAAAGGCAAGTATTAGATGAATTTGACAAAAAAGGTACCCCTAGATCAAGGCTTCTAAGCCAAAGGAATTTACAAATTAAAATTAAAGAACATGTAAATGAAATGCACAAGGGAGAATGTTTGCAATATATATAGTTATACTATGTTACCACATCGTCCATTTTTTGCCCCTCTGATCAGCTTGGATGGAATAGGTTCAGGAGTAGGACAAGATGGGGCCTAAATTTGGTCAGAGCACACATTTACCATCCCAAGTACCTTATGGCTATGTATAACTAAGTATGAGTTGTACTAGTGGTTGATGAAGGAACTTGAACCATTGACACAAGGATCATGAAGGCACTAAAGAAGTGCAAGAAAAGGAAGATGGTCGACTAGGACGTGCAAGAATTTATGCTAAAGTCACAAGGGAATAGAGTAGTGGGTAGTTACATGGTACACAAGACTGTCAATCATGACAGCAAAGTACTCAAATACACCTTGTAGGTATGCCAAGAAACCCATTGACGCAGACCTGCTATCTTATTTTCAATTTGATGGTTCATATAGTTTTATGGACTTATCAAATTGGTTCTGCCTTAGTCCCTAATTATCATTTCACACTAAAGTATTACTTTTTTTTATAGACATACCCGGTCATACCATACCCAGGGTGGAGAAAAATTGCCATAGTGGCATACCCAAAACCCTAAACCTATATCCAAATTGGCAACTTGGCGAGTGTGTGTGTCGTGTGTGTGTCCAAATTGGCAACTTAGTGAGTGTGTGTGTGTGTGTGTGTGCGTGTGTGTAAAATCAAAATTGTTTGATAGACCATCTAATATAATTATTATTTATGCCGCCAGCTTTCTAGAATTACCATTGTTAGATTTTGAACAAGAACTACAGTACTATAAATCTTACTTTCATTAATGTAAGTTGTTTTGCATGAATAATTTCTTCCCTAGTAGGCTTATTGAAAACTGGCTACAGGTAAGCAAATGACAAGTCAATGCATACTAGGAAATCATAGAAACCTGAAAAATAATTACACAGAAACAGACAGCAATCTGCAAGGCACAGGTTTTCATTTCTGGTGAATGTTCATAATCAGTGCCCATTCCTATTGAGCATTTTACAAAGACCAAATGAGAAAGCCCCAACAAAAAATCAGAGAAAAGTTTCCTTTTTGCATTGGTGAGAAATAAGTACACCTGGTTGTAATCATCATCTCCTAAATCTTCCTCTTCATCCTCTATCTCCTCTTCTTCGCCATCTTCATTTTCACCCTCTTTCTTCTCATCAGGTTCTTTATCTCCTACTTTCTGAAAAATAAAAGAAAATCCATTCTTTATTACTTACCAACAAACAAAGCAACTAGAAGAACTACTTGGACTTGCAACATTACCCTTAAACAAGTTGTGCATTGTAATATTGAGATTAAAAAAGAGCCTTTGCCGTGAGCTTCCTCTAACTGTTGGAAAATCAAAGAAATCCTCTAGGTGCTATACATAGGCCAAAGTGTTATCATTTTACCTCACTTCGCTGTTGTGCCTTTTGCTCAAGATTTTCAAGACGGTCGAATTTCTGGAGATCTGATTGAAATTCAAAAATTTCAAACGAGTTAAGATAATCTCACAATTGAACATAATATTGAGATTAAAAATTTCACAATTGAACATAATATCATGTACTTGGATACCACTGTGTAGTGTTTTTTATTCTAATGTTTCCAGGCTCCTTCAAGACCCCTCTTCAAAGAAATTGCAATCATTAGTCAGCGAGAATTGGAAAAATGAAAACTCAAAGAATGAATATAATCTCTGTTAAAATTCAGCACATGGTAAGCAGATTCTACACAAGGTTTGAATACAATCTTAAATTTCAGCACATGGTACACAGGTTCTACGCTCTATGGTTTGAACGAAATTGACTAATCTCAACCTTCAATCAAACCCACAGCAGGAGTGCCTTAACCTGCATCAACAGAAAACTGAAGGTACAAAAACCTAAAAAAAAGCTTATATCAGAATAAGTCTGCAATCTGGAAAAAAAAAATATTATTCTAGAAAATCAAAGCAGCACTTCTCTGCAGATTGGATTACAATAAAATAGTGACACCAAGGGTTGACGAATAACAAATGAACTAGGTACACACAATCTACTTATTTTAGATTGTTTTAAACAGCAAAACCTGACCTAAAAAAAATCCAGCCACCCCAGAATAAAATATTAAAAAAACAGCTTAGAAAAAGTATTGTAGCCCTAAAACGAACACCAAAAGCAGCTACAGAAAAAAACAGCTTTATTCACTGAAATAAGGACCTAAAGATAAACTGAACTTGAACTTATTAATTAGGGAAAAAGCAAAGACTATCAACAGGTATTTCAACACCTAGAGAAGTTGCATAGCTACACTTAAAAAAGCCTGTCAAAAATTGAGTTTAAATTCTGAATTTTGTAATTCTAATTTTCTAATTGCTGCAGCTCTGCCCAGAACAACTGCCGAGCAACCAGCAGAAATTCCAACAATCTCTTCTCCCAATTTAGACACTAATTTATAGACTTTTACCAACGATTTATCACAAACAAAGTGAAGAAAATTAAAGAAAAAGTAGATTTAGGAATTCAAATTTGGAAGTGACTAAATAGTTTGCATGCATGAAACACAGCTAATAAATTGGAGATCAAATAATATTTTATTTTAAACTAGATTTGGTTAAGCCTCATAATTAAGAATAATATGTTCTCAACGGAATGAAAAAGAAAATGGTTTTACACCAACTCTGCCAAAAGCCTCGTAATTAAGATTAATTAGATATCAAGGGGATTGAAAAAATCATAACACTGAAATGCCATGTTGATGTTTATAGCGGCGGAAGATATTTTTCTCTCAATTTAAAATAATAAATGTTGCTCAAGGCAGGTCGGCCTTTTGATGAACAATAAATATTTCATATTTTCTATTTCTATTGGAGGCCAACCTAGATGAAAAGTCACCTTGCTTTGTATATATACAAGATGAAGTTCATTCATTCTCTCATCAATTCATTCTTCATTCAATTCGCACTCTCAAGAAGAAGTTCGCACTCTAGCAGCAGATCATAATGTTGTAGCAGCAGTTCAACTTCAAGGCAATTTATATTCTATTGTATCAAGAAGAGATTCTCATCATTTATTGTGTCAAGTTCGCCCTTGAGAAGGGTCTGATTTGTAAAGCAGATTTCTGCTCTTATTCGTTCTATATATAAGAGATATATTTTGCTGGGTTTTTCTCCCTCGAGAAGGAGGGTTTTCCCAGGGTAATTTGCTGTGTTCTATTGTTTGTTGTGTTGCATTTCTGCTTATTTACATTTCTAGTCTAAAACTAACATGCCAAACTAAAAGTTTCAAAATGATTTGAACTATGTTATGCCTGTTCCATCTAGCATGCTATCTATATTGTTACTCAAGACCATAATCAATTTCTATTTAGTAAAAGAGGCAAGATAACTGACTAAATTTGGCAACTTGATTACTTCATGTAAAGAAATACCCTGAACACTAAAATCCATTGCTTAATACTAGAGTGACTTATATCTGGAACTTGTGCATTACCTGAATTGCAAAATGGCACATATCCATACATAAGGGGATTAAAACCAATTTGAATTCTTGGTTTAAAGCCAAAGAAGAACAATTATCCATGCACCCAATACCAACAGGATGTTTAAGAGTCTCCAATTAAAAAACAATTACAGTTCCATGAAGCCCGCCAAGAAGTGAGTTTTATTCTATTAAGAGATCCTCTATATTTGGTTCCCTATTACAAGCATTACATTTGGAAATAGATCTACGAGATGATGTTATTTGTGTAAAGATCATAAATGAAATCTTACAAGATTAATTAGATATCATGAGGATGAGCTAAGGATCATCTTCACATTCAACTTGATTTTGCAAGCTTATAAAATGATTAAAAATTGGATCATGAAGTGTTGGTAAAAATATGCTAATTCTGAAGAAGACTGCAATGTAACTTGTAAGACACTTCCTAATGATCATTTCCAATTGGGTTTCAGAAAAACAATCGAGGAGAGATATGCAAGTGGTCTGCAGGGGGGAAAGTCATGTCTATGGGGATCCAAGCATCTTTGATGTGAAATTCAATTCAGTACACTCCTGCAAATGTAAAATTCAATGGATGATATTGAAACTGCCAATTCAAGCAGGCAACAGTTGTGCAATCACTAGTTCATGCAAGCAGCATTCATGCAACCACTAGTTTATGCAAGTGGCAATTGCATAGACACCAGTACTTTAAGAGGCAGTTTCAAAACTGTTGTGGACAATGTGTTTTGGATGCCTTTGTAATGCGGCAGTTTCATTTCTGACAACTACATAATGCAATAATTTTGTCGCACAACAAAGAACAATTAGAGTAACAGCAAAATGCCCACCTCTATAAATAGTAATAATAGACCAAGCCTAGTATATTGACTGAAGAGTCAGGAAGCTTCTACCATGATTATGAGTAGCTTAACATAGGCATGTAAATTACTGTATGAACTAAGGCCTTACACCCCTTCTCATTTTCCTTGCTCTCCTAGATAAACCTTAGACCCTGGTACTAGAATCACAAGTACATGTGAACCAATTTGGAATCAGCAGAATCACATGTACATTTGAACCGATTTGGAATCGTGCGTCTAGGAACCTTTGACAAAATATGTATGACTTGGAGGATAGCAAATTGTGATTGGTTTCATTGTGATATCTTTGTTGAAGCTAGCTTACAGCACATTGTTAAGATAATTGTGGGTGGATAAGTCCAAGTTAGGTGTGTGTACAAAGGAGGTGACAACAGAACAAAAAGGTAAGAAGTCTAATATTGTTAATAAGCTGCATCATCTAACTTGGACAAAGTAAGTGAATCTGATCACAACATCATAGACACAACAAATAATAGAGTCCTACAACAAGAACAGTGCTTAGAGGATGAGGAAAACTCCAAAAGTTGGTTGTTAGAATGGTAAAAGGGAGAATATGACATTTTCTCCTCATGTTTTTGCATCAAAACTAACTCTCATGAAGATGGAGAAAGAATGTCAAAGACAAGAATAAGTAGAAGTCCATGAAGGAAAAGGATACTAAGTAGATGGACCAAGCTATTGTCAAAGTGTCAGATTGAATCCAAGAATTCCAGCTATATTTCACAACATTTGACATGGGTAAATTAAGGATAAACAACATACCACACAATTATTTCAACAACAATGAAGATTCACTATGTTGGTCCTCAAACAATGGAGATGAATCTTGGGATAAGAAAGACTACACATGTGATCCATAAGGGAGATAACTGCAACCACGCGGTGAAGGAAACAATCTTAACAAATTTTCCTTGGCTACACAAATGCAATTGTGTCCACGTATAGGCTTGAAGGTGAAATACATAATATGACTCAACTTTCAACAATTGGCTCTTCTGTATTATCTCATTTTAATAAATGCAAAATACATGACATAACAATGATCTTTATGGGTTATCTTATATAAAGAATTTGCAATTTTATGAACTAATTGAGTTTTGACTTATTTAAAAGGGTCATAATTTAAACATGTAATATTTCTAAATACATCACATGAACCATTTTTCTCATCCTTCAACAGTTATGAAAATTAACCCAATTTTCTCATCCTTCAACAGTTATGAAAATTAACCCAATTCTAGAAACAAAAAATTGGCCCCACCAACAAAACATGCAAACAGTCAAAGTTAAAATGATTGATGACTTTGACAGACTCAATCTCCACTTCCATGAGTTTCCTTATATCTATTTAAAATTTCTCGAACAAAATGATTTGTAATCCCTAGATCACGAAACAAAAGCCTAGGATGAAGCCTTCTAGAAGACTTCAAATCCTCATTCAATGTTTCTTTTGCCCTGTATGTCCTTTCTCCAAAGAGCATCCAACCTTTTAAAAATTAAGAGGCAGAAAGATCTTAAATAAGACTGAATCTGAATTTTACACTGGGGACAAGATCTGTCAGGGAATTGTACTGTCAAAACCGCCAATCAAGTTTGCTTCAAATTCACAAGCAGGAAAGGAAATTTTGGTGCACTCTGAAAACATGCTGTCAAATCAAAGTTTTTATTTTGGCTAATACTGCATAATATAGCTTTGAAAGCAGATGTTTTAAGAGCCAAAGGAGAGCTAAGCAGCTCAAGGTTTTCAAGTAAAAATGCCTTTGAAACCATGGGGCATCTGTTTATCCAATGCAACATGACCCAAGAAGTTTGGCACCAAGTGGCAAGTTGATTCCTCTCCTCTTGGACTCCTCACACAAACATTACAATGAAAGTAGCAGATCTGTTGTCAAGTTGCCCAAATTTCAATCCAAGCCCAACTTATGATTGTCTTCCATTCAAATGACCCGTATTTTATCTACTACAACTTATGGTTAGAGTGCAACCAGAGAATGTTTCAAGGGTGCTAGCAATCTAGTAATACCATGTTTAAGAGAAAAAATCTCCACACAAGGACCACAGGCTTGGTACCTTCGTATGCTTGACCCTTCTTAGTAATAAACACTCAAGACATCACAGTGCACAAGAAGTGGAAGACTTCAATGCATTATAAGATTCCTAGATTTGTCATTCCTTCTGATTGTATATGGATTATGTGAAAAAGTCATTCATAAAATTTTAATCTCAAGTTAATAAGACAAATCATTATTATCAAGTCTGTTCAGAAATTTGTGGCTAAAGGATAATAACTCTTCCTTATTTATTAGCATCCAAGCAGGCATTCAAATCTGACCACAAGATTTTAATTTATTTATTTTCCCACAAGGACCTAATGCACCCTTCAGTCTCTTCCTCGGCTCTTCCAGAACCAACATTGGCAAATAATGTTTTATTCCACAAGGAACAACAGGTTGTATCTTGGACTTATGTGAAGTCTTATGTTTGGATGGACTATCTACAAACTAATGGTAATTAGTGGAGTTTCTTCTCACTCATCTTTGTAGTTGTGTCTGCTATTTACAACAGGAGTTTCTCCTCATTGTCAACCCATCTCTCTCCACACAACAACAATCTGTCTTCTCCATCCTTTAATAGTTTTTCCTCATTCCTCAAAGCAAAGGCATCAAGCATTCAATATCCAGGATATTCCTATAAACAATCATTCTGGCTTTCCCTCTCTAAAATCAAAAAAAGATGCCCCATCTGCAAGAATCTTTAGTAAAGCATTGCCCATCCCCTGTCTAACATTATATCTCAAGTTGTGGAAAATCCTTGTCTAAGAAAAGTATTGAGTTTCCAGAGAATTATACACGAGCTTTCTCTGAAAATTGGAGATAGCCCTTTTACCCAGTACCAACACAGACCATTAGTAAAGCCTTTCTCCAAAATAAACGAGCCACGTCCTTGAGACCATGTGACTGAAGAAATTCTGTGTGTTTTCAACCAGAATGTAGCTCAGATGCAGTCATTCATGTTAGATTTATGATCAGATTTAATGCACAGAAAAGTAATTCAAATCAGACACAATAACACAGCAGATACCCTGGGAAAACCCTCCTCTTGAGGGAGAAAAACCCAGCAACAAATATATCTCTTATATATATGAGCAATGGCAACAAGTGTCTTTACAATGAGGCCACACACAAGGCCAATAAACAGCACCAGCAATGGCTGTAACACACACTAATAATCTACCCTTCAATCTGCACTTGAATAGACTCACAATCTGCTCCTATATGAATTCGCACTACTCTTCTTGAAGAACTTGCACTTAATGGAGAAGGAGATCGAACTTTTCTTGATACTTGAATGAAGGAAGGTGACCTTCTATATATACAATGCTAGATAGGTCGCACCTTTACAAATGACTAGGTCGGCCATCAAGAAATAAATACAAATAATAATAATTAAATTACAATGAAGGTCGGCCAAGGAAGAATTATACAAGGAAGGTCAGCCAAAGTAAAGTTGCCATTAACACATATAAATAAATTATATCTTCATTTGAGGCTGGAAGAATTGAGCCCGTGTAGAAACCCTAGTTTCCCCTATTCTCCGGATCTGACAGTTTCTTTGTCTTTTCTGACGTTTTTGGTTTTTTTGTAGTTTTTGAGTTTTTTGCATGTAATTGAAAGAATGCGATTTTGCTTGGAAAGAATAATAAATTCTATAAAAAATACTAAATAGCCAATATGCATAAGAATTACAAGATATATTGAAGGCGTTTCATCTATTGCTCATATAGGTTCAATACAACATAGATCTGATTGCACGCAATAAAGAATACAAGCTTTTATTGAGGTAAAAACCTGGTAAACAGCAAGCTGTAGGTAATCAGAAATCTGGTACGGCTGAGATGAAGACTTGTTTCTCCTCCTGTCTGATGGTCTCTAATGATGCCAGACAAGTGTGCGCCCAAACTGGAGATGATAAGCTACCCTCAATGCAAGCGATTTACTCACAAGAAGAAATACGCCTTATTTAAGATGGTACGGCCTGGTACTGATGGTACGGCCTGAGTACAGATTGCTGCAATAAATTAAAATGTACGGCCTCTTCAAGAGTCTCTGGATGCAAAGAATATGTGCGCCTCTATTGCTAGATGTCTTCTGGAAGAATGAAACTCTCTGAAACCCTTGAATATGAATATCTCTGAAGATCAATGATTCCCTCTGAATGAAGAAACCTCTGCTGGCAATAAATCAAGTGTTATTTCACACCCTCTGAATTGCTTCCGATGGAGATGGCTCGTTCCCCAAGGAATTCGAACTTGAAACCCTAAAGTCTCTTGCTCAGATCAAAGTTGATCAGTCTCAAAATCAATAATCATCATAATGGCACAAAACCCAATGCAAAAGCACTATATCTCTCAAAAGTGTGATTTCCTCAATAATAGGGTTTTAATAAAATATTCAACTTTTAATCTTTTAATTTCTCCATAGTCTCAGCCAAATATTTTATAATAATTTATAATGATCAATTTGGCCCCTTCTGATGATGGCGACCCCCTCAAGAATAATCACTTAAGTTATAATTTAATATTATAACTTTATATTATAATCATCAAATAATTAATATTTAATTAATATAATTAATTATTAATATCTCCCTCGTTACTCATCCGATGACTGATCCGTCTGAAGCTGACGAACACTGAAGTGATTCTGAACACTGCCAAAGCCATACTGCTAAAAATAGCAGGGGTCCCACGCTGCCTGCCAGGAACTGCTAAAAATAGCAACTTCTGCAAGAAGTCTCCGATCGAGCCCAAACGAAAGCCTACTGATCAAACTTCGCCAACTGAAGCTAAGCCAAGCTCCCAAAATGACCCTCTATCCAGTCCATTAGCCTACAAGGGTCGTATGATAGGCCAATCCTGTGCTCCGAGAGATGTCACTGAGAAGGGGACATGACAGCCCGAAGCTGCTAAACTTCAACAATTCAGGATAAGTGACTTATAATTAATGCTCCGGAAGGGGGATAATTTATACTCTTGGATGAAACAGTTTGCTATCCTAAATTGTTGCTATTTGTCCCCATGCAACAATTCTTTGGTTTCTAACTTTCTAGAGATTCAAGTTGGAATTGTCCTTTCATACAAATTGTTATCCACATTACAGAAGACTGAAGCAAGTATGTGTAACATGACCAGTACTCTTGGAGGAAACCAAATACATCCTAAATGGTTGCTCTTTTGTCCCCTGCCCTCCCCAACAACAACCAAAAAAATGGTTTTTCAGATGTACAAGTTGGACCTGTCCCTAATACAATGAATTGGTAAACAATAAAGGTGTGACTACGGATTACAGAAGACTGAAACAAATATGTGTAACATATCTACAAGAATCCGAAATTGTAAATAAATAATATCGACTTAACAAAAGCAAGGAAAGCCTGTGTTAGAAGATGATCTCTGATAAAAATTGATCTTGTCTAGATGACAAAAACGATAATAGGACAACTTATCTCCACCAACTTGAACACCTAACCTTCTCCTTAAAGTACTATGCATGCAGGAAACATAATTTTTGTGAAGTTGTTAAACAATTGTTGGAGCCTGGAAGCAATGAAGAGGAAATGCTTCTGTAGTACTGCAAACAGAACTGGCGCATGACATTCCTTCCACAGCGTTTGGTTACGACAGTTAGCCGTTATTAAGCCACTCCGGTCACTTGGCCACGTTTGTCCTACAATCTTTTTGCCTCACATTGTCAATATGAGTACCTTTTTCCTAATGAAGGTCACAAACATGATGCAACAATGACCTCACGGTTAGAATCAAGTAAATTCAAACTCTACAACAGACCTCATTATTCAATAATTATTTCTAAATGTATAGCATGTCCGAAATAAGTTTCCACCTCTTTACAGAAATCTCTTGTAAAGGGTATTTGGGTCCTTGGGGATGCAAGTTACGCTGTTGAAGAGGGATATTTTTTAGTTTTTTGTGGCATTTATATAACTCATTTTTGCATAGAAAATAGTCAGAGAGACTATGAAGCATTCCACAAGTCCCAAAACCTTCTTGTAAAGGCATTTCTAAATTTATTGTGTATTTCTAAAATATTTGGTAGCTAAGTGACTATGCCCACCTAAACACCAAATTATTATCATTTCTCTGTGGTCTTGAATATAAAGCTTTATATGATGAGACATGATGTGTACTTGGAGATCAGTATACAATGTTGGTTAGCTTCATAAGCCACAGCAAAATACCTTGAATAACATGACAGTGACCAATTTTGATTTGGTTACAAAATCCCAAAAGTTAAAAGTTAAAACACATTGTCTGGCATGGAAAGATGGGTTACCTGCTGCATCTGGTTGCACTGTCCATTGTGATGTTCCTTTGTATGCACGGGCCCGCTTTGAACCTATCAAAAAAATTTGCATGGCAATATAATTTGATTATAGCTGCAATACTTTTTATAAGGATTACTGACACAACTGATGACTAATCAAGGAATGGTCTTTTTCTGGAAGTAGTTCAAAGAAGTAACAGATTTCTTCTTTAAAATTATCAATATGCTGAGATGAGTTCCTCGGAGAGGAAACATCTTATGACAATATTTAGTGAAAACGAAATAAATCTAAAGGAATATCTAAGAATCCATACCTTGGTTCAATATCTCTGAAGGAAAATATGCTGCAGCAAGCTTTAGAACAGAAGAAAGTGGAGGACGATTTATCCGCACATTTGGTTTATACCTGTCAGAATATCGTTCTATTTCAGCTATCACTCCCACTGGAAAAGAAAAACATAAAGTTTGTCAATTTGTTGTTCAAAAATAAACAAACACAATTTAAAATTATAGCAGCTTGGGTGTCAGATAGCTCAATAAAATGAATAAAAATCAAAATCAAAATAGAATTCCCTATTTATGTAGCTACAGCAAGTCATAACAAGTATTGCAGGCACAAATATAAGGCTCTGCTAGGGTTTATGGGGTAAATCACAAACACTTTCAGCCTTTCAACCACTCTCCTTGTGCCATACCAGAACAGTTCAAGTGTTTCTGCTCTTTTTATCAAATATTTTGTAAAATACAAAAATATTTGCAAACACTTCTCTGTTTCCACTAAAACAATCAATCCTTTAAGTAGATCAGACTTCCAAATCTTGATGGATAGTGTTTCAAGGAATTTATCAGCTAAATCCTTTTTTTTCAGAATTAATAAAAGTCCTTATTTCCGAAAACAAAATCTGACAAATGCTTTTAAAATCCACTGTGAAAAATCAAACTAACCAGTCTTCTCCTTTGGATTTTCAATGTAATACGGTGATAGTTCCCAAAAATGATCAAGTTTTCTCCTCTTAGACACAAGTTCTTCATCCTTCATTGTAATCTCCGGCAGTACCGGCAATACTTTTATGTCCTGCATCCAATTGCACTGTGAATTGCAAAATAGTGCTTTAATGCCAAAACCTATAGATAAGTAAACTAGAATGCATACCGGAAAGAGAGTAGGTGGGTCAGGCTTCTTAATATTCCCATTCTCATCTTTAATAGGAGCTTGATAGGTCCTCCTCCCTGCGAACCTTCCACCACCTCCTCCTCTTCCTCTAAATGACATTGCTTGCGAGCAATTTTCTACCCTGATTGTCTGCTTCCACCTCTACATGAATAGTTAATATAGCAGTAACTCTACACCAATCAAGGAAAGCCCAGCCTATAGAAAGAATGAAAGCGTATACATAAGAAAGAAACTCTGGTCATAGATTTCACTGCTAAAAATTTAGGTTAATGAAAAATCTCCAAGAACCCAGACTAGCATTTCTATTACATAATTCCAATACAGGATTGATCTCATAAAAAATGCGTGAGTGTTTCATCGCTTAAATTCGTTATCTGTTTCATCTCTTGCATTTGTAACCAATGACTGAACACCAAGGGGCTTCAATTACCTATAGGAGGGTTACTCATCCTTTGCAGGAATAGTATTAGCACTGAGACCTGGGTTTAAAATCTTCCAAATCCTGATTAAAAAACGTATTGCTAAAAATTCTCTCCCAAATACAAATTTATTGAAAAGCACACAAAGGGGGTAGGACTCTAATTAATGTGTTTTAGATTTCCAAAACATTTTAAGACGTCTCTCCAGATAAAACTCTGTTTAAGTTTTATTTTTATTTTTATAAAAAATCTTCCAACGATTGAGTATACGTTCTAAACCCTTTTCAGTAAGCTGTACTTTTGACATACGAAATTGGAATTTCAGGCATGGTTACAAATAACATAACAAGTATCAGTAATTAACACTAGGTGTTACTTAGGAGGTTAGGAATAAAGAGGCTATTCTAACAGTACATTTTTATAACACTTCAAACAGTTGCAAATTGGGAAACTAGTTAAACATTGTCAGCAAAGCAACAATGAATATTGGGAGAGATATTTAACAGCCATGAAATTTTTAACATTTCAACTCTGTTGTGTTGGAACGGAGTTATATTGCTGTGGAGGTTTATATGCCGAGAAATCAATATTGCTTACAATACGGTTAAAAGCAAAACCTTCAATTTGTAGTTATAGATGAAAAAGAATATCAGATTTAAACAGTTCGAACTGAAAAACTTACGTACCCTGTTCAGAAATAGTTGCAGTTCATTGGATTGGTAGATGAAGATATTAAAAAACGGCCGAGACACGCTTGGAAAAATAAAATAAAAATTGGTGCGAAATTTGTCGAGATACCTATAGAAAATAAATACTTCTTATTATTAGTACCTGTGAAATAAGTAGATTACAGGAAGTACAGTAAGCCTGCATAAAAATGAATATCAGATTTAAATCTTACTATTTTATAAGGGTCTGAGAATGATAAATGTAAATAAAAATAATTAAATTTTATATATTAGATAGATTAATGGAATGACTGAAATAGAATTAAGGTTTTTAATAGTGTGCATTTAGTTTTTATGTTCTTGATTAGTTGGAGTTTTTTATGTTTGAAATTTGTAAATGGAATTTGATTATTAATTAATGATTTGGAGTTTGTGATAGATGAATTTTTGAGACTTTCAATGTCTTAGGTCATGTTTGTAATTTTAGTCTTAAATAATTTGCTTTCATATGATTATATCTAATGTTGAGTTTTATTTTGGAGATATATGGTACTTATTTGTTTGTGTCTAAACTTGAGCCTAAGAGACTAGTGGTATTGAAAAGCATCTTGGAAGCCTTCTATAAATAGAGGGAAGAGAGTTGACTTCCTTGATAGCAGTCAAGCCTCATAACAAAGGTGACAAGGTAAAATTTGCACCAAATAGGGAACGGAAATGTTGTTGCAACTAAGAATGGTCTAAAATGAGCTAATAGTATGTCTTATTTTTTGTGAAAGAATGTGATTGCAAGATGTTAATTGTCGATGATAAAAATGACTTGGTATGATGCTCATAAATACAAGTCATAAACACACAACTCAAGACCTTTGATGTGCAAATTGATAGATAATAGTTGCATTCTAGAAAATTGGTCTATGAAAGTGGGAGATTTGAAATCCAAATTAGGAAGACTAGAATGTGAATGTATTTTTGTCTCAAGGGCAAAACCACTTGGGTGTCCTAGTCTAAAGAGGTCAACTCCTACATAATTCGACCATACTTATTTAACAATATGGATTTCACACATCAAAGTGATAAAGTTAGAAATAGAATCAAATAATGCACCAAAAGAAGAAAAAAATTAAGTGTTAAGACCATGCATTTACAACATCCACACAAAGTGTTGTAAAATAAAGGAGTAAAAGAGCAAGGTACTCACTTCATTATCATCAAAAGCAAAGGCAATATGGTATAATTCATTTTCTCTAATGTGAAATTAAAAGAATATTATTTATTAATAAATTAATATAATAATCCTCCCATTAATGTGGTAATTGATCAAATGTTGAAGCTTAATGCTTCTTCCTTTAGTTATTCTAGAGCTTTCACTGTCCATTTTGTGTGGGGTCATCTTCTCCTAGTGAACAAAGTATTTTGAGAGTTGAATTTCTATTGTAATGGTGGAACTTTGTGTGGACATATGCTTCTCCTTTTGAGCCCTTTTATTTAATTTTATTATTCAATTGTTATTATTTTGATCTTATGCCTACATAGCCCTATTTTATTTGAGAATACATGCCACTGATCTCTTTGGGGTCCTACAATTCATATATTATCAAGAGGTGTCAAGATATATTGTTAGTGTAGAGGAGTGTCAATCACCAAATTGTCTTTTGATCCCATGACCTATTACCAAGGAGTTCCAATGCTAAAGTTAAATGTCATAACACCATTGGTTGCATTTTTTTATGTCAACCTATGACAACACATTCCCTTTTATTTATTTTTATTTTGAGCTCACCAAGGAGTGATATTAGCAAACACACTTGTCGATCTCATGTGTTCTTAAAGGGTTGTCAAAGCTCAAAGACTTATGCAATTTTCAACCACTCAATCATATTCTCATCTACTAGTCAACACATCTCTAGATGGTGATATAGGGTAGTCAAAACTTATTGGTGCACCATTGGTTGGCAAGGTGTATAGGTTGGCAATCAATGTTAGGCCTATTTTCTTTGTTTGTGATAAGCAAAATAGTGATGATATCATCAAGTACAAGTGTCAAGCCCGCACATCTCCAAATAATTGTTAATCTTTGTGTTATTTACTAATATGCTATTGCTTGAAATTTCTCACAACATCTAGTGGTTCCCACATTTTCTAACGAGTATCTCTTAGTGTAGTTATATCTATCTCTATGTTTTTTATAGTTAATGATAATGTCTTAATCCTTACTAAGCTAGAAGATTCAACACCTCGCACATCTCCTTTTCCTCCATCTCCATATGTAAGAGTTAAATTGCATTGACTATCAAATGTATTTTTATCTACAACTAATATTTGACCTCATGTACTAACATTTTATAATATCCCCATCATTTCTTGCCACTATAAATAGAATTAACAGTTACCATCCATAGGTCTTGGTCACCATGATTTTAAACTGAAGTATACTCCAAGGTTGTGCTCCAGTATCAAGAATGTACTAAATCACATTTCCCCACCACTACAAATCAAATGACAAGGCATGCATGCACTAATTGGATTGAGTAGTTTGTGCAAGAATCTAGTAGGCAGTTACATACGTGTTCCTTGCATGATTTTGGCATCAATTACCCATTCCTTGTTTCAATTTTCTAGTTAGTTCCTTCATTTTTTATAAGAGAAATAGGTTCATTTATATGGCTGGAACATATTACCTGGAGCCTCATAATGATAAAGATCTACAAACATATTGTTTTCAAGTTTTAGTAACCTCCATATTTTCAAGATCATTATAGTAATTTATAAATCTAATTAATCGTGTCCTATCACATATTTAATATAAGAAATCATGGTCAATCTTGTTCCTCTTTTGTTTACTTTTATGAATAGCCTTTTCCTTACTTTAAGATGCTTAAATCATAATTTTGTATAATTATTGTATATAAATCCTAAAATTGGGAAATGAATAATTATCTAGTTCAAATAATCTATGGTTATTCAGTTAGAATATATTTTAGTTTATATATTTTCTTTTCATTCTTTCTTTAGAGAGTTTAAGAGTCAAATGAACATCATAAAAGAAGTTTCCCTTTTCATCCTAGAGGTGATCATGTCAATTTTGTTCCACGTTCAAAGGTTTCCTTTGCTTGATATCTATACAAGTGCAAGGTTATGTTGAGAGAATAAAGTTAGATATCAACATTTTCTAGCATACCCGATGGGACTTGAAGTGTAAGTTTCAACTAAGTGTCATTTTTATATGAGTAGAAAACTTGTTGCAAGACCAATTACATTTACTAACCCTCAAGTGCTAGTACAATTCCTAGGTGTTGTTCCTAGAAGTGGTTGGTAAGCTCCACCACTTCCCCTCCTCCTACAATAACTACTCATGCTCAACCTAGTAAATTTAAGAACTACAACACTATAAGTCCCTTGATTTCACCCATTTCTCTTATTGTATGGGATCCCATTTTAGCTAACACACCAGAGTTGTTCCAATATTTACTGGAGAAGAACTTACTACCCTAGTTGAACATTTGAAAATTGTAGTTGATGTATGTACCATGCACAATGTCACTAGGCAAAATGTGGCCCTCAAGCTACTTTTCGACTTGTTCAAAGAAAAGGTTTTAGGTTGGTATGGGTCACTTGCATCGAACTCAATTGTAATTTGGGATTTTCTTAGTAATTCCTTTTTCAATCACTTCAAAGAGAATGTAGACAAGTGATCTCTACTTCAATAGTCGATCACCATCAAGAGAGATCCTGAAGGGCTATCTCAAATTTTAATACAAAGTTTAATAAAACCTAGGAAAGGATACATATGCATCCACACAACCCCCCACTAATATGGTATTTATGATTTATTTAAAAACTTTTTAACTTGGAAATTTCCATAATTATCTAGTCACTTCATAATCAAACTTTACATGTAACCTTTGAGATAGTTGTTTGTGTTGAGAATAACCTAATAGTTATCATTAAGTTTCCTCTTAGATGTCCCTTGCCAATATTTCTAGATTTTTCTCTCATTTTCCAAGTAGACCCTCCAACTATAAATCTAGTGCCAACTACCTCTCAAGTCCCTCCCTCCATGTATGTATATCTATCAAATCCTACATCTACTTATTAATTTCACTCTAAAATGTATGATGTCAAAAACATGAGCTAAGAATCTTCTCAAATGAGATTACAAACTTAAAATACAAGATACTTACCCTCCCAAACCCCCTTATTAGAATAATCAATGTCCTAAATCATAATATCAATCTAATAGGTATCAAGGCTAACCTCCTTACCAAGACTAGGGAAATTTTCAAATCCAACCTAAAAGAATAGTTATAGTGACTATGTCTCTTCAACAATTGCCTAATAACCCTATTTGAGATGTTGTACTAGAACAAAATAACTTTATTGAGGATAAAAAAATGTGTTTACTTCTCTGCAATACCTCATAGATATCCAAGGAATGTTTGGAGGGAAATTTACAACAAAATGTTATGCAAAGGTAAGTCATTACCATGTAGGGTGACCCAAAAGTAGACACTCTAGTCTAGTCCATGGTTATATAAAATGTTATTTTTACTACCCAAATGCATGGCATGTCCTTAGAATAAAAGGAGGAAATAACATCTTAAAAAACATACTATTCTTATGGATAAATAATGATGATGTGGTATTCAATAATGTTGTATTTATTGCATATATGACCCCAACAATCAACAAACTACAAGGACATATGAGACATACGGATTACTAATTCCATGTAGTGGACATAAATCTAAGGGAGTTCTAAGATGAAGATAGAGTCAAAATCATGGAGGAAACATAAATAATAGTTACTACTAAGTTCATAAAGGTTATCCAAAAGCTTGAGAAAAGAGAATTCAAGTTTGCAAATACTAAAGACACACTCAAGTAGATGTAAGCATAGGTAAAACCACTCAACCAACATCTACTTGATGAAAACAAAGAGCTCAAATTTAAGGTCTTTCATGAGGAAATTTATACAGAAAGAAAAAATCCTAGAAAGTACAGCTAGAATTGGTTAAAATGTACTAGGTAGGCTCATGCTTATAGAGCTATATAGAATTATTATTTTTGAAAAGTATTTTTTCAAATTTTAATAGGCTCGCACTTTTGGAATTGTTTTGGTAATGTAAAAATTTATAATAATTCCCTATCATATGTTTAGTGTTATGTACCTAGGGATATGATGTTATATAAGTGGATGGAGATGCCTACTAAGCAGTATCAAACTAGGCATCTCCATCCACTTATATAAAATATAATATCATATTCCTAGACAAATAACATTTAATATAAATCATGATCAATATTATCCCTCTTTCTTTTATTCATATGACTATCCTTTTTCTTACTTTTGGATGCTAAAGTCACAAATATATGCATGATTATTGTTGTGCAAAGAAAAATTGAGCAATTTATCTAGTGAATAATCTATGATTGCTCAATTAATAGGTTTCCATTTATGTATGTGCTTTCCCTTTTCTTTGACAGTGAGAGTAAGAACTAATTAAATATCATAAAAGGATTTATTCATATAATTCATCTTGTGACCCATGTCCCACATTCATAGACTTCCCATGATTAATATATATATATATATATGAGCACAAGTTTATGGTGAGAGCACAAGCTTATATATCAATAGTGATATCTCTCCTTAAAAAAAAAATTGTCTGCCACCTTTAAATTATTTTGATGCCCAATCACCTTAATAAATCAAGGCATTTATTTGAGCCCAATTATTCCTTGTTGAAAGGACATCTCTAAGATTTTGCATTCGCATTAGCACTCTAAACCCCAAGTGAATTGTGTGGGTTCCTTCCCACCTAGTTTATTTATTTTGTTTACTCTCTTTGGGTTGGTGTACAAATGGAACTTAGTGGGGAAAATATGAAATAAGGCTTCTCTATTCTTGATACACCCTATGTGTTATTTTGTTAGAAATTCATCTAAGATGCACTTTCTACATTTCTAACTTAGCTACCCTTAATTTTTTTAAATAATATTTAGGTAGGATGGGCCATGTAATTTTGGTTTGTAGAGGATAATAGCCTCAATAACTAAGGAATTTAATAATGAATTGGGAGGCCGCATTACATATCTTGTCTCAACTTACCAATTTCTCAATTAAATCCTCCCTTGTGATGACACCATTATTGTTGTAAAGAGATGAAAAGAAGATTTATAGAAGTTAGGGATACGATGGCGCACTTGTTGTAGTATGAGGAGATGGTAGATCTCAAATTCTCCTTTCACACTCTTTTTAAGAGGCGTGAGAGGACTTAGATTTGTTTAGTCAAATATTTAACAATGTGTTGGCAACCCTTGGGTTATTCTTTGTGATGTGTTCCAAAATTTTAAGCATATCCTCTCTTTTGTTTATTTCTAAGTGTGGAGTTATTAGAGCCACTCATAAAAATTCCCTTGACAATATGTTAAAGGTTGTGGTAAAGGAGGAAGATGGCCCTAGTCTAAGCCTACTTGATACTTAAAGGGTGATAGGTTTTTGGTTTATTTTGGTCTGTTGATCTTGTTGGCCTAGTTTATTTTGGTTTTTTTGCATTGATGGAACTATTTTGTAGTCAATGTGATTTTTTTCGACATTCATATATTAATATATTTATCTTATCTTCTATTGAGTGTGGGCCCATATAGAACCTACAATTAACCTATCAACAATTTTTAATATTGTAAATTTTTTATAATGTTTGTATGTAAGCTTTAAAATTTTGGTCAGCAATAAGATATTATTTGTTAATATATATTTTTTATCTAATAAATAAGTGATTTACTAAATTAAGTTATAAAGAAACATTATACATATATTCATAAAAAGGAATGGATGGAATGATATCACAACTAGAGAAATCTATGTAAAAAACCTTATACATAACATAAAAAAGTGGTCAAACACCAAGAGGTAAAACCTTTGTGCAACAAGTGCTACTCTAGTGAGAAGAGGAGGTGGACCTCTATCATAGGGGTTACCCCAACCATCTAGGAGGTACTAGTGTTAATAATGGGCCCCCAACCTATTGTGGTACCATCATCCTATTTTTTACTTTTTATTATGTATTTAGGAACTATTTGAATGGGAGAAATGAAAAAAATAATAACCAAGGGAAATTTCCACTTTTAAGACACCTTGAAATACCTATTTCATGAGGTTGCAATGTAAGTAACTGACCATCAACAATGTCCTCTATTCCAAGGAGAGTCATGTGAACCATGAACAAAGCCACAAGAGTGTTGGTTGGAATGATTACTATAGTTGCAACCACAATTACACCCTTGTGGATGAGGACCCATTCTAGAGGGGGATGATGGTGCATGAACATCTATACAAAGAGCATTTGCCTAATGCTCAATAAGAGTCTACATGTGGGAAACCTCCAATGCAACTTTGTTAGCTTACACTTGAATCTAAATCAATAAATTAGAACATATCATGGATTTAGAATGTGAATAAAAATGAGACTCCACAAAAGTTCGAAAAAACAAAGCAATATTTCAATCTTTTCAAATATTAAACAAGAGACACATTGTATTAGGTTCTTTCCAATGTTTTGGTGAGTGCAATGAATTTTGTTTTTTTTTAATTAATGTAAATATTGTAATTAATTTGATAATATAATTAGTCAAAGAACAATTTATATGGTTGAATGTTTCAATTTCATACGACTAATGGTCAAATCTAGAATTTCTTGATTGTTGAAGATTGATGGTTACATATGTGTTTCTTGTAATAAAACATCAAATGACACTATATCATGATGATTAAGAATGTCTTCTATATGTAGAGGTAGGCTACAAGTATTCAATGTGGATAATAATAAATGTGCATTATTAATTTATGTAATTATTCATTTTCAAATTGTTAATTTATAGTTGATTAGAGGCATGACATTTCAATTTGAGTACTTTTTTCTTTACTTTTCAATGGTTTTGTGTAAGAGGATTTAACAAAAATAATGTGTCAACTTTTCTTGTGCGCGAAAGTGCTATATATGCTAATCCATGTTTATTTATGTCAAAAGGATCAAATTCCAACTCTTGTAGTGTAAGTCCTTTAGATCTATGAATAGTACAAGCACATGGTAGTCAAGTATTTGAAATTGTTTTCTAATAGTTCATTTTGATTATATTATTTTTAATAGGCTTTGGAATGTGAATTATGGGTGTTCAATTTTAAATTTCTATCCAATCACTATAACATTTCATTAATCTTTTAGCTTATCGATGTCCAATTTGTGGATCATTAAATTTGATCCAGACAATGTCAAAGCTACTAACTTTCATGTATGCTTTGAATTATCCATATGATCCACTGACGAGGGCATCTTTTGTGACATAATTACTATAATATATTTCAACTAGCATATTAGGTTTTAAATTATTTGAGATTTTTCCCTTCATATATCAATATATCTAGGGTTTTACTGTATAAACTATTAAATGAACCCTCGTCGAACAAAATTTTATCAATATTTTGTTTATTGGTGTTCTATCTAGTAGACAATAAATATGAATGAATCCATTTCCATAATATGTTGTAATAACCTATTTTAGTTATGATAGGATTCTGCCAAGGCATATATGATGAAAGGTATGGCCACAACTTCTCATCAAATGACGAGCTTTTATGTCCATCATGTTCTACTTTAGGGATCTCTTGGATCAAACTCAATAAGCATTCTGAAGGAATTTATCATTTAAGACTTGGGAAAATGAACAAAAACTTAGGAAAGTGTGTATTAATTAAATGTTGCTAAAACTAAAATAAATCCTTTGAGCTCTATAACTATCACTATTGTTGTGAAGTTTCAATTGTCATCAATGTGTAGAATTTTGAATTGTAAAACTTTATGACCATTCATAGCTCCAAATTTCTTACTAGAGATGGAGGTTTTGATTTGTGTGGTTGCTAAAGAATAATACGCTTTTATACTTTTTTATCAAACGAAACTTGTCTTCGCAACATATTTAAACCTTTAGAATTTTTAGATTTTTTAACAAAGAGCGAGAAACTATCATTTAGTGTTCCTTATCAATTATTAAATTAGGCTTGAAGCACTTGACATATTGTCATGGAATACTTTAGATAAAAAATCATTTTGGAATTAAAACTAAATTAGGTTGTATTTGGTTCTATGTTTGTTTGGAAAATGAATTTTATGTGAAAATTATGATTGCTTTCATTTATGGAAATTAGGATTTAGAGAATAAAACCTAAGAAAGTTAGTATGATCAATTAAGCTTGTTGGATGTGAAATTGAGTAAATTAGAAATAATTGTAATCCTATTTTTTTTAATTGTATATGAAAGTTATAAATTGGATTGAAACAATAGAAATAACGATGTAGAGGAACACATACAAAAACCTTATTAGACTTATGAACATATGGTTTGGGAAATGATCAAATTGAATCACAAAAGTGAATCTACAAGAAATTCATGAATGTAGAATGTATATTTCTATTATTGGAAAGGGTGTATAAGATTTGTTGTGTAATTAAAAGAAATTGGAAATTTTAGGAAAGTAAGAAAGCTAATTTGCTAAGGAAATCAATCAAATCTTTTTTTGATCAAGTTGTCAAATTAAATATTTGTTGATTGGAAGGTCTACTAAAACTATAAGTATGAATTAGTTCTTGGGATTTGTATTTTTTATGGGGTTAACTCACTCACCATTGATTAAAATAAGACATTAATGTATAATTTAGTTTGGAAAATAAGGATCACACTTATGCATGACCCTTTAATCTAGTTTTCTACCATCACTAATGGGGTTTATATCCATAGGCTTTCATATCTTGTGTCCTCTATTGTCTAGGTGTTCAAAGTTTTTAATATTATATATTATTACAGTGAACTAGCATTAATGGGTATAATATGATTTGGAAAATGAATATCATACTTAGGTATGATTGTGTAATCTAGTTGAATGCCATCACTAATGTGGTTTATATATCCCTAGTCATTTGATATCTTGCACCCTCTATTATTTAAGAATTCAGAGTTTTCAATATTATATATTGTTGCTATGAACTAGCATTTATAATTGTCATGCCCTACTTGGTATTCAAACAATGTGTTAAGGATTTGACAACATTTAATGAGGTGTGATGTCATAACCCTCTCACTTAGAACATGTGAAAAAATCTTTTAATTAAGTGTGATCAAATCTTGAAATAATTAATTATTAAAAATATTTTTTTAAGTTAGTCTAAGGGAGAAGTAAAGTAAAATTTAATAAATTAATTAAAATAAATCAATCAATTAATAAGTAAATTGAGAAATTAGAAAATCAAAGATAAAATATCACAATAACATATTATTAAAATATATGTAAAGTTTGGGTTGACCCCGCAGTACAATGGTTAAGTTGCAAGGGTAGCAGTTGGGCTACCCAAGGTTCGAATCCCATAGGTGGTTTGTGGGAATGCTCGCTGGTGCAGGTGGTAGGCATTGTTGTGGGGTCAACGAAGGAGGAGTTGAGGTAGAGAGAGATCACAGGGAGGTTGCATATGGTTGTAGGAGGGTCAATGGCAAGGCAGTAGACAGAGGGTCAAAGGGTCAGGCTGGCGGTAGGTTGGGTGGTGGAATCGACGGGTACTCAAGGCACCTGACATATGGCGAGAGGAGTAATGATGGAGGAGTGGCGGATGGAGGGGGCAAGAAGCCCGAAGGTGCCAAGGTGGAAGGAGGGAAGAGAGGAGGAGAAACGGAGATATCGGGGATGAGGTCCCCCGTATGTGGCCTCACTGGTTCATAGCTCCAGTCAAAAGGGTAGGGTGTTGCCCCCTAGCAGTGATTTACCGAACAATATGTGTGTGTGTGTGTGTGTGTGTGTCTGTGTGTGTTTGTGTGTGTCTATGTGTGTGTAAAGTTACTTATTAAATTTAGAAATAAAATGAAAAGAGAATATTCCATGGTATATTTTATGACAACATGGGAGTTAAAAAAAATATTTTTGATAAAATAGAAGGACTAAACATAATATTAGCATATTTTACGACAACATAGGAGTTACATGTTTTATTTATGACATATTCTAAAATATTGGAGTTATTTTGAGAGGGAACCTCTTAATAATAGTATTACACTTTTATTTTTTTTAAAAGCATTTATAAATTGAAAGGATGTTGTATGCATTAAAAAAAAAATAGATGTTTTTAGAAATTTGCAGGAAATTATTTGATATGTTTTTGGAGTTTCTTCTTAGATTTTGTAGGGAAATATTTTGAGAAAATAGAATTGAAGACAAGTCAAGAATTTTGCAAGGAAACCATAAGAAGAGCAAAGAAGAAATCAAAGGGGTTTGAAATTCTTTAGGAAAGCAATTCTAGGTAAATAGATTTGCCTCCAAATGTACAAATTTTGGATTATAAAGATTAATTTAGTTTTATTCGAAAGAAAAACTAATAAAGCTTCATTTTTAATAACTTCATAAAATTTTGATTAGATTTATTCATTTTTAAATTAAAAAATAGTTTTATTCACTCGAAGAGAAAAAAAGAAATAAATAAGTCTAGCTTTAAAATTTATTGTCAACTCTAGATGAAATTATAAATTTTGGGTGTACATGGATTTTGGGTTGTTGCATGTGAGGGATCATTGTAGAGTTAAAAGAAACTATCAAAGTATTAATTTGAAACATGTTCCCATTTGAATTTTGATTCTAGTTTCTCGCTAATTGTTAATAGTTAGTATCTCTTATACAATTTGTATTAGATAATGAAGTTTTTTTTTTTTTTAAAGCAAGATGTTGTCCAAACTTAAATAATAGATTTGCACCTTATCATAAAAGAAAATTTGTTTTGTATTTCTCTCTTTGTTCCTTGAATCAAGTACCTTGAACATTTAATCCCAAAACTACCAAAGTTCTTAATTATTGCCTCCTCAAAAAACTTACTTTTGTACCCTAGACATCTATGGAATTCAAAAATGAAAAAATATAATACAAATAACCCATACAAATCCATGAAATGGATGCATGTTTCATTCCATGGTTTATAATATGGAAAAATACTTTCTAGAGCTCTATACAAAAAATCAAAGAATTAAACCTTGATCTCTATAAAAAACATTTTTTTTAATTCAAACCAAATACTTATACACTCTCCACCATTAATATTACATAAACAAAAAAAGATAAAATCAAGGCAAACAAAATGGGCCAAGCCAATACATCTGCATTAAAGGGATCTTAGTTCCAAAACTTACATAATTCATGAGCAAGAAGTCACTAGGGGAGAGGACCTAGTAGTCATGCACCCTAACTTTGCGCCTCTCAAATCCAACATATTAACAATGAATGACTCTAAAAATTCAATGGTGTCTTCTTCAACCAGTTAACTACTTAAACCTAAGGTTTGAAGTGTCATCATCAAATTTGATGCCTCAATTATGTGATTTTTTAAAAAGTGTCCAAAACACCACTTTTCTAACCCCCTATCTATTGTAGTCAAATAACACCCTTGATATTCAATTCAACTTGCTCCAATACTTGAACATTTTTTCATGGAAAAAATCACAATCTTTTAAATATGAATACAAACAACCTTTAAATTATACAACTTATTATTAATAATTAATTAGAGTATATTACTTGTATTTTCTAATAATCCTAAAACACAACACATTATATCTATAACTAAATAATTTATATCTATAAAATATTAATAAATTACAAATCATTAAACATGTGGGAACCTAATCCTAATATATCTCTAAAAGTCATTCATTCTAAAACCTAATTTTAGTTCTATAAGTTTTTTCCCAAGTCAATCCATCATCCATTTCCCAACATGCTGCTTTGAAGTCCTAATGTTCATCACCCGAAGAGACGTAGAATTTGCAACCATCATATCGATCACCAAGAGAGATGTGAAATTTGTAACCATGAAAGGGAAAATGTCGACCAAGTAAGGTTTATATATTTTGTTTTTTTGGTATTATTTCTTGTTCATTGTTCTTATAGATTTTTTAGATTTGTAAGTCACCACTACTCTTCCCATGTTCTTGATGGTTGAATGTTCACCATGAAGGCTATGCAATTGTGTCTATCCACACAAAAAATCTCTAGATTTTGGAACCTATGGAGCGGCTAAGGTTGTTTTTAACCTTACTGGGAATATGACCCATTTTTTTGTTGGTTAGGGTTTATAGGTTTTTATAATTTGATATTATTATTATTAGATTGCAAGAATTGGGTAGCTCCCTATAAACTGCAGTGCACCTAGTAAAAAAATTCATGTGACCAGTGACGTTGGCATGACATGCCCTCTAGTACCATAGGGATAGGGGGAGATTGGACCTCATGACCTCTTAACTACAACAAGATGCTTTATCCAATCGAGTCAGCACCCCCACCCCAAAATTTGATATTATTGAACATTTTGAGGTTTGAGAGTTCTTTTGGGGGTTTACAACTGGATCTTAACATGGCTCGAGATTTTAGAAGAGAAATTTATGTCCTATTTTTCGAAATGATAAACGGGTCTAGAGTCGCCTTTTCCTTTTTCCTCCAACTTCGAAGATTTATCACTATTAGAGTTTTCATTGCTACCATGTTTGGACTATTATTAAGAATGTGATAGTGTAGATATGTCTCTATTTTATTGGGTGTGTGTGTTTTTTGTTATAATCCTATGTCGATAACAATTGTAAGAGGTGTGAGGCATTGCTACATTAATTTATTTTCCAATCTAGAAGTTATGAGGACCTCACAATCTTGGGGTTCTTATTTATGATATGCCTATCCATTTACTATTACAAGCTATTTATATGGTGCCATATCACTATGATGGGATTTTGTTTCATGTTAAGAATCTCTATCTTCCACTCCCCAACACCTCTACCTCTGCATATCATATTCAAACACCAAGAAGTTATTCTATGTACCATACTCAATAAAATTTGTATATTCAAGTATGTCCACAAGATCAAATATTCTAAAAGCAACATATATTTATCAAAACATGAAACAAAATGAGATATGAAAGCTTTCCTATGTTTTTAGCATAATTATGAGAGCTACAATAAAGTTAAGATCATGCTTGTAATAATATTTCATGATATTCATTACCTCAATTAAATATGTATCTCCACCTCCAGAGGAAACTGCATTGTTTGCAAAAATGGTTATGAGGACATGCTCTTTCATATTGAAGGGGTTGAGATTCAAGTTGTATTCCCACCCAATGTTCAGGGTACATGCATCTTCTTGGTTGGGAGAATTATTCTCATGAATTTCCCAAGTGGCAAAGCTAAAATCTGGGATAAAATGGCATATATGGTCAAGGATTGTGTTTTGCAAGTGTAGAAAGTGCTGAGAAACATGATTAGGACACATGATATGAAACCCATAATTCATACTCAAAATGTGAATACAAGCATAGTTGAGTCATTAGTAACAAGTACTACCAATGCCACTTCTTCTATTGGTGAGTGATCCTCAACCTCTTTCTCCTCCTGAGTAGTACCCATCACATATATGGCCATTGTTCCAACATAATTAGCACCATTCTCTTTTGCTCCAATCTTGGATCATTTATCCCATAGTGTCAGCATCATTTTTCACATTTATCAATAGGTTAATAAAAGGATGGTTGAATTAACCACATTCCTTAAAATTTAAATTCCAATTTTTGGGCCTTTTGCTTTGGTATTAATTGTGTAACATCTTTGCCCATTCAACATAGAAAATACTTAGGTTTTTAACCTTGTAGTAATTAAATCATTTCCTTAAAAAAAGTAAGTTAAATTTTTTTCTCATGTAACATCAAAATTTGCACTCATATTTGAAAACATAAAATAATTTTATAAATGGAATAATAATTATTTTCAACTTGAAAAAGGAGATACAACTTTCCACTTTCAATTCCACATATATAATTACAATTAAGTAAAGAAGTAAAAATTAGCTATTGAGTTCAAGGTCAGAAATCTTATATCTGAATTACTATTTTGTTTCACAAGCCCCGACATGTCATCTACAAGAGGGAGAGCATCACCCAAGTGTTTTACCTCCAACCATAGACCAAGGGACTCCCACACACCTTCCAACTAGAAGTGGCCCTACCCTTCAACGAACAGTATAGTCAAGGACCCTATAATATTTCCATTTGAGTTTCTAGTGTTGTGCCCTACATAACCACTACGGTCATACAACTATAGACCCTTCTAACTATGTATGACACTACTGACTAGTTATGCAACTCTAGAGGACAGTGAACCGACAAGTGCAAGCAAAGACTTTTGCACTTACTTTCACCAAAGTTTGAATTAAATTCAACCACTTTCTCACAAGTGGATTCATGTGTTCACCCACCTCTAACTCGATTGGGAAACCTTAACTCAACTAAGGTTAACCCAAACTTATTGTTTGACCAATGGTTGACTTATTATAGATTTCTTTCTTGGTATATGATGACTCATTTAGTCATTACTTAACTAGGTTGGATAGTTATCTCTTACTTCGAAGACCCATGTTACGTTTTCGTAACAACTTGGGTCTTGGCCACTGCCACTTGTTTGAGTCCTTCCTACAACCCATGAAAGTAACTACTCTCCTATTTTAAACATTTAATAAAACTTGATGATAAAACGACATCAACTCAACCTTCTTGGTCATATTCCAGTACTTTAATAACATATTCAATAACCCCATAATGATGAATATTTTCACATAGAAGATTACATCTTCAAATTAGGTTTTTGATTTTCTATGGTAAAAATTAAACCTATGGTCTTGCTCACAAGGAAAACCATATTTAAATTTTGTCCTTCATGATAATATTAACATTTGAAAGTTATACAAAAATAACAATAAAATAATACTGACTATGCAACAATAATTTAGTTTAATACACTTGATGCGCATTTGGACAACTACAGATAAGTGAACAATTGTCCAATTTGTTTTTCCTTCATAATTTATCAAGTTTATTCCATACAAATTTTTGGAATAAATTCCTATATAAGGATGCATATACACATGCTTTCGAATATTTGACTCTCATCGAGAGCTTTCTTTATACGTATAAGAATATTATTTTTTTTAACCCAACTAGGATTCTAAACTCTTTATTGAGTGAAATAATTATAAAACTCAAATTCAAGATCATTAAACCGTGTTCTATACTCTTTGCTTCCTCTATAGTAAGAATTGAGCTTAGTTAAATTTACAATACTCAAGTATTATTTCTCTTTAGAAAAATGAGAAAACTCTATCATCTTTAAAACATAGAAATATTAAGACATATATATATATATATATTCACAAGAAATTAGAAAAAGAATATGCTTGAGAAATCACTGAATTTTGCACTTGTGAAATTCTTTCAATTTAAAAACTATCTCAAATGCCAGTCGATTTCAACAACTTAACTACTGAAACGTCTAATTAAAAATAAAACTCTTTTCAAAAGAACACTGGAAGGCTATACTTTTGCCCTGTCACCCTTCTCTTCAACTTTCATAGAGAATTAATACCTATTCACAAGCTGTTCTTTAGCAAGAATAAACCCGATGTCCTTTTCCAATGTTTATCTTTCGCCCCAAACTACATAATGAGGAATCTTTAAAAAAAAAAAAAAAAAACTTAGCTCATAAGAAGTCTAACCGATAGCAAAAATAACTAAATAATTGGCTCCTCAAAAGATGGCGTTCCTTTTACCCATGTGGCATTGCATTCTCTATGATTTTGCAGATAAGAAAAGAATAACTGAAATGTTATTCAGTTTGGGCACCACTAAGAAACTTACTCACTGCACCCACTCATTATCCAATATTGAGCATTTTAAAGATAGATGACTGAGCAAGATTCCCACTTCAAGTGTCATGGTTTACTTAGGATAACAAGATAAAAAAATAGTTCAAAACTACCACCATCGTGGCTTCAGGAATGTGCCCAACATGACTTAATACTAGCAGCTCAACTCTTTATGCAATGTGCTTTACAATTAGAATGAAGTTCCTCTTTTAATGGGTTGAGCATTCCCCATAGCCACAACTTGAGACAACCATTAAATAGAATATTTGAAAATCAATTTGAAATCAATCAAAGTTTAAATAATACGACCACAAAGTGGTGTTAATGAAATAAGATGGTGATTGTTAATTCATGCAATATCATTGGCTTTAATGCCATATTTTAATAATGTTTCCAAAGCCTTCGATGAAGGCTATCATGCCTTTCGATGAGCATCAAAAATTGATATTATTTATCATTCTTCATGCTTTCATAAGCATGTAATTATTAAATATTAAGTACATGTAATATATATATATATATAACATTTTCCAATTATCAAAAATATATAAATGTAATCAATTTAAAAATGATGAGAACAAGATCATATAACAACTAGGTTCTACTTACCCTAATGACGGAACTAACGACTCTAAACTCAAATTGACCCGACCGGGTCTAAAATTTGACCTACGCGGGTGAAAATAAACTTAGATAGCAATACCAGTTAATCCATAGACCATACTCCTCTCTTGGGTGATACTCTCCCTCACCCTCTAGAGGGCGAGAAATTTATCCCACATTTCACTTAAAGAAGCATTCATGTAGTTAGTCGTTAACAATTATGACATATCCATAATATCGAATAAATAACAATAAATCATTAAAGTGCAAATGCATCTCATTGCATTCAATTTCATCATAACGTTTAAATATCAAAATAACATCATCACACATCCAACATTGTATTTTAACATAAAGTTAAAAGTAATTTGGTAAATAAAAAATGGGGTGTAATATATCTCCCCCCTTAAGGATCATCATCCCCGATGATTCAATGTGTCATAACATATATAAAAATAAATAGAAGTTTTGATTTTCAGTTTTCATAAGCATGCAAAAGATGAGGAAATTTTTGTCTAATTTCATTATAATCCTCCCACGTAGCACTATCTTTTGCATATTGGTCCTATTGGACCTTGCACTAAATAACCTCTTTGTTACGTAGGTGGAGCAAGTGCGTGTTTTGAGCACTCTGAGATGCTTGATCACTACCATCCCCGGGTCTTGTACCTATAGTGTATTCCAATAAATTACATGATTGACACTTGGTATATATTTCTTAAGGTAAGATACATGAAAAATATTGTGCATCTTGGCAAGAGTTGGTGGTAGAGCAATTTTGTAGGCAACTAGGTTGATTTCTTTGATAACTTCAAAGGAACCCACATAACGAGGAGCTAATTTGGATGACTTGCCAAACTTGATTGAACTCTTCTAAGGTTTGACTCTTAATAATAAAAAATTCTCCTACTGAGAAATGTCTCGATATGTGCTTAGCATCAGCATAGCTTTTCTGCCTATCATTCGATTTCACTAGCCTCTTCTTGATCAACTTCATCTATTCTTCCATCTCTTATAGCATTTTTGGACCAAGGCTAATCTTATCTTCTAACTTATACCAGCTTATAGGATTTCAACACTTTCTTCCATACAATGCTTCAAATGGAGCCATCTTAATAGCAAAAAAATAAGAATTATTATAAGCAAACTCTACAAGAAAAAGATAATCCTCCCACTTGTATTGCTAATCCATGCAATATATTCTTAATAGATCCTCCAAAACTTGGTTTACTCTTTTCGTCTGACCATTTGTCTCTAGATGATAAGTCAAACTTATGTCCAATCGAGTTCTAAGTGAGGAGAATAAGGTTTGTCAAAACCTTGACATCATGCAAGTGTCCCTATTTGAGATGATCTTCTCAGGAAAATCATGCAACCTGAACACTTCTTGCACAAATTTACAAGCTATGACTGGTGCTCCATCTATCAAATTCCTAGGTATGAAACAAGCTACCTTGGTGAGTCTTTCCACCACTACCAAAATTTAATTATGCCCATTTCTAGACATAGAAAGACCCTGTACAAAATCTATACTGATGATCTACCATTTCCATTATGGAATTGTTATACTCTCAAATCTGCACCCTTGCTAAGTTGCAGAACTTAGCAATTTGGAGTAACATGGGAACACTCCTAGGCTGTGGGTCACCTAAACTTGGAGTAGACCTCCAAATAAGGCTGGCCCCTAAATGGTGTTCACCTAATACCATCCTACTGTTTTTCCAAGGAAAAGGGTAAGAAAGAGTACATGAAATGAAACCTATATTATGGGTGATTCACCAAAATGATCCCAAGCATAATATTATTGTTTTTACACACAAGAATGATCAACAACTTAAATAGTGGCTTACACAACTCAAAACTTCATATGTCTTTGCATCAATGCTTCATAACTAGGCTAAAAATGTTAAGGACAACATCTAGAAGGAAGTAAAAAACATCTTCACAACTTAGACTCTCTCTAGAACCAACTCAACACATGTTATGACCTGCAATAGTTCATATTAATTGCATAAAGGAAAAGAAAATAGGACAAAATCAAAGGAAAAACAGTTCCACCATAGATTTCATCAACCATTTTTAAAAGCTTTCACAATAAAAGAGCAAAATGAGAAGGTAAAATATATTATTGATCAGAAAAGGTGTTTCAACTATTGTACATGCTTGATACTGAGTCACAATGTTGTCTTTCTCCCTGGAAGAGCTCCAAAATAAGCTACAATATTTGTTGAAAGAAGAAAGAACTCCCTTTCAAAACTCTTGTTTGAAGTTACTTATGCATTTTTTAAACAACTGCCCCACACATATCCTTCTAGAAACTTTTGGTCGGATGCAACAGAAAGGCCAAAAAAGAAGCTTCCAAAACTCCTCCAAAATGCCTCCAAAGTCAAGAATATTCAAGCTATGACCCAACCCATACCAAAAGCATGACAAAACTGCCTCCAAAAAGGTCTCATTCCCTCCAAAACTTAGTCAAACAACAACCTTCATGCTTTCCACATGTTGGTCAATCTCCTCCAAACTGGGTCAAACAATCCTATATTTTTGGCATGTGTTGGCTAAACTCTCCGACCTTCCCTATATGCTTGCATAATAAGTCATAAATCCTAACCATAACCCCTCCATGATTAAAACCTTGATTACAAACCCATCTCTTAACTTGCATTACATAAATTCAATAAAGTGATTCATAAATACATCACTTAAATAAATATTTTACATTTAACTTAGGTACAAAAATACAAGCACTTGGGTCGACCATGCTTTGAGAAATAATGTAAAAGGACCTTTTGGTTTGGACTTTTGCAAAAATATAGAAAAGATGAAAGGCATGATGCCTAATATGAAGGGTATTAGTTCAATACATAAAAAGTTAAAATAAAAGCAAAAAATGCATTGGAATTTTATCAACCAAAATTAGGGTAAAAACCCTAACACCCAAAACCGCGACCAAAACTCAGTCACATTTCATTTTTTGCTTTGCTTCTTTGGAAACTTCAACAAGCTGCCAACAGAGGGTCTGAACAAGAGCATTCATGGAGGTTTTCGTGGAAATCTTGAAGCTTCTTATGCAAATTCTATGAAGAATCAACCTAGTCAAGCTTGGGTAAGTTCTCTATGCTTGAAACTTTGCATTCTTCAACAAGATATGTAAATAGAGTGCTCATTTCGAGCCCTACTATGCCAAAAATGATGGATAATCTTGTCTTTCCATGCATTTTCTATATTTTACTAGAAAGCTCAAGCTCTTAGGTACAGGCCATGAGTTCTATCTTTTGCATTTTCTTTTCAAAAAGCTTTGCTAATAGGTATTTTCGAGGGTTTATATCTCTCTTTTATTGGCCATGATTTCATTTTTCTCTGTTGCATATGACTTGAGGGTTTGAGAAAAATCTCATAGGTCGTGACACCTTATTCCTCATTTTTTCCTTGGCCTTTGTAAAACTTTCCTATTGGTTTTTAAAAAGATGGGCATTTTTGTTTCCTAGCAGTGCCATAATCACCTTGCCATGACAAGATAGTGCAGATTATAATATGAATGAGATTTTATGAGAGAGTGGATAGTTGAAACAAGAGCTCAACTATCGACTGTTCCATAAGAAAATGCTACCCTGCGAAGAAAAAATGGGTTTGTTAAACGATTCAATGCCATTACACAGTATAGGTATAGTTCAAAGATTCAACACATCTTTTCCATTCCTTGATGAACACTACCCTTTTCACTAACTATGTATTCATTTTTTGTTGAAAATCTTTGTATCTTGCACGAGGGTTTGGAACCCTAAGCCCCTGCTCCCTTCCTTGACATTGAACCTTATGTTTGTCGTGATTGCCACTTTATTGGTGCATGTCTTTATGAGTTCCTCAAATTTTAACCATTGTAGGATCCAATGTTTGCTCTATGGAGTGATGAATGTAAATAACCTGCCATGGCTTGATCAAGAAGAGACCCTGGATAAACAAGAATAACTCATTGTTGTTGTCTAATAGATTCCTCTACTAGTGCTGCAATTATTCACTTAAATTGAGACTATAGATCATGACTCTCATTAATCATGGCATTTTGTTGATTGAAAATACTGCCTCTTAGATACTGCACATAGGACTACCTTGCACAATGTCACTGTTGTCCCTCATTATGCAATCTAATTCTCTCATTATATCTGGAAATAAATTTGCATCAAACTCATAGTTGGGTTAATTTTCTCATGCAATACTCACATGAGCACTATCAAGGCAAGATTGGTTTGCTATTTTACACATCCACTTCTAAACCTTGCCATTGTTCTTAAATCTCTGTAGTGCTTTGATACTCTCATTGTCTCATCCTAGAGGGACTGCCCCTGCATTTGGTGGATTATTCACTACTCTTACATTGTACATGATACCTGAATGTATTGTGCCTTTGTTTCTCTCTATAGGACTATTATTGTGTTTCCCTATCAAAATACTATTGACTATTATATACCATGTGAACAACAAAGGCACAATGACTACATCATTGTTGTTCAAGCTCTTGAGGACTACATACTCTCTCATCATGTAATTTAGGACTATCACCTCCTATTGAGAGAAGCCTATAATTTGTCATACATATGCTTGATTTTTTATGAAATTGTTGTTCCACCCTTGTGACTTTGTGGTGAATGCTTGACAAGTACTCACCTCGGCATTCTTGCAAACAATGCACTCCTTGTTGTACTCAATATGCAACACAATTTGTCAGGTGCCTTGATGAATATGTATATGATGAAATCTTCATGTTGGTTTGTTACAAACAACATAAACAACAACATTTTCTACTGTCTTCATCATAGTGAACTGCCTTCTTTTAACTTTCATGTATGTTTCTTTAGCACTGCCAATGTGCCTCTCTATAATTGAACTTGATGCATCTGTCCCAACTTTGGTTTATTGGGTTCCATGTGCCAATTTTGTTGTGTATTTTCACCATTATCACAAAAATAATTTGTGTATTGGGAAGAGACAAACTATTTTCATCCTAGAATGCTTGTTGTCCTTGAAAAATGTGAAACCCCTTCTCTTCCTTGAGTGATGGCTATCCCTTCTTTGAAATGTATGTCAACTTCACTTCAACTCAGCTCCAAAACTTGACTGTCCCATGTATCTTCTTTAGCACTGTCATTGTGTCTTTACCTCACCGTGCATTCAAAACTACTATCATACTTTATCAACAAACCTCTACTCACTAGAGTAATGTGCTAATTTGAAGCCTTGCAAACTTAGGTAAAATGGGTCCATTAAGAATATTGAAAGACATATCTAGTAGAGTAAGATTTCCAAGAAGAAATGGCTGCCCCTTTGATCAACATGATGGCAACCTATTGTTTTGTTCATTGTGAAAAGATGAAGAGTAATCTTTCTTGATAATTCACACATTTTTTGTTGTATCTTTTGAATCTAATAATGAAATTTGATCAAATGGTATGATTCCATATTGATTTAATGCATCAAGAATAGGTTTATCATCAATTTGATCAAATTGCTCAATTTTTCTTACATTCCTACCCCTCTTAAAACACAAGAGAGTAGCATGTTGGGCTCAACCCTCATAGGAGCCACATTTTACTCCACATGGTGTAACCAGATGAAACAAAATAGTAACAAAGATTTGACCTATACCTACACAATGAGCAAACATGTTAGGTAAAACAAAGCATATGATAGATGTGTTTGATAACTCTCTTGTTTTCTTGGACATCTATGATATGCTAGCTATTTTAATGTTTATAAGGATCAGATTATATGTTTATGGATGTTTGCATATGTAATGATTGGTGATCCTTCATTGCTCTAACCAACTCTCTTCTCACAAATGCAGGAAACCTTGGAGCGGTAGGGGGCAAGCAACAAATGGAGGCTAGATGGGCAAGAGGACTAAAGCTGATGCAAGGCAACTCAACCAAGATTCGTCATTCAGGCAATGACGGGTCCCCCTTCTTTACATATGCATTTTCTTTTATCTGTAAATGTATAGTTTTTTTCTTTGTATGCATTAAAATAGTCATTCCCTCGGCTTGTGAGGGACGCTATACACTTATGATTATCAATAAAGACTACCTTTGAAATAAATGCTGACTCTCTATTATATTGTATGCAATTGCATAATCAAATAATACAGTCTTTTGATAATTTATTTTATGCATATGAATGAAACTTAGTAGAAAGGAATGTACCATTTTGTTTCACTTAAATGCAAACACAATCATAACTCTACCTGATTTAGCTGGAAGCAAAATCAAGTAGCAAGAATCTCATTAGGATATAAGAGTCCTTTTGGGTGATGATGTTCTGCTTTCACCCTATGGCATTCTAGAAATTCTACTACACACCTTGCAACATCCCTCTTCATTCCTTTCTAGAAATATAGTGGTTTCACATTAACCGAAAGTTTTGTCACTCTAGGATGTCCTAAATATGGTGCAGAATGAACCTCTTTCCACATGATATTCCTTAACTCCTCTGAGTTTGGAACATAGATTCTTCCTTTTAATCTCAATAGTCTATATGGCTCAAAATAAAACCCATCATACCTCAAATCTTGGGGTTTTTCCATGATAGCTTGCTTGACCTGCTCATAGTATTTATCTCCCTTGGACTTTTACAACACTTGATTTTTTAAATCAAGTCATATAGAGGTCATTGAGGAGATATGTCTCCTTCAACTTAGGGCATCTGCAACTCAATTTTCCTTCCCCTTAATGTAATTGATCTTGAAATCATAGTCATATATTACCTCTAACCATCTCCTTTGATGACCATTTAGATGTGGTTGAGTAAAAAAATACTTAATACCTTGATGGTCTCACTTTAACTCAAAGGGTTTCCCAAGCAAATAATGCCACTGCATTTGCAATGCATGCGCAATTGCTACCAGCTCGAGATCATGTGGAGCATTTTTTTTCTCATAAGTCTTCAATTTTCTAGACTCATAGGTGATAATCTACCCTTCTTGCATAATTACACCACCTAATCCCTCTCCCAAGGCATTGGTGATGACCACAAATTGACCTTTTCGATCAAGAACTTTTAGAATTGGTGTCAAAGTTAACTTCTCTTTTAATTGGTCGAATGCCTCCTAACATTTTTTTGACCATTCAAATCTTTTTCCTTTTTTAAACTGATGGGATAGGCAATTCTTGAAAAGTTAACCACAAACTTTCTATAATATCCTACCAAACCCATGAAACTACGAACTTCATGCACATTTTTTTGGTGTATGCCACTCTAAAATAGCTTTAATCTTTGTTGGATCCACTGCAATTCCCTCAGCTAAGATTACACAACCTAGGTATTATACTTCTTTCTAAAAGAAAGTAAACTTTTAAAGTCTACCATAAAGCAAATGTTCCCTCAGACGTTGAAGAACAAACTACAAATGTTGGAGATGTTCTTCTCATTCTTAGAATATGTCAAAATGTTGTCTAGGAAAACAAGAACAAACTTATCTAGGTAGTCTCTAAATACATTGTTCATCAAATTCATGAATGTTGCAGGTGCATTCATCAGCCCAAAAGGTAGGACTATGAATTCATAATGTATGTATCTTGTTCTAAAGGTTATGGATATCTTCATCTTTAAGCCTTAACCGATGGTATCTGGATCATAGATCGATCTTTGAGAATATAGTTTCCCCAAACATTTGATTGAAAAGATCATCAATACATGGAAATGGATACTTATTCTTTATCGTTGCTTTATTGAACATACGATAGTCAATACACAAGTGTCTAGTGTGTCATCCTTCTTCTTGACAAAAACACTAGAGCTCCCCAGGGTTAAACATTAGGTATAATCAATCCTTTTGCTAACAGCTCCTACAACTGAGCCTTCAATTCCATCAACTCTATGGTGGTAATGCGATAAGGAGATTTAGATATAGGTTTTGATCCCATAATTATATCGATGGATAAGTCAAAGGCTCTCTTGGGAGGTAATACAAGTAATTCGTCTAGAAATACATCCTTAAAGTCTCAAAGAAATGGGTACTTCTCCATATCTGATCTCTTGATCATAAATTCTTCACCTTCCACTCCTTGGAGTTTTTGAGATTCATAATTCATTAAGTCATCTTGGAAGATGAACTCCTTATAATCCTCCATTTTTCTCCATTTTGTCTACAAAGAGTTGACACCCTTTTTGCTTGGCCATTTTTAACTATACGACGGATATTTTCCTTAACTTGACTTCTCTAGAAGTACCTTACAAGAATACTTTATTTCCAAGGTTGTCTAGACATTCTACTATTTTGGAAAAATAGTCCACCTTAGCCTTATGCCTCCATAACCAATTTATTCATAGGATGACATCATAAGATCCTAAGGGGGCTACATACAAGTTTACTTCAATTGAAAAGGTTGGTAATTCAACCCTAGCTTCAAACAAACACTGCTCTACTTGAGCTCTTGTCTGGTTAGCATACTCTACTAACCATGATTTTTCCATATAACTAGATTTTCTAGATATTTTATCTAATACTTTTGGTGAAATAAAGCACTCAGTGGCATCAATGTCTATTAAAACTAAAATTGGTACACCAAATAAAGTACTTGGAGTTTCAAGTGGAGTAATTTGGTGCTTCGACTGCTAATTATCCAGTGTTGCATGGATTCTCTGTTGGAAGGCTGCTTATTGAGATGGTAAGGGATTTCCTCATGGTTTTGATCCTTGTGTATTGTTAGGGCATTAATTAGCATAATGGTCACCACCACATGTAAAGCACACCCCAAGAGGTCCTTGCCTTTCAAAAGGCTTTCCTATGTTGTCTTTATTCTTCTTGGGGTTGTTGTTGCTATTTTTTCCTCTCACCTTTGGACTCATTTTGATTGTTTTAGAAACCCTTATCACCCTTCTTATTATAATCCTACTTATCATTATTTTCCTTGAATGGATGGGAAGTTTGAGACCAATTATACTTTTTGTAGTTCCTTTCTCAATAAGTAGACATGGACTTTAGCCTCTACTCATGTTTAATTGTTTTTTCATATACTTAGTCCATGGTACCAGGATAATGCAATCTACCTCGCCTCCTATCTGGGCATTTAACCCCATGATGAACTTCCTTATCTGGAACCTTTCATCTTTTTGGTATTGAGGAACATACTTAAGGAGACGTGTGAATTTCTCCCAGTACTCATTCACTGTTGAGTTATCTTGTCTTAAGTTATGTAAATCCATGAGTCTTTGGTCAAAATAGAGTTTTGGTAACCATCTTTGCATGAAGATTACCACAAACTCATCCAAAGTCAGCCTTAGTGAACTCAATCCCAGTTCCATCTTTTTATTCATCCACCATATGGATGCTTCACCAAATAGTTGATATGCTCCCCATACCATGTTGGTTACCTTAGAATAATTCCTAATTTCAAAATACTTTTCCATCATAATGAACCATGCCTCTATGGCATCTCCACTGAACATTCCATCAAATTTTGGAGGTGTGACTTTCTTCATATCTCTAGACAGTTTCAAGGCCAATTGGTTCCTCTTTACCTCATCAGACCTTGATTTTAAATTGTTTTCCCCATGCCCACTCTGAGTGTTGCATTCACGCTGATTCTCATCCTCACCTTCATGAGATTCCTCTTTCTTAGGTCTACTCTAACCTTTAACCTCTTGTTCTAAGTTTCCAATTCTCTCTCTTGCTTCATTCCCTACCTCTTGAATTCCTTCAAGATTGGTTTTGGTTCGAACCATATTGGATTTCTACTTCACCTGAATTTTCCAATTTAAACATTCAATTAGTTCCTCTAATGTTTACATTCATTTATATACATTTAAACGATTTCCATTCATTCAATTTAAATAAAAGGAGAGAGATTTTTTCCAGGAATTCCCAAAATTCTTTTTATTATAATATATATGGATTACATATATCTTTATTTATTTCAATCTTTAACAGTTCATGACTACATGTTGTTGTCAAAAGGGGAAGAACTTCTTAGGTTCTCCTTCACTCTTGGATTCTACCACAATAATCTCAGAAGGTGGATGCACTTGTAGGTGCTCATCCAACACTTCATGTCTAACCTCAAGGGTACTAGAACCACATTCAGTTGGTAATTCCCTATGAACAAAAAGTTTGACTGGTTCAACTTTGGGGATAAGTACAATGGCCTTAATTGCTTCTTCTCCTGCTTGATATGCTTAAGAGCATTAGCGAAGGTCTCAGAGTCAGCTAACGATGCACCCTCAGAGTAATTAATGTTTTCTAAGGTTTTCACTTTTGAGGCTTGATCCTTCTTAGCCTTAAGATAGAGTTTGTTTATGATTACAAACTTCCTTGAAATTTGCTTAGTTTTTACCATTCTAGCAAGAGAACATCCAAACATTATCTATTGATGATGTTGGAATAAAAGCTTATACAATGAGCCCATAGGTCCATGTATTAAATCCAGTTGCTCTAAAACCAGATGATACCATATGTAAAATACTTAGGTTTTTAACCTTGTAATAATTAAATCATTTCCTTAAAACAGTTAAGTAAATTTTTTTCTCTTCTAACATTAGAATTTGCACTTGCATATTTGGAAACATAAAATATTTCATCAATGGAATAACAATTCTTTTCAACTTGAAAAGGAGATACAACTTTTCACTTTCAATTTCACATATATAATTACAATTAAATAAAAAATTAATAATTAACTATTGAGTTCAAGGTCATAAATTTCATATCTGAATTACTATTCTATTTCACAAGCCTTGGCATGTCATTTGCAAGAGGGAGAGCATCTCCCAAGTGCTTTACCTCCAACCACAGACTGGTGGTCCCCTGCACACCTTCCAACTAAAAGTGGCCCTACCCTTCAACGAAGAGTATAGTCAAGGCCCTCTAGTATTGTCATCTAAGTTTCTAGTGTTGTGTCCTACATAACTAATATGGTCATACAACTATAGACCCTTCCAACTATGTATGACACTACTAGTTGGTTATGCAACTTTGGAGCACAGTGAACCGACAAGTGCAAGTATAAACTTTTACACTTTGGCCAAATTTTGAATTAAATTCAACCACTTTCTTACAAGTAGAGTCATGCGTTCACCCACCTCTAACTCGACTTGGAAACCTTAACTGACCTAAGGTTAACCCAAACTTACTATTTGACCAATCTTTGACTTATTATAGATTTATTTCTTAGTATGCGATGACTCATTTAGTCAATACTTGACTGGGTTAGATAGTTATTTATAACTTCAAACACCCATGTTACGTTTTTCGTAACAACTCGAGTCTTTGCCACTGCCACTTGTTCAAGTCCTTACTACAACCCATGAGAGTAACTACTCTCCTATTTTAAGCAGTAAATAAAACTTGACGACAAAAAAACATCAACTCAACCTTCCTAGTCATATTCTAGTATTTTAATAACATATTCAATAACCCCATAATGGTGAATATTTTCACATAGAAGATTACATCTTCAAATTAGGTTTTTGATTTTCTATGGTAAAATCCTATGGTCTTGAATCACAAGGAAAACCATATTTAAATTTCATCCTTCATGATAATATTGACATTTGAAAGTTATACAAAAATAACTCTATTATAATACTGACTATGGAACAATAATTTGGTTTAATATGCTATCTGCATTTGGACAACTTCAAATAAGTGAATAACTATTCAATCTATTTTTCCTTCATAATCTATCAAGTTTATTCCATACAAATTTCAAGAACAAATTCCTATATAAGGATGCATATACACATGCTTGAATATTTGACTCTCACCGAGAGCTTTATGTATACGTATAAGAATATTATTGTTTTTAACCCAACTAGGATTCTAAACTCTTTATTGAGTGAAACAATTATAAAACTCAAATTCAAGATCATTGAATTGTTTTATACTCTTTGTTGCCTCTATAGCAAGAACTAATCTTAGTTAAATTTCCAATACTCAAGTATTATTTCTCTTCGGAAAAACCAAAAAACTCTCTCATCTCTAAAACAAAGAAATATTAAGACATTATATTCACAAGAAATCAGAAAAAGAACATCCCTGAGAAATCACTGAATTTTGCACGTGAAATTATTTCAGTTTAAAAACTAGCTCAAATGCTAGTCGACCTGCTCTCAGCAGCTTAACTACCGAAATGTCTAATTAAAAATAAAACTCTTTTCAAAGAAACACTGGAAGACTATACTTCTGCTCTCGTCACCCTTCTCTTCCACTTTCACAGAGACTTAATACCTATGCACATAATATTCTTTAGCAAGAATAAACTCTACCTCCTTTTCCAACATTTCTCTTCCCCCCCACCCAAAACTACATAATGAGGAATCTCCAAAAAAGAAAAACTTAGCTCATAAGAAGTCTAGCCGATAGCAAAAATAACAGAATAATTGTCCCCTCAAAAGATGACACGCCTTTTACCCATATGGTGCTACATTCTCTATGATTTAGAATATAAGAAAATAATAACTGAAATGTTATTCAGTTTGGTCGCCACCAAGAAACTAACTTACTCATCGCCCCCACTCATTATCCAAATATTGAGCATTCTAAAGATAGATAACTAAGCAAGATTCTCGTTCCAAGTGCTACGGTTTTAGGATAACAAGATTAAAAAAACACTTCAAAACTGTCACCATCGTGGCTTCAAGAAAGCACCCATCATGACTTAATATTGGCAGCTCAACTCTTTATGCAATGTGCTTTACCATTAGAATGGAGTTCCTCTTTTAATGGGTCGAGCATTCCCCATAGCCATGGCTTGAGACAGTCGTTAAATAGAATATTTGAAAAGCAATTTGAAAACAATTCAAAGTTTAAATAATACTGCCACAAAGTGGTGTTAATGAAATAAGATGGTGATTGTTAATTTATGCAATATCATTGGCTTTAATGCCATATTATAATAACATTTCCAAAGTCTTCGATGAAGGTTATCATGCCTTTCGATGAGCATCAAAAACTGATGTTATTTATCATTCTTCATGCTTTCATAAACACGTAATTATTAAATATTAAATACATATAATATCTTTATATAATATATAACTTATATATACATATATATACACACATATATGAATATATATAAATATTGATGTATAAACATCGTGTATATATATGTATTCCTATATGCATACGTATATATATGCCTTCATCTCATTATATATATATTATACAATATTTTTTAATTATCAAAAATATATAAATGTAATCAATTTAAAAATAACAAGAACAAGATCATATAACAGTTGGGTTCCACTTATCCTAATGACGTAACTGACGACTCTAAACTCAAATCGACTCGACAAGGTCTAAAATTTGACCTACGTGAGTGGAAACAAACTCAAATAGCAATACTAGCTAATCCATAGACCATACTCCTCTCCTGGGTGATACTCTCCCTCTCCCTCTGGAGGGCAAGAAATTTATCTTGTATTTCACTTAAAGAAACATTCACATGGTTAGCCATTAAGAATTATGACATATCCATAATATCGAATAAATAACAATAAATCATTAAAGTGCAAATACATCTCATTGCATTCAATTTCATCCTAACTTTTAAATATTAAAATAACATCATCACGCATCCAATATTGTATTTTAACGTAAAGTTAAATGCATTTTAGTAAATAAAAAATGGTGTGTAACAAATTGGTCAATCGTCTATAAGAACCTTTTCCGATGCACATGATTTTGGGCATATTTATTTTTCATTGATTAGAATTTAATCAAAAAAAAAATTATATGTCTACAACCTTTACTTCTATTTATCTATGTATATTCCACAAATGTAGTATATACCTATCATGGTAATTGTTATGATGAGATTCATTAATATTTCAGTTATTTTTGTATTGAAAAAAATTTCACCTTTCCTCTCATCAAGAGATTTTGTTGTATTCAAGCCTCCTATGAGAATAAGATACTTCAATGTTTTTCATAAACCCCCAACTGGTCATAGCATAGGACAATGTGGTACCATTTTTAAACATATTGGATATGACCCAAATATAGGCTTGCATGTGGATACATACAAATATAATATCCATATCATACTCAAAAGTATTGTATCCATTTCTAGTATTTGATGTGTGGATACATGTACCTAGACAGGGGAAAGAATGATTTGGTAACAATAACACTACTCTGCATTGAAACCAATAAATGAATTATAAAAAGATGGTCTCTTAATTTCCCTTCTTTGTTCTTTTTCATTTTTTTCTTTTTTTGGGTTGGGGTTAGCTTTTTAGCTTCTAACCATGGTAGTACAAAATACAAGAATTTTGTGTAAGCATAACATATCACATATTTTCACTCTTTTAGATGGCAAAAATTCAGTAAAAGAAGCAAGTATCCTTTGATTAGCTACCAATATCCTCAATCCCAAAAAAATAGTGAGAATAATTTAGCCTCAAAGCCATTAAAGTTATCTCATCTCAAAAGTATTCGCACTTTTTCATGTCTAAGTGCATTTCTTTTTTACTTGTCCATATTTTCTTATGGACAAAAATATATGTTGATAGTTGCACTTTGAGGGACCTACAAATTTGGAAGAATCCTTTTGGATTAAATTATCTCTTAGATAATGTGTAATTAATAACATTAATATAATAAAAAACCATTTTGTCATGGTTCGATGCAGGTTCATACCTTGTTTTAAAGCTCCCATCTTTACTTAAGGTGAGTTTATATAAAGTATACTTGGACATCATAAAGTTGCACTCCCAACTCATTGAGAGTGAATCCACGACTTACATGTTTGAAAATTTGTGCCACTTTAGTGAACACCATTGTAAACTACATGGAATTTTAAGTCTCATTTAGATAATATAAGCTACAAATAAAACTAATCACAATTTGAAACCATCCAAGAGATAATAATTTGTCCATAACTTCTTGTGAAGGTTGTGGTAATTAGAAATGGCACTTGGAACTACATTATCTTACAAAAATCATCTTACAATTATGCTTTGATGGATGACCATACCCTCTTCCAAAGCTCCAATTTGAGTTGAGGCATGGAAGATGCAAGCAAAGGTTGGGGGTCTGAATTTAAACTTACTAGTTGCATTTTTAAAATATTTCTAAGGCCTTTACAATAAACCTATGTTGAACATATAATGCAATCATGGAATTTTGTGAGTGCATTTCTTTGATGCATTTTGTCTAAAACCTCACGTGTCTTGTCTATGCTTAGAAATTTTGCATACATGTCTACCGGGGCACTTACAACTACAACATCTTAAAAAAAACCCTTTTGTTATGGTTTTATGTAGGCCCATACCTTATTTCAAAGCTCCCATTTTTACTTTGGCTACGAGGATGTTGGTAAAGGTTGTAGAGTTTGGTTATGCACCTGTGAATTGCATTTGTTGGAAAGTTCCTAATCCTTCTCAACAAATTCTTATTATGTATCCTTGCCTATTATTTGGAAGTACGATATGTCGTATACTACATGCACCTTATCAACCATTCAAGATCATATTATTTTGTTCGGTTTAAAAAATAGGCAATGTTTAACAATATTGCATGTATAACCCCTCAATATATGCGCCTGTTAATATGAAAAATAGAGTCAAAATTCTAAATATAAATTATTGAGATTAGTCTTATCTTGTGCCTTAGAAGAAAGATCTAACAACATTTAGTTGCATCAAAGGGCTCAAATGATGTCAAATTGAATGATAATATGCATTCAAAACAATTGTCAAGACAATTTTTCCCATTTGATAGAAAGTTTTTTGTACCTCAATTTTATGAGTGGAATATCTCAGATTGTGGAGGAAATAATCAAATAGTTATTGGAATTTTAGATTATGATTTTAAGAGTGATATCTATTGTTGGTAATCTACATACAATGAAATATATTTGTGATTTTTTCTCTTATTGAAGGAAATAGAAGTATATAATTTTTATTTTTTTTGCTTTGAATAAATTTATAGTATCAATCCATTTTGTACTTGTATTTTTATGTTTCTTAATAGTGTCATTGGTTTTTGAATTACACATGTTGGTATAGGTAGTCGATTACAAAAAATTATAAAATGACTAGCCTATAGACATTGCAAAGTAGGCATAGTCTACAAAAAAAAAGTTACATTGTTTAAAAAATTAAAACATTTCAAAATGACCAGCCTGTAGACATTGCAAAGTAGGCATTGTCTACAAAAAAAGTTATATTGTCTACAAAATTAAAACATTGCAAAGTGACCAACCTGTAGACATTGCAAAGTAGGCATGGTCTACAAAAAAGTTACAATGTCTACAAAATTATTGTTTTTATAGAATACACATTTTGCTAAATCAAACATAAATTATGCAAAATAAGCATTGCAAAATTGACTAGTTCACTGTAAAGCTAGGGAATAATTTTGGCTCCTTCATAAGACTATTGTTGAAGTTTTTTTAGAGTAGCTAAATCAACATGAGGTGTGATAGGAGCAAGATGACCAAACATATTTTCTTCCAAAAGACCAAAAAATTGGAATTATTTCACATGGGGGTGAGGGGACTATGATTAGTAGAAATTTGGAAGTTGTTAAGGGCAACATAGGCAAGGGTAAAATATTGTATATATTTCTTAAAGTTTGATGATGTTCAAGTAGAGGGGTTGATGGAGTACTTTATTTCCCTACTTTGTTTATATCTAGTGTTGGATTCTTATCTAAACTAAATTGGAAGTTAATAAGAGCAGCATAGACAGGGGTTAAAATTTTATACATATCTCTTAGAGTTTGATGATGATGTTCGTGTAGGGGGGTTGATGGAGTACTCCTTTCCTCAAAACTAGTTGCAGGATGTTTTGAATTCTTATTCTTACCTAGCTGCCTTTGTTTCTTTTTCAAATATCTCTCCTTTTGTTGTTGTAGCCTTTCGTCCTCCCTCCTTTGTTTCATTATTTGTCTTTCATTTTTCTTCTCTTCATTCTTTTTTTCTTGTTCAATTTGATGAAGTTTCTTTACCTCTATTTGTTTCTTTTCCTTGATTTTAGTTGTTCAAGTTCAACTTTCCTTATTTCTTGTTGCTAATGCAATATTATGTAATCATTTGCAATAAGGATTTGAGATATCCTACCCCTTTCTAACCCTTTCAGTGAGTAGCTTCAATTTTTTTTAAGGAGCATTAACTACATAACACCACTTCATTTATTATTTCAAAAGCTTCATATGTCATCAGTGAACCTTCATTGTATCCACCTTGATCATATTCAACTTCATTAGGTTCTAAATTTGTAGTTTCCCAATCTGCTATATCTACATAATAATGAATTACTTCAAACCTTGGTAGTGGAGGTGGAGAAGGCATGTATAATGAGGTTTCTTCAACTTGGAAATCAATTTTCGCTCCTACGTTTTTTGCTCCTTCTTGAACCTAATTTGATGGGTCAAACTATGTTGGTAAGCTCATGTTATTTTTTATATTGTGTTTGGCTTACTTGAGTTGGTGAAATTGTGTTTGCATGTGGTTCATATGTTGTTGATTGTATTGTTGCCATATGTGCCGAACACTGTTCTACTTCAGTTTCTTCATAACCAGCCAACCTTAAGATGCTTGCAATTTTTCAAGCTCGTTATCTTCTTCTGCAAAAAATTCCTCACTTGGTTTCATGTTATTACAAAGTGCATCTCTATCCAGTGGCCAAATTCTAGTTCTTCAAAAACCTGCAATGATGTTTTTAGACAAAAGGGCAAACCTTGAAAGCTTTTCTTGCAAGTTCTACCAATTTTTTCTCCCAATTTCTATGTGTGGATGTTTTTCCATCCACTTTGACCTATTAGTTTTTAAATATGTCTTGAATGAAGAAAAAACACTTACATCCAAAGGTTGTAGTTTATGGCTAGTATGGGAAGGCAGTGTAAGAAGATCAATACCTAGAAATTTGGCCTCTTGGATCATGGTTAAAGCCATGTGGCTTCCATGTCCATCAAAAACAAGGAGATGTTTGTTTATGGTTGAAGCCCCACCTAGAACTGATATAGAAAACTGATGCATCCAATTCAAGAATAACCCTTTGGTCATCTAAGCATGTGGTTGTGCTACCATGCAAGATCCTGGTTCAAAATTAACAATGTAAATTTTACTTGTCTTTTTTTCCTTAAAAGATAGAAGCTTGGAATGCTATGACCCGCTACATTAATGCAACACAATATTGTTATCCATTCTCTACTTTTAGATAAAATATGTGGCACACTTTTGTTGTACAACTTTGCTATCACTTACATCCTACAATTTTTGCTTGCTTGTACACCTATTTCATCCCAGTTACTTATCTTGGTTGATCCATACTGATTAGAATTATACAATTTGTCTAAGTTATCATATAAATCTACCACAATGCTTGACCATAAAATCATTGTTCTATCCCTATATTAGACCCTTTGTAGTCCTTATAGTCAAGATTCATGGATGATGTTTGTGGAAACCCATCCACCATGATCTACTTGGAAAACCATATTTTAAAGGATTTGGCCTTGTTTGAAAAATATGAGCCACATGTGACTTCAATTGAATAACCTCCAAACCACAACCAAGTTGAGCCAAGTCTTTGCACCACTCAACTACTTACAATTATTCTTCCATATAAAGGATTGTTGATGGTCCCTTTCTTTTTATTGTTGCCAATTCTAATAGACAATATGTTAAATTGTTAGCAGGGATTCCCCACTTTTTTATTGATGCTCTTATGGAAAAGGAATTTTCCTTGACATTATTGATGACATGATCCATATCTTCATGTGTCCACTTATTGCGATTGCACTTAGTCTTTTGTCTATGATGTTGTTGAATTTTGACAAAAACATCCATTGTTTATGCAATATTGTCAATGATATCGTGTTATGTTATCATGAGGTGGGTTGGTTGAAGTTTCACCATCATCTGAGCCAAACACTTGCAATTTCACACCTCATGGTAAATGGGTCCTCAACCTTCTATTTGTTCTTTTACTTTTTCTCTTTCCTATTACCATAATGCCTACACAAAGAAAATATCAAATAATATTATTCTACAAAAACATGTAATAATTGAGTTGTTTGAAATGTCTTATTTTGTAAGTTTATATATGAGAAACAATGAAATGTTTATATCTTTGTTTAGGCAGCTAGATATTTCAGCTTCAATAATATAAGTACAACTATAAATAAGAAACAACAAAATGCCTGTATCTCCTTAAGTCCCTAGAATTTTATCATTCTCCTCTTCCACTCTAAGACCTACATCATGACTTGAAGTATACTTCCCACCTAACAACAAGCTGTACTTTATTATACTAGTTCAGATGGAATAGGTTGAACTCAAACATGAGTACTAATTTTCCCAATCCTGCAAATATTTTCTTATTTGGTCAAGGTAAAAAGTTTATTATAGATATGGATAGTAGTTTCTATCTTCTTTGCTAAACATTATCATTGATATGATCAAGAATGTTACATACATGTCCATCACTCTCTATGTGAAAAGAAAAGTACATATATAAGCATACACACACATATACATATATAATAATAGTAGGTTTTATGTATAGATTTTCAAATTTCAAGCCTTGTATCCAAAAGACATGAGATAGATGGTCAAATCAGAACATAGCTAATGCTAAAAAAAATTGAACATAGTAGATTACTACATAGACCATCTCACTAAGACCAATGACATAGAATAGTAAATCCCATAAATATAATAACAATAGGGTTTGTGTGTAGATTTTCAAATTGTAGGCCCTATAGCCAAAAGAGGTGAGATAGACAACCAAATCAAAACATAGCTAATGCTAGACATATCTGAACATAGAAAATTACTATATACACCATCTAATTGAGACCAATAATAGAGAATAGTAGATCCCATACCAAAGCAAAGAGAAGAACTAAATGATAATAAAATTCAACCAAGAATAAGAACATATTGTGTGAATATTAAAAATACGTGACTTATCAAACTCATTGAAAGGAGAAGAATTTCAACAGGAATCAAAGGTTATGCGATACAAAGATTCAATAAGGTACAATAAAGATTAGAAAGTATATAAAAGTAGGGTCTAAGTCTTCATGATTATTGAATGTGAATTCTTGTTTGTTTTTAATGATCAAAACTATAAATTCCCTCTTCTAAAATTGTGTTAAAAATAAATTGACACTTTATATTTTTCTAAAATTGTGTTAAAATATAATGAAGGAAAAAAACAAAATACCTTGATAGAAAATAACAAAGAATGTTTGGTGGAGTCTAACAATATTTATAGACAAGAAGAAAAAGTTGAAAACTGTAGGAATATCTGGTATGATATTCTTCACGGGTTTGATTGTATTAAGTGAGAATGTAAATGGCTTTCTTGCATCGTATGTTATTTTTATAGTTGATTTCCCTCTTGGTTTTTAAAATTGTTTGATCTATGACTTCAAAATCTTGCATTTTTATTGGATAAGAGGTGATGGGGTGGATTGATAGAGGCAATTTTAAATTTTTGTTGTATTAATTGTTTGATTTCATTTGAATGGTGAGCCTCATAACTGCATATTTATTTTGTAGTTATGGGATATTGAATGGTTGAAGTATGCAGTTTGGGAATTTACTCCTTAGAATTAATGAGATATGAGATGAGTGGCAAAAAATGGAGTATTTTATTGATGTCAACTTAGGAATTGGAAGTTGAACACTTCAACTTATTTATTAAGCATCAATTGTGTATTGATTTGACCATTTTGTCCCTATGTTTGGACAAATATATTGTAAAATTATACAAATTGGAATATAATTTTTTATATTAGTTTTCTTATATTTCCAAAAGTAATTTGAAGTTATTATGGATAATATTTTATCCGGTTTCATATTCAATATGTAATGAATGAGAAATGTTTATTATTTTGATATTGTTTAATGGGTGATTGTATAAATTTTACTAATTCAATGATATATATAAAGTAAATTTAAAATGATTAAAATTATATTTCAAGTATTAACACAAAAATATATAAAAGTTGATATTTTAATGTTTAATTATTTATGTACATATGTTCTATTAATGGAGAAAAATATGACAAGAACCCTCATAAGTATTGGAACATGCTAGCTATTGCAGCCTATCATGGTTTAAAACTTGCTCAACAGAAGGGTGTGAGAAAAATTTGGTTGGAGGGGGATTCTTTGAACATCATTAACTGTCTAAAAAGGGTCAATCCTCCCTCCTGATTGATTTAGCACATTATTGAGGACTCTATTGCTATATTAAATATTTTCAAGATTCTTATATTTCCCATGTGTATAGGGATGCTAATGGTTTAGCTTATTTCCTTGCAAATTGGGGAGTCTCCTTCACTAGGTATTGGGACTCTAATGACCACGCTTCCATTGAACTTCAATCAATTGCTAAAAATGATCAAGTGTCACATGTTTCATATGTTGGAGGGCAAAATTGAGTTTAGAGGAATTAGCGTGTCGCCTCATAATTGTCTATCTGTTTTGATAAGACTTGTGGCATGCTTCACGTATCTTGCCAATTGTGGCTTAGAGTGGGGAAAATTCCTAAGGCAAGCAGCAATAATGAAACTATGTACTTGGATTGTCAGATTAACACGCTTTTTGGGTGTTATTTTCATCCTTTCTATCTTGTTTCTTTATTTTCAATGGTCACCTTTCCATTTCAGGAAGAAGGATGTGGGCTCTAAGCTATTGATCATGGGGGGCAATAGGTGCAGGACTAAGCCTATGACATGTGAGGATATGAAGGCTAATGGTTTGGTCTAGGAGATTCTCAATAAGGGAGGGGACACACCATTCATGTTGAAGCTCCATGGTTATGACTAGATCAAATCTCTCAGGAGTTTGTTAATGGATGGTACAATAGTGTTCTTAGGATTTTTGGAGTGGAGATAAATTTAACTGAGGAGTTCATAGCAGAGGTCACCAATCTTACCACTCAATGTAGGAAATTTTATAGGGAGAGGTCAACAGCTAAAGCGACAAGGGATAAATTCCTGAAAGATAAGGAAAGAGCAAAGATTAAGAGGCTAGGGTATGGTGGTTATGGGGGAGGTGGCGGTGGCGTTAATTTGTGACACTTCACTTTGGATGGGAGATTTTATACCATCTATGGCTATCACTTCATTCTCCTCAACCATTTTCATCACGGTAAGTTGGTGTAATTTCCATTTTACCTGCTCTTGTCTTTGGAAAATGGCATATTGGAATTTAGAAAGAACTCAAATAACCTCTTCTTACACGAGGGGCTTATGCTCTTAATTACTAAACATATCAAAGTGAGGTATGTGATTGAATTCCTAGAGTGAACAGAGCTTGTAAACCTGAGGACGTGCCTTTTGATTATGATATGAGTGAAGATTCTGATGATTTTGAGGAAGTGAAAGGTGATACAGGTTCTTTTGAGGAGTTCTCTACTCCTATAGATGCTCATGTGAATCATTCTAGAAAGAGGGATAAGGAGGCTTCCCCTTCTTGGTCTAATGTCTCACATACTAATTTGGAATTGGAAGGGGCCCCTTTAGCTTGGGCCAAGATCAAAGGTTTTGTGAAAGCAAGGAAGGGAAGTCAGGGTGCTAAGAAGGTGGAGTCATCCCTCCCTTCTAGTGTGAAGAGGAAAATTCTCGTAGGGGAAGATGAGAGTAGGATGGTTGGTAAATCCTTTGTGGGTAAGAAAATCCCTAAATTGGCTCAAGGTAAGGAGAAGGAAGTTGTTACTCCTAGTAAGCCTTAGGTTGGAGAGGAGCATATTCAAGATGCAACTATGTTGGAGAAGGGGATTTGTGAGAACATGGTGGTCATTGAAGCAGAACGTGTGAAGATTGCTAATTATGTGGTTGATCTAGAGGAGCCCTTTATTGTTATGGAGTCTATGGGTAGAGGTTTAAAGATAAGAAGGAGCACCCTACTAGTAAGTTTTTTGAGGGTTAGCCTGAGTGTTCTTTTTAGGGAGAGCACATGAATTGGGACTTGCTGGATTTGAATAATGTCACCAGAATGGCTAAGGAGGGAATGAATGTTTTCTTTATGTTCTTCATGTGGCTCAAGCATCTTCATGGTAAGTTGGATTCAATGACAAGATTCAATGTTAGTGCCATGAATAACAGTAATTTGGAGGTGACAATGTATAACAAGTTCAAAAGCATGAATATCACCCTAAACAAAATTACGGAGGGTGCAACAAAATTAAGAGTGGATTATGATCCTAGAATTGTCGCTCTTGAGTAGAAAATTTTGAAAATTCAAGAGGACCTCTCCACTCTCGTTGATGTTAGCCATGATTTTCTCCTGAATAGTGTAGAGGGGTTGGTGCTTTTACATGACAAGGCTTGAAAATGGACTGATAAGCCTCTTATCATTGAAAGAGAAGTGCATGAGGAGGAGGATGACACCTTGATGGGAAAATAAGATAAAGGTATTGATGTCGACCGTTGTGTTCAGACTAGAAGCAAAACTAAGAAAGATGTAGGGATTCTGGTACAAGAATTGAATGAGGTTATGGAGATGCATGACAAGGTTATCACTAAAAACTTGGACGAAGAGAGGATCCTAAAGAACCTACTGTAGCTGCTATTCTATTTTGGTTTGCTTCTTGTTTGTTGATTTCCTATTAGCAATTTTGTTTGCCTTTTGTTTTTGGCATTGCTTCCTAATGTAATATCTTTCAAGCTGCCTTCTTTTTTTTTAAAGGGTTTTGGAGCCCCTTCAAAACTTGCTTTTCTGATAATCAAAAACTATTGGAACATGCTTGGATCCTCTCCCCTAGCAAGTATTCACCTAGTTTTCTTAGGTATTTGTGGAATATCTAGCAAGCAATCATAATTTTGTACCTAGTTCATTCACCTTGTTCACGATTCCATGCTTTGTCTTTGCATGCTCCCACGAGACCACATTTCTTTGAGAAGTTCTCTCAAACAATTCACGTGCATTATCTATGAATCCACATTTTGAAGAATTTCCTATCAACAATAATGAATATAATATGTTCTGACAAAAGTCCTTTCTCCATTCTCCTTTGATAGACATCCAAACCCATGACAACTCCCATTTTTGTATCAACATAAAAGTAGGTTTTAATGGTTATGAAATTCAATTTTATATCTCTATTTAAAAGTTTCCAAGGCATTTTTAATGTATCTAGTTTTCTCAGCTATTTATGGAATTTCCAATGATAAATCACTAGTTTATACCTAGTTCATTCACCTTGTTCATGATTCCACACTCCATATTTTTCATGCTCCCACAAGACCACATTTCTTTGAAAAGTTATCACAAACAACTCATGTGCCTTATATATGACTCCATTCACAAGGTAAAATCCTTATGAATCAAGAAAACCAGGAACTCTTTGTTGTTGCACTGGAACATCACCTTCAAGTGGAAAAAATTAACATAACATGCAAATAAAACAATGAAAAAATAACTACACTTGCAACAATATGTTGATTCCTTTAATTCACAAGGCTCTTGAGGTGTGAAAGAGATTTTAAACACTTTCCCAAATAATCCACGGTATGATGAATATTGCAAAGTTGTAAACATATTGGTCAAAAAGAATGAGTCTAACAAAGAAAGCAAGATAAAATATGAGAAGTTGGTAAAATCTAAAAAATAAAACTATGTGAATTCAAGAAGGAAGGAGTCAATTTATTTGAGTAAACACAACCCAAAAAAAAATTGGAGAGAGTTGTGGCAAAAGAAAAAATAAATAGAAAGTAATATCATTGATGAGCATTGGTTAGATTATGCAAAGCTCCTTTATGAACGACCGCTAGAGAAAAGAAAGCCTCTTATAATTAGTTCTCCAAGTGAAATCTTTTCAGAGGAAGATATCAAGCAAGGTATAAAAAATCTTGCAAGCGGTAAAGCTCAAGACATTGATGAGGTTGCAAGCTAAATTCTTAAAGTGGGGAATTGAGCTCTTTGCTCCTCACATCAATTTTTTTAATAACATCACTCAAATTGGCTTTCTGGCAGAATGGACAACTAGTGTGGTCATTCCTTTAGAAAAAAGTGGGGATATCAACAATCCTTCTAAATATTGAACTATCATGGTCTATCCTCTTGTTGGAAAACTTTATGGGAGCATGACAGAACACAAAATCAATAGTTGGGCTAAAAAAGAAGGAAAAAGGGCAAAAGGGAAAGTTGGTTTCAGGTTAAGGCACTCCACCATATATCATTGCATCACACTTATACACTTCATTGAAATTTTTTGGTACACTCAAGGGACTAAAGCTTTTTGTTGCTTTGTCGATTTCAAAAAAGCCTTTGACATTGTGCTAGGGATAAACTCTAGAACATAATGGAGGAACTTGGGGTTCCTAATGAATTTACAGTAGCGGTGCATAAAATTTATGAGTAGTTTAGAGCTAAAATAAAAACCAAAGATGGTATGTTTGAAAGCTTTGGTAGCGACATTGGAGTCAAATAGGGATGTCCCCTATCCCCCACTTTGTTTGGTTTATATATTGATAAACTTGAAGAATGGTTAAAAAAAATTGTTGGGGAGGATATCTAACTTGTTTTTTATATGGTGAAGATACTTTTATATGCAAATGATCTTATCCTAATTGCAAAAATTTCCCTTGGTTTGAGAGAACATTTAAAGGCTCTAGAGCTCTTTTTCCATGAGGTTTGGATGCAAGTGAACACCAACAAAACCAAAGTCGTGATTTTCTCTCTAAAAATGAAGAAACAATAAGGTTAATTTCATTTTTGAGGGGAGCTCTTTGGAAGTGGTGGAATAATACAAGGAATTGGGAATTGATTTTCACAATAGGCTCAATTGGGAGACATGTAGAACAAAAAGTATTCAAGCGGGTTGGAGAGATTCTTGTTGAAAAACATATGTAGGATAGCAAAGTTATGGGATTGGAAAACCATGAAAACCCTTTTTGGTTTGTTGGTTACGTTGGTTGTCCTCTATGGTTGTGAATTTTGGGGGGAGTAGCATGTCAAGCCACAAGTGGAGGTAGTTAGAGAGAATTCAAAAGCACTTAATTACTACAAGTATCAAAGTTAAATCTTTGATTCCTTATGAGATTCTTTTGGTTGAAATTGGAATGTTTCAAATGGAGGCATTAGTGAATTTTTTTAATAAGTCATTTAAATTTTTTGAAAACATGGATACACATTGCTGGCAAAAAATGGTTGTTGAGGAGCTAAATTGCAGGAAGAAGACTTGGATGAAACAAAATAGCAAGTGGATGAGCAAATGGGACATTAAATTTCATTAATGTCCCAACACTAACGGAGAGATAAAAAAATGTGTTATAAAAGTTTAGGATTATTATGTGGACAAAACAGATTGGTCAAAAATAGATGCATTATATCAAAGAGTTCAACTGCACGTGGGGGCATGATGAAAAAGACTACGGGTTACAATTAAAGGTAAGGCTAGGCTTCTAGTTGCACAACTAAGGACTGAGTCTCATCATCCTAGATGTGAGACAAGTAGATGGACTATCCCCAAGGAAGATTTGGAACAAATAACTTTTATTTTCTATAGGAAAGGGGAGGTTGAAACTGAATGGCACTTCATCATCGATTGTGTTGCTTATGAATATATTTGTATCCAATGTGAAAAAAAATTGAAGGTGGATAATCTAAATGAGCTTTTTAAGGAGGCAAGGCTTCTCAATACAACTAGCTTCTTGATCAAGATTCATAATAGGAGAGTTGACATTGAAAGGAACTTGAAAATGGTTAATGATTCAACTCTCAGTCCCGTAGGCTGATGGTGTTGTGGATGTCATTAAAAATCATTCATTCATACTGGTAGTAATGAATATAATAACTTTTGACAAAAGTTCTCTTTCTATTCTCTTTTGATAGATGTCCAAACCTATGACAACTCCCATTTTGGTATTGACATAAAATAAGCTTTCAATGGTTGTGAGATTTAATTTTACAACTCCATTTAAAAGTTTCCAAGGCATTTTTAATAAACCTATTTGTTGCAGTTATTGCAAGCCATTGATGTCCAATTTCGAGAGATCACATCTTTAAGATGTTTTGCTAAATAGTTTGTTGCTTGTTTACCATATCATTTCCAACTATAATATCTGATAAATATCCCTTCCAGTATGCGTTGATGAATGTCCATACCCTAATCTACTACTCCTGCTTTGACACAGGTATGGGAAACACTAACAAATTAGTGGAATTAGGTTTTAAATCTGACAAATAACATTTGCCTCAAATGTCTCTAAACCCTTAAGATGGAATTCATTTTACAAATATATATGCTTTGTCTTTTCAATTTCCCACTGCAATATGTCATTTAAGTGTTGTGGAGAAAAATAGCCCTTTATAAATCGAGAATAAATTTTAGTTCATAAGGTATAGGATAACATGGTATGGAATTGAACTTGCTTTGGCTGCATGTTTACAATATTTTTTCTATCCTTATAATTTCTTCTCCATCCTATATTTGAAATTATACTTATTTTTCTAACTTTTAAGGTGAAATTGAGATGCAGGGAGGGTGAATATGATTAGTGAGCACATAGATTATGAAAAGCAAGAGGTCAAGCTATTCGGGTCACAGGATTAGCAAACAGTATAAAATAAAGAATGGTAAAATATCATTGAAAAGCAAGAGGTGGGGTCGACAATATGAAGTGGAAACAATTTCTGGGTAGTCAAAGGTGAGTCCCCCCAACATTTTTCTTGGGTTCCTTTTGTCTCCTTTCTATGAAAATCACTCTTTTAAAATTTTGGCAAGATAAAGTTAAAACTAGGCTTTTATATTGCATCTGCTAAACACGATGAACTGTGTTTGTTGTAAAACTGGGTCTGTTTTCTATGGTGGGTAACCCTAGCGAGCAGGCTGTAGGGATAGCAATAGGGCTTTCAAAACACAATGAAAACATGGTTAATATTCCTTTAGCAGAGGTTGGTGGGGACAAAGGTATAGAGAACATGAAAGAACATGAAATAGTTCCTCAGACTGGCATGTTAGTGTCGTATGTCCCACCTTGCACCTCAAAAAACCAAAAATCTCATGTTTTCATAGCATCGATAGCTTCAGAGGAACCCTGACATAGTCAAGGGCAAAGTAACACACAAAAAAATGAGGCAAACCCAAGCGGAAGGTTAACATTTGTAAATTCCAAGCAATATAAAAGGATATTGCAACAAAGGCAAGCTGAAATAACTAGAAGGCTAAAATGGTTGGGTTGCAATAAGTTTGTTGCAATACTTCCAAAGCTTTTGAGCTTTAGTTGTGCAACAGTTAACTCAAAATCAATGCAAGGAAAAGTCAGAACCCCTTTAATAGGACAAGGAAACCATGAAAATCAGTTTGTAAAGGGTTACAGAAAGAACCATCATTTCAAGTTTGGTGAAGAGGTGAAGCAACTGGAAGAGGAGGCAGTTTTAGAAGCAGAGGTAGAAGGAAAAAATGATATATATAGCCCTGGTTCAACTCCATTAATCTGGTCCTTAGATATATATGTTAGTGAGCTAATGGGGCTAAAAAAGAGGTTGGAAGAGTTACAGTTGTCTGAGCGGTTGAAAGATGGCAAAAGGCAAGAGGCCATGGTTGTCACTAAGAAGCTTTCGCAAGAAAACAAACTACTTAACATGGAAATAGGCAAGTTGCAAGCCAGCATAAAAATAGGTCAACAAGAAATCTCAACCTTAAAGCAAGAACTAAAACATATCAGCAATAACAACATTCCTAAAGTGGCAAAAGTGGATGGTATTTCGTATTTGCAAGAATTTCAGGAAACAATAGCAAACATGGAAGTTAAAGAAGCTAAGTTAAAGGAACAATTAGACAAGGTAAAATCATGGGCCTAAGTGGCAAAAGGACCAACAGTGAATCAAAAAGAGCTCATAGAGAAGCAAGTCAAACAACATATGTGGGAGGAAAGAAACCGTCATGATAAGGCAACAAACTTAATAATAAAAGGGTTGAAGGATCATGGGGAAGGAGAGCATACTGAGAAGTTAATAAAAGACTTTCTAGCTAACAAGTTGGAGTGTACAAGGCATATTCACAAAGCAATCAAAATTGGTAGAATGTTGCAAGATGGCAAAAATAGGAATATAAGGGTAACATTGAAAAATGTGGAAGAGAAGAACAAAATCCTAACGAACAAAAGGTATCTTAAGGGTACATGTTTCTACATAGACGATGATCTAACTCTAGCACAATTAGAGGAAAGAAGAAAAGAGTGGGATAAAGTTGTAGCAGAAAGAAGTGCAGGTCATGAAGCATGGGTGTATAGAGAAAAAGCCCAAATCAGTAATAAAATGACACATGGTAAATAGGAAGGCGGGGCCCCCCAGGAACACCTCTTAATGGTAAGTTGGAATTGCAAAGGCTACCCTTGGAGGAGAGGTCTTGATTTAGGGCCCATAGCAGAGGGGAAGGACATAATTATCCTCATTGAAACACATGAGCATGACAACTGTAAGATCCCAATTTTTGAAGGTTACTTAAAGGTATCAGTTTGGAATGAATTAACAGAAAGTAGTAAAGGACATGGGGGAGTAGCGGTTTTGATAAAGGAATCATGGGAAAGAACCATACAAGTGGAAAGAGAAGACCCAAATAACCAGTACATATGGCTGAAAATAAAGAACAAAGATTTCACAATATATCTTGTTGCTTGCTACTTTGTTCCGCATGGTTCAAAATTTTATAAGAAGAGAAAGCTAGATAAGGAAGACCCATATGCAGCTTTAAAAAATGACATATCAACATATAATAACATAGGAGAAATTATCCTAATAGGAGACTTTAATGCAAGGACTGCAAATAATCAGGCTCTATATCTTAGAAAGGAAGAGGGAATAAGAGATAACCCCCTATGATTAGAAGAAGAAGAGAACCAAAAGTGGGAAAGAAATTCTCAAGACAAAAAAGGAGGCATCACTCAATATAGAGCATAATTGTTAGGGATATGCAATGTGTATGGTTTGGTTATATGCAATGGGATAAATGGTTGGCCAAGTTCTGGGAACATTACTTGTCACGCATTCAATGGGGAAAGCGTGGTGGACTAACTTATATGTTCAAAGAATCTTATAGTAAGGTTGGATGAGGTGGAGGTGAGGGAGTGTCCCATGGAAATGAAATCAGATCACAACCTTGTTTATGGAAAAATTAGCATGCAACAAGACACTAATTATCAGGCAAGGCTGCAGTCAAATCAAAAGGAACCTTCTCATGGTACAATCCTCTTGACACAGGAAAATAAAGAATTTTTTTGAACAAATCTTGAAAAGCAGATACAAGAGATGGGTGGCACTGAGATGAGCACTATAAACAAAAAAAAATATGCAACAATAATCTGACTTCAATAATCCTCAAAGCTCTTAATTGGTGCAAAAGGTCTAAACCTAAGAGAGGTAGCAAAAATAGTTTTCCAGCGAATCTGTGGTATGATGAAGAATGCAAGGCAGCGAAAAGAATAGCCAAATTTGAGGGAAATAAAAAGGAATATGAAAAAATTGTGAGAGTGCAAAAAGAGGTTTACATGCAAACAAGGCAGAAAGAGATGATTTCCATGGGTAGGCACAATCCGAGAGGGTTTTGGAAAGCATTACAACAAAAAAACATCATCAAAGAGAACAATATCACAGACTTACAATGAATGGAATATGCAAAACTGTTATATGAGAGGGTGCAAGACAAATATGTCCTCCTATGATTAAATTGAGGGCTAAACTCTTCTCCACGAGAGACATCAAAGAAGGAGTTAAAAGGCTTGCAGTGGGAAAAGCACGTGACATAGATGGATTACAATTAGACTATTTAAAATGGGGTGTGGATGCCCTCATGCCACACATCAAAAGAATATTCAATAGGGTTATTCAATATGGTTTTCCAGTGCATTGGATGACCAATGTTGTCATCCCCTTGCACAAAAGTGGTGATATCAACAACCCCTCAAATTACCGCACTATAATGATTAACCAACTCTTTGGTAAAGTCTTTGGGAGCATGGTTGAGTGTCAGATTAGTAGGTGGGCAGAAAAAGAGGGAAAGAGGGCAAAAGGTCAAGCGGGCTTTAGACCAAAATACTCTACCATAGATCACTACATTACTCTTAGGTACTTGATTGATAAATTTTGGGATAAACAAGGTGGTGAGGTCTTTTGTTGCTTCGTAGACTTCAATAAAGCATTTGATACAGTCCCTAGAAACAAGTTATGGTCTAGAATGGAAGAGTTGGGAATTCCAAAAAAGGACAGGGCTACTGTTCATAGGTTATATGATCAGGTACAAGCTAAAATTAGAACTAAACAGGGAATGTCAAAATGTTTTGGGAGTAACATTGGCGTCAAACAAGGCTGCCTTCTCTCACCTACATTATTTGGGTTGTATATTGACAAATTAGAGGAATGGTTAGACAATTTTGGTGGGGGGGAGTTGAATTGACAAATCAAGTAATAAAATTGTTGCTATATGCGGATGATCTTATTCTAATGGAAAAAATAGTGCATGATTTGAGGGATCACTTGAAAGCTCTTGAGTTATTTTGTCAAGAGGTTGAGATGAAAGTGAACACCAGCAAAACAAAGGTTATGATATTTACCTTGAAAGAAAGAAGGAAGTTTTAGAATTTGTCTTCGAAGGCAACCCCTTGCAAGTGGTTAGCGATTATAAGTACCTTGGCCTTGATTTTCACTATAGGCTTAGTTGGGAGACTTGTAGAGTAAAAAGGATTCAAGGTGGTTGGAAAGCTTTATACTCTTTGTAAAACAGATGTAGGAGTGTTGAATTATGGGACTGGAAAATGAAGAAAACTCTCTTTGGGTTACTAGTGGTGTCAGTGGTTCTTTATGGGTGTGAAGTTTGAGGTAGCAATACCTTAGCAATGAAGTGGAGACAAATTGAAAGACTACAAAAACATTTAATCACAAGTAGCCTCAAAATAAAATCGTTTGTTCCCTATGAGATTGTCCTAGCGGAGGCTGGGGCCTTACTTGTGGAGACATCAACTATGATTCGTTTACTAAGTTATTTAAAGAGGCTAGAGAATATGGAGGTGTCTTGTTGGCCTAAAATGGCAGCAACAGAGAAATTGAATAGAAGGAAGAGCACGTGGATGAAGCAAAATAACAAGTGGGGTATCAACATAGATAATTTCCCAAATAACATTAAGGCAATCAAAATGTACGTGCAACAAAAAGTTAAAGAAAACATGTGGGATAGGGAGTTATCAAGGAAAAGGGAGTATTGCATCAAGCACTTTAATCCCTCATATGACCATACTTAAAAAAACTATATAGGTGCAAAAATAAAATGGAAAGTGAAAATGCTAATAGCTCATCTAAGAACTAGCTTGCACCAATTGAGATGTGAAATTGGTAGATGGATGACACCTAAAGAAGAATGGGCTGATAGGACATGCAGGTTTTGTACTTTAGGGCTTGAAGAGACATAATGGAATTACATCATGGAATGTCCAGCTTATATGGATATTCGGGTCAATTATATCGAGATTCTAAATGTGGACACTTTATACAACTTATTTGAGGTAGAGAGTATATCAAAAAGTGTTGATTACTTGGTAAAAATATATAGCAGAAGATCCAAATTACAAAAGGAAAGGGAGATCAAGTAATTGTTGGGTGGTGGTTTCTATTTCGAGTTGTAGTGGTGTTCCGTTTTGCTGTTGATCTGTGGGTCCCATAAGCTGTTTGGCCTCGTGGATGTTATCAAAAATCTTCATTCATTCATTCAAGGTACTCCACGCTACCCATGTCAATATGCCAAGACATTATCGTGGTGAATTATACTTGTGCAACTCTAATGAAGAAACAAGGATTTTATAGATTAGCCTAAGGTTTTCCTATTCTTATCTACGTTAAGTTATATTCAGTCCATCATGTCCAAAGAAAACAATAAATAAAACCACAAAACCAACATTATCTTAATTTGACAAATAAAAACAAAATTGTTTTACAATGAAATAAAAAAAACAACAAAAATGATTTGGCAGTGTACATATTCCCCCAAAAAAGCTTAAGTGAAATTCAAATATATGACTTGCCTCAAGATTTTGCACAAATTGTGTTGTACTATTAAAGAAGTCAATGAGAAAAAATGGGTATAGTTTGTAAGAAAAATATTACAAAACCCTACCAAAGTATTTTTTTTTTGAAAATATATAAACCAAAACCAATCTCCCTATAGTTGCTACTTCAATATATTCTTGAGCTTGAGACAAGATTTTTGCAACCTTTTAAACAAAAATATTGATTGTAGTCCATCTTGTCCAAAGAATACAATCATAGATAAAACCACTGTATTCATTTAACATATAACAACATAATTGTTTTAAAATCAAACAAAATACAACAATAAATGATTTGATCGTGTACAAATTCCCAAAAAAATTAGTGAAACTATGTCAAGTGTCTTTCCTCAAAATTTTGTACAAATTGTGTTGTGTTGTCAAACATGTCAATGAGAAAAAATGGGCAGAGTTGAAACCCTACCAAAGCATAGTATTTGTTAAAATTGAGATAAACTAAAACCAATCTCTATAGTTGATGCCTCAATCTAGATCTAAAAATATCAAAGTTTTTGAGCTACCAGAGCTCAAGATAATTTTTTTGTAGAAAATATTGGTTGCGAGTTAAAATATGTTTATAGGCGTGAAGCGATGAATGTTTTAACTCCCTAACAATTTTTTTTCTGTTGTGAGACAAATTTTAGGGAAAACTGCACTATTGACTAAAAATAAATATTAAATTTTATTTGTGAGTATCAATTAATAGATTGGGTGATGTCAAAAATGTGAGAAATATTATTGGAGATAAAATATCTTTAAATTCAACAATTTAATTTTATTAAAGTTAAAATTTACTTTCATATTAATTCTCTATCACTTCATATGATATATGTGCAGTGACGAAAAATGTATCCCTTTTACATTTTCACACTTGTTTGGGCCCTCCTAATTAATTTGGACTTAATTGTGCCTTAATTTAGCATTGTAAAGTGTACCCCTTTACACTTTCACACTTATTTAGGGCTCATTTAATTAATTGAGCTTAATTTGCCTTAATTGGCCCTTTAATTCATTTTCCAAGCCTATTTATTACATTTTCCAAAGAGGAAACCCGACATTCATTAATGCCTAAACATAACACTTCTCATTGAGCAATGTGTGTCCTAGGTTTAGCATGGGCGAATGGGTCCTCCCTTAGACAGAGGACCTAAATTTAAATTATGTTTTTAGCAGTATTTTAACATATTCAAATCTATATTTCAATGTCAATTTGTGATATTTGAATTTCGGGAAATTAAGGATGCATATCTATAAATATAAGGTTATTTCACTAATTTTCATCTAAGATTTTCAAGTGAGAAAAAATATAGTAAATTTGATGATCAAAAGCATTCAAGAGCAGATTTCTTCATCATTTGTTGCAACAACCAAGATCCATTCATCATACCAAAATTATGTGGAATCATGCATGTTTTTGGAGCTAACATTGTGATGTGGGTTTCAAGATCTAATCCAAGCAGTCAAGTCAAAGATTCAAAGCAAGATTCAAGTATCAAGATTCACATCCATTGAAGCCATTTCATGCAAGATCAACATCAAGATTTCAGACCTTTACAAGTTTAATCAAGGGTTTGGTGAGTTGAAACATTGTATTTGTTCATTCATCCTTCCTCTATGTTTCATTGTTTCATTTCAAGGTTTAATTACCAAAATGGGGTTTGACCAAGGAAAACCCCCATTCACCCAAAAAAAACATTTTCACCCTCTCTTTGTGTGTTGCAGATTTGTAGGTTGAAGAAAAGTTGAAGATCTCAAAGTTGCAAAATTGCACAGTTGCATTTTTTTGTCACCTTTGTTGTCATCTCATAGAAACTAAGATCCCAGATTTATTTCTAACTGTCCGACTGTGAAACCCGAGAATATGGAAGTGCAAAAACAAGAGCAGAGGACCCAGAAACCAATTTTGAAAATCCCTACAAAGGACCCATTCGCTATAGGGTTAATGAGTCCTCAAACGACTTCTAAAAACGTTGTTTTGTGAGAGGTACATAACATTTATCTCTTCTAGATTTACTAGAAACTTTGTTGGTTCCTTCAATTTTATGCTTAATCTACTAAATCCAAGTGATCAATTTTATTTTGGAGTTGATTTGCTATTTTTAATCTTTCTCCCCAAAGTGTTGTTTGACCTAGACCTCCGTCCTGACACAAAAATGATAATTTGAAGATTCCTCCGGAGAATTGATTCTCCCAAGGGTAGTTAGTCAATTCTTTGTGGGGATCTAATTTCCTAATGAAATTAGCGAAGTAGGACCCCTTTTCCCTCTTTGGATCCATCTTTTCATTTTGGGAAACCCTAGCACATATTTTTCCATGTTCTAATATGTAATAATGCTCATGTTATTCAAGTCATTAATAAATTTGAAATTTGATTCAACAAATTGTATTAGATGTAATTTAAAAGATACATAAAAATTTGATTTTTACAATGATTGTTTCTAACATGAACAAATAAAAAGAAATATAAGTGGCATGTCTACAATTATTTAATATAGAAAAATAAATATAGAGTATAGGACTATTACTCAATTTTTTAATTCTATATGTTCATTAGCTAAATTAATAAAATAAAATAAATGCAACTAATGCATTAATATTCCTGCCTGACAAGAACTAAAACTCCCCACTCTAAAATCATTTCAAATTTGGAAAAAAAATGTTAGAACTTTTAGACAATCACCTTGTATAATTGTATGCTATGAGAAAATTTTATGTTGAGAGGGCTTAAAAAATCATGAATCCAGATAGAGGCATCATTAGCCTATGTGTAAAACTATAAAAGAGATACTTGAAAATATATATAGGTGTCACAAAAGGACATTGAGGATTATGAACACCCAAATGGGTCGAAGAGATCTAATGGTGAGACCTGGGAAGAGAAGATACTAAGAAAAATGATTAGTTTGGGTTTCAAAATGGTTGAGAATATTTTATGAAACTCGTGTGTACCACTAAGTGACAAGGGAATAAGGATTCCATAACCATTGGTAGATTGAGAGAGTCATGAATAGACTTTATAATTCTTGTACTTCTTGAAAGGAATACCAAAATACCATTTATAATCCTTCCATAAAGCCTAGTGCATCTAATCCCAATCTTGTGAATCATGTCTAGAGGAACATAGTCTATAATGTTTAAAAAGATTCATAATCCTGGTTAGAGAACCTAGTTGAAGTCAATCCAAGACATCCAATTTTTGGTGGTTGTACACAAGAGGTTTAAACAATAAAATAAATCCCTCTATAGTTGTATAACAAGTGAGAAGTTTTCTAGATGACATCATTTCACCATAGAATTTTACTAACCCAATAATTAGGATACAACTTTGAGTTCTAAATATGTTAGATACATGTCATAGTTGACTTATGACTCAGTAGTGATGTGTTCAGAAAAATCTACATTTTTCCACCTTAGGTGTGATAGCTTACCACTCGTTATGGAAATAGATTAGAAAATGATTCAAAAAGATAACACCTAGTAGAGGTTCAACCAATAAGTAAAAGTGGTTGATGAAGGAAAAGATGGGTTAACTGGACAACATGCCCTATTAAGTTGTCTAAGAACCCCTTTAGCACTAGACTATAGATTTATCCATGTATACCATGAACAATTAGAATGATGACGATTGACATTGGGATCACAATCCTCAATTTATTATAAATACAATATTATGCCTCTCTCTTACTAGTTACCCATTGTATAGGAAGGTTGTCACATTATCACATTCTAACTCAACCATATAAAAATCCCTACACTTAACCCACAAAGTAGTGGGAAGAGCCTCAATAATCCAAAGCCATATATTAGACTTTCAACATCATTGGGAACATAAATGTTGATAACCTCAAAGTATTTATTCTTAACATCAAAGAGGGCCCATAATGCACAACAAGTGTGGTCATGACCCTAATCAAATAAACATTGCCACCACATAAAATCAATGAAAGTGACAACTTTATCTCAACCTAGCTCATGATCATTGTGAAGGAGTAACATGTTGGCTATATGACCTGAAAAACTTTATATAGAAAAAACCTAAAATATTTATCTTGCAAATAGAGAATATCAAGGTGAGGAAATCTTTGTCAAGTGTCTCATACAATGTATTTCCTTTTGAGGTTTGTTAGACATGAACATTCCATAAAAGAAAACCATGGATGGTAAGAGTTTAAGTGCATCTCAATACTATAAAGAACTTGAAGAGTTTCATAGTTGTTAGACTCAAAAAATCCTCTACAAGTCATTTAGATGAATAAAAACATAAGAACTAGATAGGCAAAAGTAACCAATGAGAATACTATTTTTCCAACACAAACATATCATCCTCTACCTCATGACCTAGAGTTCATGAGCATCAAGTGCTCATTTAGGGAGTTATCCAAACAAATATTGGTTGAGTGGTAATTTGAGAATAAATAAAATGAGCAAGCAATAAAGTTCTATTCAATTGAGGCTTCTCACCTATTGAGAAGTTTCACTAATGAATCATGTAACTACAACCTCCTTCAACTTGTTGTTGATATTTGAAACCTATGGCCTAGGAGTGGCTATTGCGGACCATTAAATTTGGGGCATTTCACTCCATTATGATGATTTTTCTTTCTATCACCTAATTTTAATCAACAATCATCATTTTTGAGAGAAGAAGAAACTTCAATAGGATTTATAGTTGAGTTAGGTGTTAGCTTGAGGTAGCGATTGACTAGATGGGAAATCCTTGATATATATAACCCTATGGGTTAGCCTCTATTCTTCCATATGGATTTTAATGCATTCCTCGATTTCCTTAAACATGTTGACCTCAACATAAAATCTTTTCTACAGGTGATTCCCAAAAAAATATTCTTGTTTAACATAAACAACACGACCTGGATAAAGAGGCCACAATATGATAAAAAAAATTACAAAGGCAAAGAAAGGTTGGGTAATTCAACCTAAATAAGGACTCAAACTTCTTAGCAACCACAAAGTCTTATGTTTTAAGGGAAAAACAAACAAAGAGTTATGAATATACCAAGGGATGTGTTAAAAAATAACCTTAGTAAACTTATCATTCATGAAGTGGATATGAAAGAAACCCTTCATAAGGTTTTGGAAAAATTCCATGTGGACCCCATAAAGGATCCATGTGGAATTTACCTAACTTTTTAGCACGCTCTTAAAGGGGATTCAACCCATAAAATATCTTATGAGAGTAAAGCTCTCAAGCTAATTGCATGTATTATCAAAATATTGAAAAAGCAAAATAAAATTAAGGACAAGTGATTTACATTGTGAATTACTTTCAATATGCACATATATGTGCATTTTTGTGTCATTTTACTATGTGTCTATTAGCATTATAATTTCCTCTCTCACAACATGCATAAATATAGCAAGCTAAATGATATCGCACAAAATGACTTGTCATATTGTGTAAGGATGAAAGCACTCACATGAATTGGTACATTCCAACTAACTAGAGTGACTTTGTGATTCACACATGCAATATCTAGTTCACCATACAATCACACACAATATAGATCACAGTTTATATTTCATGCACATAAAATATTATTTGGAGCATTAGGGTAATGTGCCTACAAAACCACTTGATGTAAACTAGTGAATATGAACTTATGATATACAATAATAAGGTTATGTGACTCTTGCTATTTATTTTATTTATGAAAATCATGCATTTTTTACTATTATGATACATTCATAGTGTTTATTATGCATGCAACCTAATGAGAGTACTCGAGCCTTAGTGTGCTTAAAGTGAGCATTTGTATATAATTGCTTGTAGGTAGAATGATAACTAAGTATTAATCATGGTAGAAGAACATAAATACCATATAGATAACATTTTGGTTCCATTGTTGGGGCCCTCTATAACTTATTGTGATGAAATTCAAATATGCCATGGAAAATCATGCAAGACAAGACCAGGAAGTGGTTCACTAACAAGGTAGGAAATTTAATTGAAGTGGATATCCTAGTTAGCATAAGAATTTATTAGTGGTTAGAAGAGAATATCTTTGGTGTTGACTTGTATTAGGAATTTTGGGTCTACCTCCTTAATAATATATATTGAATGGCTCTTTCTATGGCTACATGAATGGCATTCTAAGTGTCGATGATTAGTCACTTGGATGCTATAGTTGATATTGTAGTTGAATCATGCTGATGTTATTTAGATACATGTTATAGTACATTTATGAAAGGTTTGATTTATTATTATATCTCGTATTTCATGGTCACTACATATATGTCCATAAAAGAAGCATCAAGTAATTTTTTGATGCTTCTCATACAAAATCTCTTTGAAGAAAAGAAGAGAGGTAAAGTGTACAATGATGCACCCAAGTTAATGTGGCCACTAGGGTTTTGGAGCTTTATGAATTCATATCATTTTTAGACATTTTGTAGTGGATTTATAAATCCTTTTTGACTCTATACACTCAAACCTCGTTACAATCATCATGTGAAGTGAGAGAGATCATAATAATGAATATTTTCAACCTATTCTAACTTACTTGCAATCCCAATGACACCAAGTTCAAGTTCAAACATTAATGATAAGGACAATGATGGTCTAAGCGACCCCTTTAATGCTCTTCCACCATGTTTTTGTAAGGAAAAATAAATTGAGCAATAGAAATTACTAAGTAATGAGCATTATTTGAAGGAAAGAGATTACCAAACAAATAGAGAAGCCAATCCAAGTACCAACACCATGAAGAGGAGACACAAGAATTTGATAAGGGGAAAGAACAAGAAAAAACCCCATTATTATGAATGAGGCAAAATGCCTAAGGATGATACAAAGAGAGAGAGAGAGAGAGAGAGAGAGAGAGAGAGAGAGAGAGAGAGAGAGAGAGAGAGAGAGAGAGCATTGAGCTCACTTCATGAGAATGAGAGGAGAAGCACCTCAATAAATAGAGGTGAGAAGAGAAGTTACAAAGTAAATCCCAACTCCACCATTAATCCTATGTGTGTGCAAGGTGTCAAGATCCTCATAAAGAGGAGGCTACACCTAAGCAACTAATATTCCTTAATAAAGGAATTAAATAAAACAAGCCATCCTCACACATGTGTGAGGAGACAAAAAGACAAAAAACTTGTAGGGATTCCTTTAGAATATCCTACAAGTAAATAAAAAATTACAATTTAATAAATAATCTTTACCAAGTAAAGATTAATCTTCTAACATCCCCCCTTAAGCTTTACTTAGGGAGTTTACATCAAACCCTTCAATGGGTTGTAATCCTAGATTTTTACAATGAAAGAGAAATTTATCTTTACAAAGAGTTTTGGTGATAATATTTGCAACTTGATCTTCACCTTTAAATTATAAAAGAGTAATTTGCTTGTCTTTAATGTGCTCTCTAATGCAGTGATGTTGGAGTGCAATGTGTTTGGTCCATGCATGAAAAATGGGATTTTTTGCCAAAGCAATGACACTTTGATTATCATAATATAAAGGTGTAGGATCCTTTTGAGATAGACCCAAGTCTTTAAGTAATCTTCTTAACCACAGTGCTTCTTTGGATGCATCAGTACAACCTTTATATTCAACTTTTATAGAACAAAGAGAAGTGGATTATTGCTTATTACTATTCCATAATATTACACTTGATCCAACAAAGAAACAATAACCACATGTGGATCTCCCATAACTAGGATTACCTCCTAAGTCCAAATCAGTATAACCTTTTAAAGAAAATTCACAATTTGCATCATAAAAGAGACCAAGATTAAGAGTACCTCTGACATATCTTAAAATTATTTTTGCAACTTTAAAATGAGTTTGTTTTGGTTTAGACATATATCTAGAAACTAAACTAACACTATAAGAAATATCAGGTCTAGTAAGAGTTAAATAATTTAAACTTCCTACTAATTGCCTATATAAAGTAGGGTCAACAAAATAATTTTCCATATCAACCATTAATTTAGTTCACAATTCACAAGAAGTAGAAACACACTTTGCATCTTTCATTTAAATCTATCTAATAGATCTTGAGCATATTTATATTGAGAAAGAAAAATACCTTTAGGTGTTTTCCAAATTTGCATACCCAAAAAATAATGTAATAAGCCTAAATCAATCATTTGAAATTGTTGATGAGTTGAGACTTAACATCACTAATCAAATTTCTAGAACTAGAAGTGATAATAAAATCATCAACATATAAAAATGCTCATAATATCATTTTCACTATGTTTAATATATAAATTTGGATCATTTGTCTTCTAATGGAACCTTGAGATAAAAAGAAAACATTAATTTTAGAATACCATTCTCTAGGAGATTGTTTAAAACCATAATTTAAAAAATAAAATAAAGCAAGATGTTCATTACCTTCCTTAATAAAACCCAAAGGTTGAGACATATAATTTTTTTCATGTAAGTCACCATTTAAGAATGCACTATTAACATCCATTTGATGAATAGGCCAATGCATATGAGAAGGTAAAGTAAGAACTAATTTAATAGTTGGCATCTTAGCTACTGGAGCAAATGCTTCATTATAATCTAAGCCTTCAACTTCAGAGAAGCCCCTAACAACTAATCTAGCTTTAAACTTGCTAACTTCATTATTTGCATTAACCTTAGTTTTATGCAACCATTTGCATGAAATAAGATTCTTTCCATGAGGTAAATGAACTAAATCCCAAGTTTTATTAGCAATTAAAGTATCATATTCTTCTTGCATAGCCTTTTTCCAATGAGGTTGATCTTTAGCTTCTTCATAAGTTTGAGGATAATTTGTATGCATAATTTTAGACATTAAAGTATAATTACAATTTAATTTGCCTTTCTAGCTTTAGGTTGATTCATTATAGCTAAAATATCTTCACTTTCTTGCATAATTTTTTAAAATCACTTAGGCTTTATTTTAGAAGTAGGAGTATCATCACTTGAAGAAGAATCATGAGGAGAAGATACATGTTCATATTCACTATCACTATGAGTAAGAGATGCATTAAGAGGAATAAAAGATTCATCTTTAGGATTATCCTCTACAACAACAATTTTATTTTGAGAAAATTCAATATTATGCATTTTAGAACAATCATGAACACCATTTTCAGCAATACATACATCTCTAGCAACTTTAACTTCAAGTTAGTAAGAGGATTATAAATTCTATAAACTTTAGAATGTTCATCATAACCAACAAAAATATGATAAGAAGATTTAGAATCTAATTTTTGCCTCTTTTGTTTAGATTTGTGAACATAAGCAATTGAGCCAAAAAATCTTAAATGCCTAAGATTGAGATTACTACTGAACCAAACTTCTTCAAGAGTTATATCGTTTAAAGATTTTATAGGATTCCTATTAATAATATAAGTATCACAAAACATAGCTTCAACCCAAAATTTATAAGACATATTCTTAGCATGTAACATACATCTAGCCATTTCAACAATAGTTCTATTCTTCCTTTCCGCTACACCATTTTGTTGAGGTGTATAGGGAATGGTTAGCTCATGTTTAATACCAAATGAATTTACATAACTATTGAAAGCATTGTTCACATATTCTTTACCATTATTAGTTCTAAGAATTTTGAGTTTGAAACCATATTGTCTTTCAATAAATTTATAAAATTCAAAAAATATATCAAGAACTTGATCCTTACTATGAAGAAAATAGATCCATGTTCTTCTAGAATAATCATCAACAAAAGTAAGTTCATAACTTGATCCTTGGATGGAGTTATTCTCCATGGGTCCCAAAAAGGTCACTATGGACCAGGTGCAACTTATGATTTTCCCTCCATGATTGACCTTGTGGAAAGGGCTCCCTATGCATCCTACCACTCATGCATCCTGTGCATACAATTTTAGATGGAATAATAGTAGGAAATCTTTCTACCATATTAATTTTTTACATCAAGGCAATATTTTTAGCATTGATATGACCAAGTATTTCATGCCAAATATTGAAATCAATGGTAGAAATGAAAGAGCATCTAGATTGAGCAAACTCATAAAATTTAAACAAATTATCATTGTCTAATTTAGCATTAGCAATGACCTTATTATTTTGCTTTAGATCAATCACATAGCACATATCTTTGTAAAATTCTATTTTTTAATCTTGACAAAGCTTAGCAACTAAAAGCAAATTAGTTTTTAATTCAAGAACATATAAAACATCATGCAATTTTCCATTAGTAACATGCACATCTCCCATTGCTTCTACTTTACAACTATGATTATTAGCAAGTTGAAGAGGAACATTAGACATATTAGGTTGCATAGACTCAAAGATTTCTTTATGTGTAGTGACATGTTGAGATGCACTTGAATCAATAACCCATTGAAGAGGTTGTGAAGTATTAAAACTACAAGTAAAAGCGTGTCTAAATTGATTAGCATTGTTATGAAACTTAGATTTATTTTGTTGTTGATTTTTTTTTTGATACACAAGGTAGTTTTTATATTGATTTTATAGAAATATACAAGCATCTGCTAAGTAGGAAAAAAAGTCCATCTTGGACACGTAGCCGAACAAAATACATTCCCAGCCGGGACACGATATCATCATTTAAATAGTCCCATTGCAAGCATCAGAAAACTATCCACTATAAGCATTGATACAAAATGTTTGGGTCGGAGGCCGAGCCTCATCCAGCTTAAGACGAAATTTACTATCTACTAATGCTAAAGTCCACCAGAATTGACAAGCTAATAACTATAAAACTTGAAAAAACTTCAAGCACAGAGGCCAAGCCTCACATAAAACTGTTTATTTCTGCAAACCTTATGAAACCTTCCATCCACTCCAGCCCCTCCTCCGGCACTAGCTTCAACTTTCTCTTCAAGAAATCCATAGCTACATCTGCTAACTTTTATGTGCCTCGCCAATGCTAACCCTTTGATGTCTAAGATGAAAGGAAAGACTTTAACAACATCATCTGTTTCCCATAGGAGAGCCAAGTCTGTAGGGCGCGGAATTCCTTTGCCTATGAAGGCCACCTTCAATGTTTTCTCAAGACCTCCGAGCAAGTCATCACGAAACAGACGCACCATCATCTCCTTAGCCTCCGCCTTCAGGGTCTCCAAGTCCAAAAGCACTGCGAGAAACCGAGAGGAGATATGAGCATTATCTCTGGCAAACTCCTTTCTTTCCAAGTGTTCTTTGCCTAGGACCATTTTGACAACAACTATTGACACCAGATCATCCTTGAGCAAAATTCTCTTTAATCTCTGGTCTGTAACTTCCCGAAAGGCAATCTACCTCTCCGTGGCCACCAAAGAGACTGGTGTGTCGACACCAAAACTTTCCAATCCTTCTGTTGAAATATGGATGATGAATTTCGACTTTGTCGTCCTCGCATTTGCAAATCTTTGACAGTCGTTCCCTGCAAAGAAACAAGAGACAATACCAAAATTCGAAGACATAACTTTAAAAATGACTTCATCAGAACCTTTAATAAACCCGTGAGATGTTCAGTCGGGCCTCCGCACACGAAATTGAATAATGGCGAAGCGATCATATCGTCCTTGCCATGAAGATTTTCTACGGCCTCTGTCCTTCCGCCTCCATACCATTATCACTTCGAATGAAGTGAATTGCCACCCGACCCTTCAACTTTCATTTCTATGATTGCTGTACCTGGCGTGTCACGCAGACAGCGCTTAGTATACTGTGCCATACATTCCCCCTGTCATGCACCAAAGGCTCCGCTATTTTCAAGAGCTAAAAACATAAAATGTTCCCAGCTCCTCCCTTTGGCAATTTTAAAAGGCTTGAAATGATGTGGCAATGCCACATCCGCAAGCACCATCTCCGACCCAACAACCACCTCATGTCCACCCTGGATTCTGAGTGGCCAAATGAGGGGCGGAGGGGAGCCCACCCTACTGCCCACTTGTTGTTGATTATTTTGCTTCATAGGCTTTTTCTCATTTTGCCTCTTGAAACGAGTATTTTCCCAATGACTATCCTTATTACAAGAAGTGCAATGAGGTCTCTTAGAAGAGTTAGACTTTCTAGGATCATTAACATTATTATAATGAGGCTTACTATTATAATGTTGTTTAGAATGAGGCTTAAAGTTTTTCTTAGGACTTGTAGATAAAAAGAATTTTCATTAGATTTAAGATTGCCAAACTAAATCAACTTAGCTTCTTCATGTCTTAATAAATCGTGAAAAAATATCATAAGTAAGCTGACTAGCTAAAAAAGGAATAGCTAATTGAGCACGAATATTAGTAATAAATTGTTAAAATTGTTTAGAAAGACAATTTTTAAGAATAAGATGAATTAATCTAAGATCTTCTAATTTTACTCATAAACCTTACAATTGACTATTCAAAGCATCAAATTTTAATAAAAAATCATCCATAGATTTAAATCAAAATACCTTAAATCTTCAAGTTGATCTTGAACTTGATTTTTTCTAGATTCACTTGAATTATCATAAATAACCTTGAGTTTGTCCCATGCTTCATAGGATTTTGTGCATGTCCCAATGTGAACACATAGTTCAGATGACATGGAAATACCTATGAGGCCAAGAGCTTCCTCATTTTGAAGTTTCCATTTTTCTTGAACCTCCTTGGATGCAGACGAATCCAGTTATGACTTTAGATTCCTTGCAACGTTCAAGAGATGTTTAAATCAAAAAATAAAGGAAATGTGAGTTTTCCAAGAGTGATAGTTAAAAGAGTTCAACTTAATTTCATAAAGTAAAGTTGACATTGTAAATAAATTTAAGTGCATAAAATATCTTACTACAAGAATATGACTAGTGTAAGTTAAGCTTAAAAGAATAAATTAGCCCTCTTTGCTTAATATAAAAAAAAATTCTAAACTTAGAAAAATTAAATTTGACACTAAAAAAATGCTTAAATAATTTTAAAAGGTTAAAAAAAATTAACTTTCTAAAAAAACATTATTAAAACTAGAACATAAATATTAAAACTAATTAAAGCTTGATTCAAAATATATTATTAATAAAGCTTTATTATTGATATTATTAATATTTTATATTAATTTGAAAAGAAATTAAAAGATTAAAAGTTCTTATAAAAAGAACTATATAAAAAATTAAAATATAAAAAACTTTAAATCTTTTAAAATAACTATTTATAAAAAGGTAAAATATTAAACTCAAATTCATTATTCATCCTTGTTTCTAAGGTCAAAGATCTTTATGCACAAACATTTCTTTATTTATAAGGGTTGGTCAATTTGAGTTTTCTTAGAACATACATGTAGGGTATTTTGGGGTTTCAATTTTGTTTGTTACTCTATCACTAGAGATATTTGCCTAGGACCTGTAGAGAGGTAGCCACAAAAGTAGATATTTGTCATCATATGTCATATTGACCAGTTATTGGCCTTTTAGATAAAGTTTTAGGTAATAAGGTGTGATAGACCCTCTTTCTTGTAAAAAAATTCTTTCACCACATTTGTTGGTGTGACTATAATAAGAAATTGATAAATATCAAAATATTTTTATGTATTTGTGTTTGTTATCTTTTTAATGGTCTATATCTTATTATAAATGAATGTTTGCAAGTTTGTCGAAGGATTATTAAGTAGATGTGGTAAATATTTATCATACCTCTACTACAATTTCTTATTTTCTATTTTAAAGACCAAATCTCTCTATAACCTAATAAGGCAACATTCTTGAAGAATTTTGAATCTCCAAATAATTTTAAATCAACAAGATCATTCTTTGGGAACATCCTCCCAGTTTTAAATAAAATCCAAAGAATATGAGAGTTTAACCATTGTTGTTGTATGCCCTTGATCATCTTCAATTTGTTGATGAACATCTTTTTTACATCCTAAAGATACCCTTATCCTTGAAGGTATGCTAATCATGTTTTAGGATTGTGGACCTAGAGTTTTGGGATTTAACTATGGTGCCATTATTAGGGAGATAATATTCTAGTCCCTATTTTATAAATTCATGCAACATATTCATTATGGAGGCTATTCTATATTTGCAGCTATATATTGATTTTTCCAAAAATAAGGTTTTGTTTAGTACCTTAAAGTTCCAATCACTGCAATTTTTTTTCTCTTCCAAGTGAAGAGTGGCAATTGTTTTAGTTAAACTTTGAAATTAACAAATAAAAAGATTTGATATAGATAGAAGAAAGCAACCCAAGTACCAACAAGAGCATCAAACATGGGAAGCTCAAGGTTATAGTAAGTCATTCAAACCTACCTATAAAATTTTAGAAGTAGGAACTTAAAGTAGAGATAATTCATGTGTAAATTCTAGAGAAAAGTACCTATACACTTTCAAAATTTAGTTAATGGCATAATAAAAGAATATTAAAAAATTTAGTGGTTTGATTATCAAACAAAAAGAAAATATATTCTTGTTGGTAGAAGAAAGGTGTATAAAATGATTGTTGCATATTTGCAAAGCCATGGCATGCAATATTAGGACCTTAAAATGTATTTTTATGGTAATTTTCCCCCTTGACCTAATGTAGCCCATATATATGAAGTTGGAAAGGAGAGCTTAATATGCTTGCTTAAAGAGGAGGTATTGGATATTTTGATAGTAGTTGATTCACATATGACTCATATACAAGGTTATGATTTGGTTATTGGTAGAAGGAATGTGGATAGAGATATTGATTTGTGTATGCAATATTTTCACACTACAAATTATGAAATTGTTAACCAATATCCCATTTCTCCTATCGTATCATATGAGAATGAAATTGGAAAATGTTGGGTACACCTTGAGCCATTGTAAACTTGAAGATAAATGTTTGAGCAATATGGTAGTGATCTCCTAATGAGTAAAAAGGAGGATTTCCCTTATGTCGATTATGGAGAAGATCATAAATGTGAGGGTTATCTGGTACAAATGGATGATATGGCTATTTGTGGAAGAGGCAAGGGTCAATCTTGTGATACAGGTATCCTTCACCCTTGTCCTACTTCTCCAAATATGCCATACAAATATGAAATAAAATAAAAAGAATTGATAAACTTCCTGAAAAGGGAAGAACACTGACTTCTAGCAAAATTTGAACTATAAGAAGATCAATTAAACATAAATGCTATGGTTGTCGGAAGAATAAATGGGAATAGATCATCTAATGTACACAAATTTGGTATGAGTTACCTAGATGTGGAAATACATGATACTAGAAAAAATCCATTTCCTCTCGATAGGTCATATAGAGAAGAATTTCAACATGAAAAGGAGGTGTGGTATCACCTTCAATAAAAATATCAATAACTTTTTGTAGAGCAGCAATAATAGGTAGTTCAACATGCCATCCCTAAAAATCCAAACACCCTCTTAGTGAGCAAAGAGAAAAATCTTACTTACGGGGAATATTTCTTTGAGTACTATGAAGAAGAGGATGATCTTAATGATGCATCAACATCTAACTCTATGGAAGGAGAAGATGATCACAATGAATATGATGCAATTTATCTAGAATTTCATGATGAGCATAGTGTCGATCCACTTCAATTTGAATTGCTTTCTCACAACATGCAACATATGAAGGAACTCATATAACTATCCTAATAATCCAACCAATCATATGAAGATAAAATAACCCATACAAATGTAGCAATGATGTAGATAAGAAATGAATATCAACTAAAAGACAAGCATATGCCTAAACTAAGTAATTACACTCTAGATAGATCAAGTAAATTTTTTGACTAGCAACAACTTGGATGCATCATCCAATAAAGACACACATTAGAAGATGATTGTTGTGTTTGCAGGTGGGATTGAGGTTGGTTTGTAGCATAAAAAGGTGATATTGGTGATAATAGTAGTATCTAGGAAACTATTTACAACTTGATAGATCATCCATTGGTGACTACCATGATACAATATTTGATGACTCCTAGTCTTGGAATAAAATGAATGGCCCTATTATTTATAACAACTAAGCGAAGAAAGAGGAAAATGTGTATGCTAATGAACTATCAAGCTCTTAAGTATACTTTCATGGAGTGTGCACGTGTTGGTGATGTAAAGGATGAATATGTTACTTATAATTTCTTATTTAATTCTCTTCCCCTTTTTTATCCCTATCATTAACAATGCTATCTTGTATGGGAATGATGTAAGTGTGGCTACACTTAATGACAAGGCTAGCAATGTTGTGGTGGGTCGTGAGAAGGTTGAAGGCTCTTTTACTTCAAGTCATGATTCTATGGACTTTTCTTCTTTTTTTGATGATTTATATACTAACTTATATCTGTTAGATATTCCAACAATGTAATTCATCAACATGTATGACTTTCATGATGAAAACTTAGAGGTTGAATAGGTTTTATAAATTTCTACTAGTGTCTCTTTTGCTACACTAAAACTGCATGCATATGAGTAGGAAAAGATTGATATGAAAACTTTTACACATTGTGGCAATATGTCAAGTGTAGGAAGTTGCATAAGTGAGATTGAAATAAAGAGGACATGGGATGGAACGGGTCTATCATTTGAGATGCCTTAGTGTGACTCTTATGATAATTATGAGGATGAAGGTATGGGTCAAATTTTTGATCCAACTATGATGTGTATCGACATATGTGATAGTGACGTATGCTAACCAACTATTTTTCAAGGGTTTGATATGGATGTAGTTGATTATGAGGACTTCATTTATAAATGTCGGGTCTCTACTACCATGGATAATGATGTGCTTGAGTTTGAGTCCTCTATATGGGTCCAACATACAATTTGTGAAGATGTTAAGTTGCAACACATATGTGAATAGATAAATCGACATATTATAGCCCAATTTGACATTGCACTTGATCTTGAGGCATTCTAATTTGGAATGCAAGATGGTTTCATTCTTTGTGCTAGGAGAAGGTATGGTCAACCACATTTTTCTTTTCCATGTGAGTTGGAGGCATTTTTATTTTACCTTAATGCATATTTAGAGGTCAACAAGAATGAAGAGTTGAATGGTGGATGTTTGCTTGCATCCATGTATGGTGTTGCTAGCCTAAACTTATTTTATTTTCCCCCCACTATTGTATGTATACATGATGTATCATGGGATAAGTCCAACACCTATTATTGGCATAACCAATGGATTGGAAAACCATGTTAACTCACTATTCCACGATGGGTAAAATGGGACCTAGTGGAAAAAGCTTATAAGCCACTCATTTTATTTAGTAGACATGTATTTTAGTTATGGCTAATTTGAATGGTTAGTCTACATCTACCGTAGTATACACATATGCAAAATACAGAAGCATAGAGAAGGTAGGTGAATTGTTTAAAAAAGTATCATAAAGAGGTGGTATCATAGACTACAATAATTTTCACAAAATAGTTTTTTTGGAAAGTCTTTAGAAACTTTCAAAAAATATAATTGGAAAGTGTTAAGACTTGACAATTTTTTTGGTATCCTCTATGTCAATGTTAAAATGAGAGTTTTAGAATAGGATATGTACATCCATCAAATCATAATAGAAGGGGGATTTTTGTTAGATATTATAGTTGGAAATGTCTTGGTAGACATTTATAGAAAACGTGAAAACATAGACAAGGCATGTGAATTAATTGAAATAATGGAATAATACAAAAGAGTTCAACAAGCATTTTATAATAAATTTGGAACTTCCTTGCAAGGTAAAGAGTTTTAACACCATAGAAGTGAAATTTCTTCTCAATGCAAACCATAATAGATTGTAAAGAACAAACGAGGAGGATTGAAAGGAAAACAAAATGCTCAAAAACCTAAAAAAATGTCATATAATCAATCCATTTCTAACTAAAAGAGACAAGCCAAGGAGGTTTGGGCAAGAATGATTAGTAATTGCATTAAGCCTTTTACCCCTATATGTCATAGTTAGAGGTAAGTCATTTTTTTAACATTACAAAGCTTAATTTATATTATCTTACTATTTTGAGAGTAAAATGAAGCATTAGTAAAGTGGCTATTAACAAGTTGAAGATTAGAGTTGGGATGGAAAATATCTTTAACCTTTTGCTGAGTAATCACATTAACAAGCAAAAAGCTAAAAAATTCAGTAACCAAAGGAAAATAATAGGTTGCATTGAGGTTAATTTACCATTCAAAAGCTTTAGAAAGTCAAGTTTAGGACAAAAATCTTCTAGACCAATTGTTGAGTACTTCCAAATATGTGAAGATATGGTCAAATTAAAGAAGGGGTCCTATTGAGCCATTACAAAAACTATTTTTGTGGAGTAGGAGGTCTCATGAGAAGATAACATTTTTACTGCAAGATAATTTAGAATCTTGTGAAAGAAAATAAGAGCTCATATGTTTTAGATTTTAAATTTAAGGATGTCATTGGAATGAGGTTGAAAGTTCCCCTCACCTAATTTCTAAAATTTTGCTGTCATATGTTATTCATATATAACTTTTTAAATTCTTGTCAATAATTTTTTATATTTATCTATATAATTATAGATTTAACATTCTTATTTCTAAAAATAATTATGAAACCACCAACTTTCTCAAATTTTAAAATTTAAAATTTTGAACTTTACCCTTTATTATTATAAAATCTATAAAATTTCCTCTAAAAATTCTAATAACACACTGAAATATTTTAGGTCCCCTCCTTAGGACTGCAAAGGTTAATTGCCAGAGAATCTCGTATGCTGAAACATGCTAATTAAAACTACGAAGAAGCTCTGAAGGTTGGGGTGTGTGGCCGTTTGAATATATGTTTGGCGCTGCAAGGTTACACACCGAGAGGTAACATACAGAACGGTCGGGAGGCGCATGGGGTCGAGCAAGCGAACTAGAGAAGAAATGGAGGAAGAAGAGGAGGGCGAAGTGGACCTAAGCCTGCTAGAAGCGTTGGAGAACTCCCAGGGGCAGAGCGTCCAAGCACTGGACATCCGTGGCCTGAAAAAAATTGTGCTTTCATTCGAGCGCCGCCTCAAAGAAAACCTCGAAGCACGCATGAAATACGCCGAAAACCCTGAAAAGTTTGCGGAATCGGAGGTGGAATTGCACGAAGAGATAACAAAGTTGAAAACCCTGGCGGGAGCGCCAGAGTTGTACCCAGAGCTGGTGCAGCTGAACACCATTCCCTCCATTCTGGGCCTGTTAACGCATGACAACACAGACATTGCCTCCGATGTGGTGGCCCTCATTCAGGACCTCACGGACGAGGACGTGTTCGACGACGCCCAAGACCCTGCAACCGTACTCGTCCACGCCCTCCTTGAAAACAATGCGCTAGAGCTATTGGTACAAAACCTTGCAAGGTACATTACATGTTGCTTCTCTGCTGGATAAACACCATTCACTTGTGATCTTTTTGCTACTTATATTCACACATATTGCCCTCAAATGTTCAGTCTTGTATACTTATGCACTTAGCTATGTAGGGCTTCTCACTGTGAAATATTGAAAATTGCGACATTGTTGATCTTGTAATTTTCCCGAAGAGGAGTCTCGAAGCTGTCTTGAAACGAGAATTTTAAAATATTACATAGTGGCATCCAAACACATGATATTATTATTGATTGTGAAAATTCAAAATCTTTAATTATTTTTCTTAATTAAACAAACAAAAATTGAGTCGTCTACTCAGATCATTTCTCTCAAGTTCATTCCTTTCAATGTACCTTTGCCCGCTATCTGTTTTCTTTCCCTCTAACGCACGATATGTCTAAATCATGACCACTTGGTATCTGTGTTGGGCTGAGTGAAAGTATACAACAGAAACTACAATGATTGTTCTTCAATGCTGAAGGTTTCCCTAGCAGGAAATATTACAACATCTGAAGTGTACACACATCTTCTCCCACTTCCAAGTTCTGAGCTGCATAGTCTCTTCATAATCCTTTACTAGAAACACGCAGTTCGTATCATCTTGTTCCAGATGCAGCCCGAATCTAGGTAGCACAGTGCTCTATTACATATCCTGGCCCATCATGGTTTCCGTGCTTTGCTTGTGTTTGGAATTTGGTATTGTCTAGCCAGCACTTGTCCCTCATGACTTTTGGAACTGAGACTTCCATAGGAATTTATTTCAGCTTTTATTTATATGTTTAGCTTGCTTTTTGATTATGCTTGGCCTTGTCCAGCTAGCACACATCCTTTTGATTATGGAACGGATTGAATTTGAAGGATTACGGTTTCAGGCTTCACTTTTTAATTTTTATCTTTTAGTTGTATTTTGTTGCTTCCTGCTTTCTATTTGTGCTTGTCCTTACTCAGCAAGAAAGCATCCTCGTAATTTTGGAAAACAGGTTGCCACAAATAGATTTTCAGCTTTCAGCTTTTGGTTTATACTATTTTGCATTTTCTTAATCTTTTTTCACTTGTGATCAGCTTTTAACCAACTAGCATTTATCTTCAAAAATTTTGACGTAGAACTTAGGTTTATATGGAAATACATCTTCTGTTTTTAGCTTTTTCTATTTTTTTCCACTTTCTGCCCGTTGCTTGTGCATTGTCTTATCTAGCCAGCATTTTGTAAAGGAGGTTTTCAGGAATGCACAGTCATGAACTTTTCTGGATCACTGCACTAATAGCTATTGTTCAGTTATTGTAATTATTTGTACAGCTATTTATTCAATGTTAATGACGATTGAATTTGATCACAAGGCTAGATGAGACTGACCCGGACGAATCAACAGCTGTCTACAACACTCTTGCCACAATTGAAAACATGATCGAAGTTAAACCCTCTGTAGCTGAATTGGTCTGTGAAAGAACAAAGCTCTTGAGGTTCCTTTTGGGCCGTATAAAGCCAAGGGAGTTTGACTCTAACAAGCAATATGCAACAGAGATTCTGGCTATACTGTTGCAGAACAGTAGTGCAAATCAGCGACGTTTAGGGGGGATGAATGGTGTTGATGCAGTGCTGCAGGCAGTGGCACTGTACAAGTCAAAGGATCCAAAGAGTGGGGATGAAGAAGAGATGGTGGAGAATTTATTTGATTGTCTTTGTAGGTAATAGTGATACCATAAGAAACATAGGATTACATAAAAGCTTCTTTTTATCATAAGGTAGCTTTGGAAACCTAAAAGACGTGATTTATTTGATTGTGTAGTTTGGTGATGCCAATGGAGAATAAGGAGAGGTTTGTGAAGGCAGAGGGAGTGGAGTTGATGATAATTATAATGAAACAGAAGAAGTCTGTCTATGGGAGTGCAATGAGGACTCTGGATTTTGCAATGACAAAATTTTCGCCAGCATGTGAGAGATTTGTGGATGTGTTGGGGCTGAAGACGCTCTTTGCAGCTTTCATGGGTAAGGCAAGTTTCTGACTTCTATCACTTCAATGTGTGGCAAAGGCAAATTAAACTTTTTTTTGTTTGAGTTTAGGATGAAATTGTTTCTGAGATTAGGATTAAAAAGACAATAACCAGGTGAATTACTGTTAAGATATGCCCAAGGATTGTGATGACCAAACCTTAGAATACAGAAAATTGAGCTTGGAGAGAAATGAATGTTGTGAATTAGGTCCTATGTTCTGGAGGGTAGGCAAACATGGAATTTTGGATTAATATGTGGCTGGGCTTTGTGAGATGATGAATTAATAGATTGAATCATTGAACACATTGATCATGAGGTTTGGGGTTAAAATATGTCTAGGGTCTGTTTGTTGACATGAACTAACATATATGCTGGGATATTTTTAGAATTTTTTTCAACTCACTTAAAAATCCAAAGAAAAGACAACAGGGATTGCATGTCCTTTTGATTAAGATGTTATTTATGTATTTTGTTGATAATTGTTTATTTAATGTATTCATAGTTTGGAGATAATTCATTTCTTGCTTTTGGTTTTCAAAATCACAGCTTAAAGTATAGCCCTTTGTGGTTAAGATGCTTTGTTTTCATAACGTGAAAGCTACTGTTTTGTTTTTGTTGTTGAGTTCAGAATGAAATAAACTTTAAACTTTAAAGTGAATGAATTAGATATTAGGATATATTATTGTAATGTCCCACCCAGTTGGAACAAGACTTTTTCTGATTATCTCAGTTTGACATATGTAAACATTTTGTCAAACATATAACATAGTATTGCATAGAGATTATCACAATGTTCATATGAAATTCATCAACAATACATTACATTCAACACACTAAGATTCTCATTGATATTCAGATTGCATAAGGCTGAGATACAAAATATAGAAAATATTACAAGCTACAGCCAACACTGCACACAGAAGATTATGTACTGAAATGAGCAGATTTATACATTCATAACCCCTGACCTGGCACTCAGATATCTCCATGTCAACAATAGTTGCAGACTGGTAACCCACGTGAGGAGGCTGCAGTCAAATATGAAGACTCACAGCAGCCTCAATGAATAGCTGCTAAATGAGTTTTAGAGGGACAGCCATAGCAACAATGGTGCCTCTATCAATCTCACGTCACTATGTGAACCCACGAACTGACTTTATGCCCACGACCCCTGAAATACCCTTACGCCTCACTCAAAGGAAGTGTGATAGCTGCGCAGGGAAAACAATATTCAGAAATACCCTTACGCCTCACTCAAAGGAAGTGTGATAGCTGCCCAGCCTCAATGTGGTGCCCAATATCCTTAATCAGCAATGCAATGCCCAGCCAAGTATGGAGACAATGAACACGCTCAGCTCAATGTATGCAGCAGGTAAACCCTTCAAATCTCACACCCAGGCCATACAGATACAGCAATAACTATCTTCAAACCATATGCCCATACTCATGCATTTTCAGTATATTCATTAGCAGTTTTAAATGCCCTCATGTCTATTGCTTAGCATCAGGAATGAATTAGTGCAAATGATATCCTCAAACTGATATGAAGAAATGATAATTCGATATTCAAACCCTTAACAACTGATCAAACAATCTTTGAAGCACAAGCACAATTCCTGAATGGAGTTATTCGTGAGCAGCCTTGGGAGATCTTTCACTCCTATAGCATGCTGTTCCTCATGAGGGTTTTCGTCCTCAAGAAGCCATGGTTTTCCAGACTTTCCAGTCCAACCAACAAACCCTTATCAATTTTCTCCAAAACATGAATGTGCAAATGAGCTCACAAAAGGGCTTTTATATTTTCCTCCAATTCCCACGCCCAATTTGGCAATTTAAAATTATTTAATTTGATTTATTTCCCGCCTTAGATCTCCTTTAAGTTGGCGCCACTTTATAATATAAAATTATCATTTTAAACCTCCCTATAACTCATTATAAAGTCACTTAAAATATATATAAATAACGCATAAAGTTAAATATTTTAATTTAACTTTATTATTAACGTTTTTAAACTTAATACACAAAACCATGATAAATGCCAAGATAACTCCCTGGTAAGAAACCACCAACTTTTCTGATATAGAAATACTGCCAATTGACCAAGATGCTACCCCCCTGTGACTTATTCAAAATAGTATGGATAAAGTGTCTAAATCAAGCTTTGGAAGGCACACATCATTAACCTTGGAAACACTGAGCTGGGAAACACCAATTGAGTACAAATGGTTGACTGACCAGTCACAACCGCCCTTAGAGGGGCCCCTTAACCATCTTGTTAGTCCACGGGGACCAAGTGATAGACTAACCTCAATAATTGATGACTGCATAGGAAAAGGGGACATTACAGTCTGCCATCCCTAAGATTGCTTGTCCCCAAGCAATCCTCACCTGAACACTCTGACTAGTCACTTGAATATTGGGATCCCAAATAAGCCTATAGAATGCTCTACCAACACCCCTCTGCATCAACTGGATACTGATAAAGCTAAATTCAACAACTTTGTTAGTCACTCCAAATATGAAGCAACCTGCCAAGCATAGAAATTATTGGATCCCACAACCAAATTGGATGTCCTCCATACTCAATATCTACAAACTTCCACTATGCCATTCTGATATAACCATTATTGTGCCAAGAGTGGTGAAGTGACTCATCAGGACCCAAACAAAATGATGTGCCAAGCATGTCACCACCTGGATACCAAACCATCACATCCCCACTTCTGCCAAACATGAGAAGATGGAAGTATCTCAAGGTGCTCGCAACACAAAACAATTCTCCAACTTCTGTAGGTCTCTCATGGATGTGAAGAGTAGCCATCACAGGTGCTAGAAAATGCATAACAACTCCTCCTAGGTTGTTGTTATGGAACAAATCAGCAACCTCAGGACTGAAAATCCGACCTATGGGGATGCAAATGATACCGCCAAGGTCATAGGGTGATAGAGTATCAACCCTATGCCGCTCTCCCATGATGAGGAGATGATGCAACTCTCCTCCAAACTCATGAACAATTGCTGTTCTCCAAAATTTATGAGAGTAATCCTTGTCCCATGAAGTAGGACATCCATCTCCTATCAAATTATGGAGTAAAGCTCCATCATTGCGGGTTGGAACACCAATGCCATCATGCTCACTAGGATCATAGCTCCACTGGAACTTCATTCCTCCAAGTGTATGCCCCTCAAGGGTAAGTTCCTCCACTGAAGATCCCTGAAAGTAAGGAAGTTGCAAACTCTACCCAAGAGTCATCTGCATGATGGGACTCCGATTCCTGTACTCGTATACACCCATCTGAAGGAAACAAAGTAGGAGACTTGTAGGTTTTGGTTCCATCTTCTAAAAAATGGAAACACATCATACTTGAGTGGATTATATAATCCCTGAGCCAACACACATCTACGCATCATCAAATCATCCGTGTGCGGGATGAAAGAAAAATGATGAACACTCCTTACTATGCAGCCAAGGTGAAATTCACCCACTTGTGCTAGTGGAAGACTTGAATAGTCATTAGAAATCCATGTCTCATCATTCTCATCGCACGAATCGGGAGGTGGCTCACATCTCCGATTATGAAGGGCAGATTTGGTATTGGCTCTGTAAGTCCCCTCTGCAAACTTGATGGCTAAGTCCCTATCTGAGAGCAAATGGAGGTATTCTGATTTCATTTCGTCTAGGGCGTATTTGATAGTTTGCAAACTTGATATAGAAGTTCCAACTACTACCCCTTTTTGCCTTTCTTCCAATTGAGCTGACCACAAGAGGTACTCAACAAACTTGTGCGTGTTGTCAAAGCGAGTTAAGGTTTGAACAACCTTATCTTCAGTGACTTGCAACTGCTCCTTTAGTTCCTGTGACTTAGTAGGCTCATGTCTACGATCAGCCTCAACCAATACATTTATTGGTTTGCTGACATGTGTATGAGACATGCTCCCACTAGATGATGCCCTACAATCCTCATATGAATTGAATGGAATAACGTTACAATCCAACACACTAGTCTCACTAGAATCCGCTTCCTCATCACAAGACCCACCAATAGCAATCTCTACTTCACCAATGTAGAGACTTGTGCCCCTGTCACTAGTGGATGCATGCACTTCACTGTTGGCTGTTCCACAAGGTGTATGCTTAACCAACTCTTTCATATCTTTGTCTTGAGCCTTCAATTGATTCTCCCACAAAGCTGATTCATGATCTCCATGATGCAAGGTGTGTGTATACTTGAAAATTTCAAAATCATACCTGTCCTCAATCCCATGCAAATTTGAAAGCTCCTCGTGCTTGACCATCATGAGAGGTTCTTCCCTCAAACCATGAGTACGACTACCATCCTCAGGTGCTATGGCTGCCCTAGAAGATTGAATTTCTGTTGTGGATGATGGTGATTGAGCCAAACTCAATTCCTCACAAAGATCATTAATTTGAATTTCTGATCCTTGAAGGGCCATCTGAGTGCTCTTCAAAGAATCTTTGGTAACCTCAAGCTCATAGGAAAGCTTGTCAACCTCCTCTTCTTTCCCTTTCAGCGCATCAAAATAGATCTCACCAAGCATGAGAAGGTGATTTCTTTCGGAGAGTAGCTGTAGGTAATTTGACTTCATTACCACTAATGCTTCTCTAAGTGCCTGTGAATCTAAAAGGGAGAGTTCTCCATCAAGGTCCATACATATCCTTGAAGACCTCCAACAACATTTTGCCATCAACTCATGGGTGTAATCAAAATGTTTAATGGTTGCAATAATTTGGTCTTCATTTACCTTCAACTGTCCTGCCAATTGATAGGACTCTTGAGACCTATCAACCCCATACAATTTTTTTGATTTATAATCAGCATCATGCAACACTAAATCAGATTTGTTTTCAAGGTTAATATCAACACCATCAATGCTCTTAATGCTATCCTTCATGCACAATTGTGTAGATGAAGTTGGAATAACACTATGGTCAAAAGTAGATCCACCCCAAGCAGGATCCACGTCATATGTAGGGACCATCATGTTAATGTTTTGAGCAGCTTCGGGTTCATCCTTCCAGCCACGAGTGAAGACATAATAAATGTAGCCTATCGGCTATTTATAAGAGTCATCTATTTTGAGCGCCTCTCTTGGCAACATTACGATTTCACTTGAGGCCGACATTCTTTATGATTTGAAATTAATATTGTATTCTGGCCGACATTCTTTATGATTTGTAATTAATACTTATTCTGGCCGACCTTATGATATGAAGAGGTGCGACCTCTCTAATTTGTATATATATAAGGTTCATCCTTCCTTTGTAAAAATCATCAAGAAAGTGCGAATTACCTTCAAGTGCGAATTTCTTCTAAGAGCGAATTTGTTCAAGGATCAAGTCAAGTGCGAACTTCTTCTAGTGACAAGTGCGAACTTCTTCTTGTGTCAAATGCGAATCTTCTTCAAGTGCTGAGTTCGAAGTTTATCTAATGTTGAGTTGCGAATATTCTTGAAGGTCAGAATTATACTGTCTGAAGCGCAGGTCTGTATCTGTTCTTTGTATCTGGTGAAGGTACAGATTTTTGGCCTTGTGTTCGGCCTCATTGTAAAGTGAATTGTTGCCATTGCTTATATAAATAAGAGAGATCTTTGTTGCTGGGTTTTTCTCCCTCAAGAGGAGGGTTTTCCTAGGGTATCTGCTGTGTTATTTTGTCTGTTTTTGAATTATTTTTCTGTGCACATAATCTGTTCACTTAAAATTTACATGGTATCATAGCGGGTTTGAGAGGATCGTGATCAGATTATTGCATTCAGCTTATCCTAATTGTTCACTTTGTCAAGATGGTGAATGGTTTGAAGGTTGAGGATAGACTCGAAGGTGCATCCAATTTCACATCATGGAGATTCAGGATCATGCTTGCCCTGCGTGAAAATGACTTGGGTGAGCTCGTGGAGTCTAGCATTTCTGAACCTGAGGAGGAAGAAGAAAAGTTATAGTGACTGAAGAAAGACATTAAAGCAATGAAGATATTGGTTGATTCCGTAAAGGATCACATTGTTCCTATCATCTCTAAGTTGAAGACAGCGAGAGATATGCTCAAGACCTTGGAAGAGATGTACGAAATCAACAATATCAGTCGGGCACTTGCGCTGAAGCATCAACTTCATCATGTGAAGATGGCAAAAGGTGAATCAGTGATTGCATACTTTATGAGGATTGCGGATTTGAGAGGTCAGCTCTCTACAATTGGACATATGGTTGATGACAAGGATCTGACTATGCTTGCTCTAAATGGGCTGCCTTTGTCTTGGGAATCATACATTCAGGGAATCAGTGCAAGGTCAAAATTGCCCAAGTTTGATCGCCTAAGATCTGATTGCATTCAAGAGGAATCAAGGTTGGTGGCAAGAGGCGTTGGTCAAAGTTCAAAGAATGAAGATATTCATGTTCTCGCCTCCCATACTTCAAAGAAGAAAGGAAAAGATGGAAGGAAAGGATTCTTCAAGAGGAATCGGGACAAGGGAAATGATGATGCTCCACCATTCAAGAAGAAGAGGGATATGTCCAAGATTCAATGCTTTAGGTGTGATAAGTTTGGGCACCAAGTATTGTCCAATAGACCTAAGCAAGAAAGCCACCGTTGCAGATGTTGATGATGCCTCTTCTCAAAAGGATTCAAGTGAATATTTGTTCTATTCGCATTATCAAGCGGTGTGCCTTGACACCAACACTTGGATAATCGACAGCTGGTGCTTCTCGTCATTACACAAGGAGCACTTATCAAGTTTGGTGGAAAAGGAGTCTTCGAACAAGTCATCATTGGAGATGATGCTAGCTACTCAGTAAAGGAATTGGGACCTCTACACTTCATTTGGATTCCGGCATATCGCTTCAATTGGGTAATTCCTTTATGTTCCCGGAATCAAGCGCAATCTTATTTCTATTCAGCTTTGGAAGATAAAGGATATCAAGTTGCCTTCTCCAAAGGAAAAGTTCTAGTGTGGATGCAGAACTCTAGCTTCAAGGATGCTCAAGTAATTGGAGTTAGACATGATAACCTCTACAAGGTTTGCTCACGTTCTCTTCAAGCCTTGGTTCATGACTCTTCAAGTCTTTGTGATCTTTGGCATCGGAGATTGGCTCACTTACACTTCCGAGCCCTACCTATTATGGAGAAGATGGTGACGGGCCTTCCTAAATTCAACCAGGAGCACGAAGGCACATGCAAGGGCTGCGCATTAGGTAAGAATATAAAAGCCCCTTTTCATAGTAGAGAAAATAGATCTAAGTGTATTTTAGACCTAATTCATTCTGATTTATGTGGTCCTATGTCTGTTCCTTTTTCGAGTAGTTTTTTGTATTATGTTCTTTTCATTGATGATCACTCTAGGAAGACTTGGATTTATTTTTTGAAATCTAAAGAATCTGAGGAAGTATTGGATAGGTTTAAAGAGTTTAAAGCCTTGGTAGAAAATCTTTCTGGTAGAAGAATTAAAGTCCTTAGATCTGACAATGGTGGAGAATACACCTCTGGTAGTTTTCGGAATTTTTGTATTGATGCAGGGATTAAGAGGGAGTTCTGTGTTCCCTATAATCCTCAACAAAACGGTGTTGCAGAAAGAAAGAACAGAACGATTGTGGAACCAGCGAAGGCCATGATCCATGATCAAGATTTGCAAACATTCCTATGGGCAGAAGCATCCAGGACAATTGTGTATGTTCAGAACAAAAGTCCTCATAAGATCTTGGAAAATATGACTCCAGAAGAAGCCTTTACAGGGAAGAAGCCTGAAGTCAATCATTTGAGGATCTTTGGAAGTCCTGTCTATATTCATGTTCCCAAGGAAAAGAGAACCAAATTGGAGCCTTTTGGCAAGAAGGGAATATTTGTGGGCTACAGTGAGACATCAAAAGCTTACAGAATTTACATTCCAGGTCAGAAGTTGATCGAGATTAGTAGGGATGTCACTTTCGAGGAAGATGTTGCATTTAGAAGATCCAGGGGGATTCATATGGAGATTGATAATGAAGAGTCTCCTCAGGATATGGAAGTTGACCATACTCCTGAGATTCAGAGGGAGTCTTCAGAACCAAAAGAAGACCCTGATCCTGTTGAACCCTTGGAACCTACTGATGGGCCTACTGACATTGTTATTGGAAGAAAGAGACCTCTATGGGCCAGTCGCACTATGTAAGAGGCTGAAAGTTTTGCAGCTCCTAGAGGCATATTCAGAGAAAGCAAAAAGCCACATAAGTTCTCCAGTTATGTTGCCTTGATGAGTCAGATTATAGAATCCGAGCCTACCTGTGTTGAGGAAGCATCTAGTCATCAAGTTTGGAGAGATGCTATGACAGAGGAGTATCAGTCAATTCTCAAAAATGATGTTTGGGATATTGTTCCTAGACCCGAGGGCAAGTCTGTGGTATCTTCTAAATGGCTATTCAAGATTAAGCATGCTGCAGATGGAAGCATTGAGAAGTACAAGGCAAGATTTGTGGCTCGTGGGTTCTCTTAGAAAGAGGGAGTTGATTATGATGAGACTTTTGCTCCTGTTGCTCGCTACACTTCAGTCAGAACCATCATTGCTATTGTTGCATCTAGAGGATGGAAGATTCATCAGATGGATGTGAAGACAACTTTTCTCAATGGAGTGATTGAGGAGGAGGTTTACATAGAGCAACCTGATGGATTTGAGATTCATGGGAAGGAGTCACATGTTTGTAAGCTGAAGAAGGCCTTGTATGGTCTTAAGCAGGCTCCTCGTGCATGGTACAAAAGGATTGATCGGTACCTGTCAAGTTTGGGCTTCTTAAAGAATGATGCTGATTCAAATCTCTACTTCAAGGTAATCAATGGTGATGCATTAATTTTGGTTTTATATGTTGATGATCTAATCCTTACTGGAGAAGATCACCTGATTCTTGAATGTAAGAAGGATTTAACTTCTGAATTTGAGATGAAGGACCTTGGGCTCATGCATTACTTCCTTGGCTTAAAGTCTGGCAGAAAACAGATGGTATGATTCTAAGTCAAGGGAAGTACACCATTGATATACTTAAGAGATTTGGCATGATGGATTGCAAATCCATGTCTACACCTATGGAGACCAATCTTCATAAATTGAAGGAGGCTGAGCTAGTTCAGATTTGGTGGATCCCACATTGTACAGACAATTGATTGGATCCTTGATGTATCTAGTTAACACTAGACCTAATATTTGCTATGCAGTAGTGCACTTAGCCAGTTTATGTGTGATCCGAGACAGAATACATCTTGTTGCAGCTAAACATATCCTGAGATACTTGCGTGGCACAGTTGGATATGGGTTGAGTATACTTGATGCACTTGGAGTTACATGGTTTCACCGATTCGATTGGGCAGTTGTGTCACAATCGAGCACCCACTGTTGTTGCTTCATTTGGGATCTGCTATGATTTCTGGTGCAGCAGAAGCAGTCATCTGTAGCATTGAGTACAGCAGAGGCCGAGTACATTGCAGCTTGTATGGCAACTCGGGAAGCAGTGTGGCTTCGTAAGCTCCTTGCAGGATTGTTTGGACAATCAATGGAGCCCACTATCATTCATTGTGATAATCAGAGTTTTGTGAAGCTTTCTGTCAATCCTGTGTTTCATGACAGAACCAAGCATGTTGAAATCAAGTACCACTATATCAGAGATATGGTACTGAGGAAGGCTGTATAGTTAAGGTACATCAGCACTGATGAGCAGACGGCAAATATTCTCACCAAGCCTCTCACCAGGATAAAGTTTGAGTACTTCCGAGATAAGCTTGGTATGGTGGAGAATTCAGCCTTGACTGAGTAAGAGTCTCAGTATCAGTGTAGCCTTGTTAATACATTTTCTTCTGAGACGGAAGAATTTGAGGTGCAAGTCCTTGTTAATACATTTTCTTCTGAGACGGAAGAATTTGAGGTGCAAGTCCTTGTTAATACATTTTCTTCTGAGACGGAAGAATTTGAGGTGCAAGTCCTTGTTAATGCATTTTCCTTTGAGACGGAGGAATTTGAGGTGTAAGCCCTTGTTTCCACCCTCTGAGCTTGAGTCATGGTGGATGTCATGTGTGAGACTCCATGACATATCTTGTACTTGTGAATGTCACGTTGAGGTGACAACATCACGCAAGTGATGAACATTTGTACACACCATAGCATGGTTGTTGCCTTTATGGTGGATATCGTATTGAGGCGATTTCTAACATCATGTTGATTTGTCTTGAGTAGCTGGAAGTTCTCTCCCTAGCTGAGAGGGAGTGTTAATGTTTTGAGCAGCTTCGGGTTCATCCTTCCAGCCACGAGTGAAGACATAATAAATGTAGCCTATCGGCTATTTATAAGTCATCTATTTTGAGCGCCTCTCTTGGCAACATTACGATTTCACTTGAGGCCGACATTCTTTATGATTTGAAATTAATATTGTATTCTGGCCGACATTCTTTATGATTTGTAATTAATACTTATTTTGGCCGACCTTATGATATGAAGAGGTGTGACCTCTCTAATTTGTATATATATAAGGTTCATCCTTCCTTTGTAAAAATCATCAAGAAAGTCCGAATTACCTTCAAGTGCGAATTTCTTCTAAGAGCGAATTTGTTCAAGGATCAAGTCAAGTGCGAACTTCTTCTAGTGACAAGTGCGAACTTCTTCTTGTGTCAAATGCGAATCTTCTTCAAGTGCTGAGTTCAAAGTTTATCTAATGCTGAGTTGCGAATATTCTTGAAGGTCAGAATTATACTGTCTGAAGCGCAGGTCTGTATCTGTTCTTTGTATCTGGTGAAGGTACAGATTTTTGGCCTTGTGTTCGGCCTCATTGTAAAGTGAATTGTTGCCACTGCTTATATAAATAAGAGAGATCTTTGTTGCTGGGTTTTTCTCCCTCAAGAGGAGGGTTTTCCCAGGGTATCTGCTGTGTTATTTTGTCTGTTTTTGAATTATTTTTCTGTGCACATAATCTGTTCACTTAAAATTTACACATCACACCCGGATCCCACGAGCTAAAATGCTGTTTGCTCTGTTCAGGGAAAATGTGATCACTGTACTCCTCATGATTGGTTGCCTTTGTGAATAAATCACTCTTCAACTCCCTAGTACTGGCACCATGATAGTCATTCCCCTCCATATCCTACAATGTCAAGTAGCTCTCATCCAAACCTCTTTGTTCACCACATACTGAATTTTCTGAATTGCCATCATTGGTGTGAAAACATCCATCTCAAGGACACCCAAACTACAATTTGATGCCTTGCCAAAGTGAGATAAGGGTGATGAAACGATGCTAGGCTCAAATAGAGGATTATCATATTGAAATCCAATTTTGTTACCTGTTGTAACACCTTTCCCATTGCTGAAAATTGCACTTTCAAGTGAAAATTGCTCCTTGGATGTGGCTGCAATAGATGACTGATATTCTGATTTGCTTTCCTCATTGCCTGTCTCTGCATCCTGACCAATGCAACACTGTTGTTCAAGCCTTTCAGGAACACCTGTAAGCTGCAGTCACAAACAAGTGCTTCTTCCTTCTCTAACCCTTCGTCAATGGTAACTCCTGATTTTTCTTTCATTATTCTTCTAATGTACTTCACCAAGCCCATTTTTCCAGGTTTCAAGGTTAAAACTAAACTCAAGAAATCATCAAAGGAAACTTGTTTTTCGAACCCATTTGGCATACTTTGATATTCTTCAAAAAGTTGAAAAGCTTCCTGTTCATAACTCCTCTTGATCTGATCTTCAACTCTACTGAAATCCATTGTCATAACTTTGAATATTACTAAATCACCCAACAGGATGGCAAGATCTTGGGCTCTAATACCATTGTAATGTCCCACTCCAGTTGGAACAAGACTTTTTCCGATTATCTCAGTTTGACATATGTAAACATTTTGTCAAACATATAACATAGTATTGCATAGAGATTATCACAATGTTCATATGAAATACATCAACAATACATTACATTCATCACACCAAGATTCTCATTCATATTCAGATTGCATAAGTCTGAGGTACAAAATATATAAAATATTGCAAGCTACAGCCAACACTGCACACAAAAGATTATATACTGAAATGAGTAGATTTATACATTCATAACCCCTGACCTGGCACCTAGATATCTCCACGCCAACAATAGTTGCAGACTGGTAACCCACATGAGGAGGCTGCAGTCAAATGTGAAGACTGACGGCCTCAATGAACAGCTGCTAAAACTAAAAGAGTTTTAGAGGGACGGCTGCAGCAACAATGGTGCCTCTATCAATCTCATGCCTGTATGCAAACCTACGACCTGCCTTTATGCCCACGACCCCTGAAATACCCTTACGCCTCACTCAAAGGAAGTGTGATAGCTGCGTAGAGAAAACAATATTGAGAAATACCATAGCCCAGCCTCAATGTGGCGTTGAATATCCTTAATCAGCAATGCAAACGCCCAACCAAGTATGAAGACAATGAACACACCCAACTCAATGTATGCAGCAGGTAAACCCTTCAAATCTCACGCCCAGGCCATATAGATACAACAATAACTATCTTGAAACCATATGCCCATACTCATGCGTTTTCAGTATATTCATCAACAGTTTTAAATGCCTTCATGTCCATTGCCCAACAACAAGAATGAATCAGTGCAAATGATATACTCAAACTAATATGAAGAAATGATAATTTGATATTCAAACCCTTAACAACTGATCAAATAATTTTTGAAGCACAAGCACAACCCCTAAATGGAGTTATCTGTGAGCAGCCTTGGGAGATCTTTCACTCGTGTAACATGTTGTTCCTCATGAGGGTTTTCGTCTTCAAGAAGCTATGGTTTTCCGGACTTTCCAGTCCAACCAAAAAACCCTTATCAATTTTCTGCAAAACATGAATGTGCAAATGAGCTCACTAAAGGGATTTAATATTTCCCTCCAATTCCCATGGCCAAGTTGGCAATTTAAAATTATTTAATTTAATTTATTTCCCACCTTATATCTCCTTTAAGTTGGCACCACTTTATAATATAAAATTATCATTTTAAATCTCCTTATAACTCCTTATTATAAAGTCACTTAATATATATATATATATATATATATATATATACACTAAGTTGCCAAATTGGGTACAGGCATAGGTACGGGTATGTGGATACGGTACGTCGGTATGACAATTTTTTGGGGTGGGGGGGGGCGGGAGGGGGGTTGGGTACGGAATCGGGTACGTTCGTATAAAATATAATAAAATATTCAAATATATATATATATATATATATATATATTAATTATATTTAAAGTTTAACATATTTTGAATATTCTATAATCTATATTATTAATATTAATAATACTATTATTATTTATACAAATTATAATCTATATACTATTAGTCTATTAATAATATTAATAATAATATTATATATTATTATAGCCTAAGACTCTAATACTATAAGTCTATTATTCTATAATCTATATTATTAATAATATATATATTATTATTAATTTTAAATTTCTAATACAATCTAACTATAATATATATTATTAATAATCTAATACTATTAGTTGATTATTATGATATTATTATAATCTATCATATAACCTAAAAAAATGAAATGTAGATAAAGTTGCCCTTGAACGCGCACTCACCAACAACGCTCTACGCCCAGGCAGGAACGATGCTGCGGCTCAGCAAAATGAAACATGGCGGCGGCAGATTTTAGGATTTATTTTATTTTGCAAGGTAAATCGTGCAAAATTGGTTTGGAATCGGTCCAAAAACTCCATGTCATGCTCTGAAATGCTTGGAATTGACGGGCTTATGACAAAATTGTTTCGAGGGCACAAATTCCGATTCCAGATGGTACCCACAGCGATTCGAACTTGTATCCGATTCAGAATTGGGTACGATGGCAGGAACCTAGCGATTCAGCTACCTAGTATATATATAATGCATAAAGTTAAATATTTTAATTTAAGTTTATTATTAACCAGTGTACCACGGGGACGCGTTTCCCCCAAAAAATGACCCGTTTTGGAAACGGGGACGTCCCGGGGACGGGGGGACGGGTACTTGGCTTCCCCCGTCGTCCCGCCACCGCCACCAGAGCTCCGCCGGAGACGGGGAGACGTCTCCACGTCTCCTGGGGAGACGCCTAGGCGTTTCTCGGGAGGCTGGGAAACGCCTAGCCGTCTCCCGTCTTGAGACGCGTCAATGGACGCATAAAACAAAATTTAACTTAAATTTTTAATTTATATGTATTTTGTTGTTGCCCTAATTTGGCGTGGGCCCCACCCCTTCCTCTAAAACAACACAAAACAATGAAAACATTAAGATTTGATCATTTCAATCACATTTACAAAGAGTCAAAGACTGATTTTTTTTTGCAGCCAGCTGAAGAAGAAGAAAAACAGTGAAGAAGTCTGATTGAAGGGGTGAAAATAAAGATTGCAAGTGTGATAGGAGTGAGAAGGAGCAAGAAGAAGAGGAGGAAGAGGATTCTACTTCATTTTGGAGAGATTTTTCAAGCACAAGGTAGGGTTTTTGAAGTTTTTTTCAAATTTCTTGTTGTTTTTCAAGTTTTTGTTTTAAAATTTATTTTCTTAGTTTAAACTTGTTTTCTTTTTTTCTTATTCATCTCAAAGACTCAAAATCAGATTTGATGTTGAATCTTGAGAGCAAAATGATGAAGATGAATGAATCATTCATCATTTTGCCCTCAAGATTCAACATCAATTTTTTTATTTTAAAATTTTAATATTAAAGTTTAAAGTTAAAGTGTAAACAGCTTGCTTTTTTAAATTTTTTTCCTCAGATCCTTTCTATTTCTCAAATACTATTAGTTATTACTTATTTATATTGCTTATAGAGCTTGCTTTTTTTTCCTCATATCCTTTCTATTTCTCAAATCCTTTTTATTTTCTAATTTCTATTTGCAAACTGCAAAGTAAAATTTCAAATTTGTTAACTTATTACTTATTAGTTATTTCAATTTTCAATGTTCATTGTTTCAATTTGTTAAAGTAGGCTGATTTTATTTTAATTTTGTGAAATGCAGTGTCACTTTCACGATGAGCACCCAAGACATGAGTGGGGATGACATGGAAATTCACTCTCATAGTGAACATGATTCAGATTTTGAACCTGAGAATGAGGGGGATGACCATGGGGCTGATCCTGCAGCCCAATCTAGTTCCATGGCGAGTGCACCAGCTAGTACAGGTTGCCCTTCAGAAACTTTGGCAGAGTTTGCTAGGGGTCATTTTGATCCGAAGTCTCCTCTCAAACAGTTTGCTACAAGAATACAAAGCACATCAAGTTCAGGTGGGGGAACAAGGAAGTGGAAGTGCAACATTTGTCATATGGAATGGTTTGGTAGCATCACTCGAGTGAATGCACACTTTCTTTTTTGGACAGGAAAAGGTGTGGAGCCTTGTAAGTTTTTGAAGGAGGCTAAAAATATAAAATATAGAATGGAGTTTAACAAGCTTTGGGGCATTCCAGAGGACACAAATATTTCAGTCCCTACTACTTTGACTGCTAGGGCAGCCCTTCAGCAAATCCAGCATGCATCAGTGCCACATACTTTTCAGACGGGAGGAATGATGTTTGGATCTTCATCCACTTCCACTTCTAGTGTCGCCAGGGGGACAGCCACAGGGAAACGCAAGTTGCAGACATCACAAAGTAACCCCATAGCTACTATGTTTAATGTGCAGTTGAGAGATGAGATAGATGAATCCATTGGCAAGTTCTTTTTTGCCAATGGAATTCAAGAACTTGCCAATGGAATTCCATTTCATGTTACACGGTCTCCTTATTATAGGGAGATGATGGCTATGGTGGCTAAGGGAGGAACATCATATGTGCCACCAGGTGAGACAAAAATGAGGACCTCGATCTTGGATAAGTGTTATTCCAAGATCAATATTTTGATGGAGAAGGTGAAGGCATGTTGGGTGGCATCTGGGTGCAGTATAGTTATGGATGGGTGGACGGACATTAGCCATCGTCCACTCATCAACATCATGGTCACATGTGCAGAGGGACCATACTTCCTTAGAGCAGTTGATTGTACAGGGCATCACAAAGATGCTGATTTTCAGTTTCATCTCCTCAGGGAGGCTATTGAGGAGGTTGGGCCACAAAATGTGGTCCAAGTAATCACAGATGCAGCCCATGTGTGTAAAGCAGCAGGGAAACTCATTGAGGCAGCCTATAGACATATTTGGTGGACCCCATGTTGTGTGCATGCCATGAACAATGCACTCAAGGACATGGGGAAGATTGATTGGATTAGAGGAGTGGTCACTGATGCGAGAGATGTGCAGATGTTTATCTGCAACCACCACACTTCCCATGCACTCTTCAGGACCTTCGCGAAGAAGGAGTTCTTGAAACCGGTGGAGACCCGATATGCATCATATTTCATTCTCTTGGAGAGAATGATTGAGTTGCAAGAGGCATTGCAAGTCATGGTTATGACTAATGAGTGGAATAGGTGGGCCGAGGCCAAGACAGCACAGGGGAGAAGGGTGAAGGAGATAGTGAAGAGTGATGTGTTTTGGACTGATGCGAAATACATTGTCTCCATCATTTCTCCAGTATTCCAGGTTATCAGATATGGGGATGGGGATGCACCTAACCTTGGAGAGGTGTATGAGTGCATCGACTCTATGCTTGACCAGATGAGGGCTGCTGTGCAAGTGAAGGACCCCTCTCTAGCATTCTACAATGAGCACATCCGGCCAATCATTCAGCGCAGATGGGACAAGTTGAACACTCCTTTGCATATGGCTGCCTTTGCCTTGAATCCTAAGTGGTACATGGCTAGACCAGGTAGAGTGACACCGATTCAGGATGATGAGGTGAAGGCAGGTTTCTTTAGGTGCATAGAGAAGATGTATGATTCTACAGATGCCAGCACAATTCGCACTGAGTGGACCAGATTTGCCACTCTTAGAGGCTATTCAGATGCAGCAAAGGTGGATATAGTTTCTATGGCACAGGAGGACCCACTTTTGTGGTGGAATTGTCATGGTTCGAAATCTTTGACCACCACTCTAGCTATTCGTCTGCTATCCCAGGTTTCCAGTTCTTCAGCTGCTGAGAGGAACTGGTCTACATATAGCTTCATCCACTCTCTTAAGAGGAACAGACTTACCTCTAAGAGAGCAGAGAAGCTTGTGGCTGTACACAGTGCTTTGCGTCTCATGGACCGCAAGACAATTGTGTACAAGGAGAGTCCAGCGGCACGATGGGATGTGGAGCCAGAGGAGCCTTCACAGATTGATGAGGATGATCCTACCACTTCAGATGCAGGGCTGGTTGGTGTGAGCTTGAGGGATCTTGACCATGTGGAGTCCAGCAGTTCCAGTGATGGGGAGTTTGGAGATGATTAGAGGCCTCCATTCACTACATTTTGAGTTTCGACATTTTGGCATTTTGTCTTTTCAGTTTTCATTTTGTAATGCTACTTATTGTAATGAACTAATGATGAATCATGTAATCAATTAATCATCTTTATAGACTTTGTCATATCATCATATCTCATATGACATCAGATATTTATATTTGGGGATATAAATTTATAATAGAAATCTCCAATTTGACAATTTCATTTGTCAAATTTTATTTAGCAATTAGCATTCAAATATCTTCGTATTTAGATTTAGTATTTCAAATTTTGCCATGTTATAATTTTAAATTTTAGTATTTTACTAATTTCCTATAGTTTCATTTGAAATGTAATTCTTATACTGCTATACTATTATACATCTTTTCAAAACTAGTTTTTCAAGTACTATAAGTATATGTATAACTATATCAGCGCCACCCCCCCGCCGCCGTCCCCCCGCCGTCTCCCTGCCGTCCCCAAACTAAGGCCCTTTGTCCCCCCGTCTCCGAAACGCGTTTCCCCGTCCCCCCGTTTCCCCGTCCCCCAGGCCCGTGGAACACTGTTATTAACGTTATTTAAACTTAATACACATGACCCTGACAAATGTAAAGATAACTCCATGGTAAGAAACCACCAACTTTCTTGATATAGAAATATTGCCAATTGACCAGGACGTTGATCCCCTGTGACTTACTAAAAATAGTATGGACAATGTGCCCAAATCAAGCTACAAAAGGCACACAACAATAACCTTGGAAACACTGAGCTGGGAAACACCAATTGAGCACAAATGGTTGATTGATCAGTCACAACTGCCCTCAGAGGGGCCCCTTAACTATCTTGTTAGTCCATGGGGACCAAGTGATGGACTAACCTCAATAATTGATGACTGCCTAGGAAAAGGGGACATTACAATTATATAGACCAGCATGAGATTGTTGGGTTTTAAGATATGGTTGGGGTTTGTTGTTTGAAATGAGATAATAGATTTACTAAAATTTCCAAGAAATTGAGCATGGGATCTATAGGTAAGATACATATGTAAGGTTTGTGGGTTGAGCTGAACACACTTCCTGTTTCAATAATTTAGCATGTGACAAATGTAGCTTAATTCTAATTTCAGGACAAAACAAAAGGAAAGAGATAGGATTTAGGGAATGAGCATGGGGTTTAGGCTTCAAGATAAGTCTTGGGTTTTTTTTGGATACCAACTGACAGATTTCCTAATATTTAAGAAACATTGAGAAAGGGGTGTATGTTGAGGATATATGCATTGGTTTGTGAGTTGATATGAATGAACTTCTACAAATTACCAACATAATAAGAATAGGATTTAAGCCACTTGGGTAGGATCATATATTAGTAGGCTGAGGTTGACTTGGCATGTACTTGGGAAGACTGAGAATGCAAAGTTGACTTGAGCTAGGATGAAACTTTACACCAAGACTCAGCAATGGACAAGACGAATTAGAAAAGTATTAAGATATAGGAAATCTCACAAAATAGAGTTTTCCAATTGGATTTGGGTGAAAATTTAAATATCTAAACTAAAGCTTCGAGTTGAAAACAGTTGCCAAGGTTGGCTGAGTTACATTGTGTTTGCCAAGTGTTTGTTGAGTCATGACGTGTTCGCAGATTTTTTGGTGGATTTGCATGATGTTTGACTAGTCTCACCAACTTTGATCCTTTCTTGGCTCCCAGGTCCTTTGAACTTGTTTTGCTTGACTTGGACTCAGACTTATGGGTCCTGCTAATGTTTGGCATGGCCCAGATTGTATATATAGTTTTGGAGTGTCTTGGTTCATGTGAACTAGTAGTTTTGCTAAAAAATTTCAAAACATTGAACTAGTGTGAAGGAGTGATTAAGGTTTGTGAGTTGAGAATGAGATGAATAAGCTTCCTAAAATATACTTAAAATTGAGTATGGGTTTAGGTCCCTAAGGTTAAAATACTCCTGGGGTTTTGATGTTGAGATGAACTTGATCAAATTTTTAAAAAATATTTTTAAAGTTCTCATTTGCTGAATTTTCAAAGTTTTCTGCTTGTTTGGTTTTCCACTTTCCCAAATCTTTTCATTGATCATTTAGACTATTTATGAACTGTTCTGGATAAAGAGATAAAAAAATTGAGTGTCAGGTTTAATGATATGATATATGATTAGATCTTTGGTTTAGGGTAGGGTTAAGATATGGCTGGGGTTTGGGGTTTGATATGAGTGAAGTAGTGGATTTACTGAAATTTTCATAAATTGAGCACAGGGTTTTAGATGTAAGATTTGCCTAGGGTTTTTGGGTTGAGTTGAGTTAACATCTTAATTCAAAAAGTTTGATAATTTGGCTTAGATCCTTGGGTAACTTATGACTATGGTTTGTGGGTTGATGCGAATTAATAAACATCAATCTTTCCTCAGAAATGACAGTTGTTTCTTAATCTTTGGTTTTTGTGTAGACACAAGGGATAAAATTTGCTAAAATTTTCATGACATTAAGTTTGGGTTTAAAATATGCCAAGCTTTTGTAGTTTTGGCTAAACTAACTTACTAATTCAAGAACATGAGAATTTGGTTTAGACTTTAGACCTTTTAAATGGCCAGGGTTCGTGGGTACATTTAAATGAATTAGAGTTGCATGGAAATGGATATGATATTGGATACAGATTTGGTATCAGATATGGAATAGGTGAATTATCAAGAGCCCCCCGATATAGACATGGTTAGACACAACAATTATAAAAATTGCATATATTCCATTATTTATACATCTAAAGGCATAGAACGTAACATTAAAAATATGTATTTATATATGTTTTGAATCTTGATTTTTTTGTTTCAGTTTATGATGTTTATTTTGTTATATTATATTTGTATCTTAAGTGGTTTAAACTTTAAATATATATCTGTGAACATTTTTAAAAATATCGTTAAAAAAAATCGTTTTCTGATTTTTTTTCATAACCCCAAACCACAATAGGTGGCACCAAATGGTGTGGTACTGTATGTGGACATTCTGGATATTGAATAAGACCCAAACATAGGATTGCAAATGGATATGCCTTAATACAGTATCTGTGCCTTATCTGGGCATATTGTATCCATCCAGCATCCAGTATGTGGATATGCTTATCTAGGCAAGAGAGGGGATGTAACTGGCAACTCTGATATTAATGAACATTTTTTATTTGAAAACTTGAGCAAGGGTTTTAGGGCTAAGATTAGCATTCTAATTCAAGAACATAAGAATTTGGTTTAATTTTAGAATGGTTAGGGTTTGTGCTTTAGTACAATTTGATAATTTTTAATTTTTTTCTAAAACTTCACTGAGGGTTATTGGGCTAAGTTAGACTTGGGCTTTGAGATTTATGGTTTGAAAAATTCTAATATTTCAAGAAAAGAGCATGAGGTTGTGCTGTTATGTTAAATGCTTTTTTCATGTTTGTGTCTGATATGAACTAATAGATCTGCTGGATGAAAAATGAGCATGTGGTGTATCGTTAATAAATGCTCAGGGTTCAGGGTTTTAGTGTTGATGTGTAAAAACTTCAAGTTCTTTTCTAAAAAAGCTGAGCATCATACAAGGTAAAATATGCCTAGGTTTTGTAGGTTGAGATGAACAACCTCTATTTTTCTGAGATAAGAATGGAACTTTGGTAATTGGGGTTAAGTTCTTCCTGCAGGTTTCTGGATTGATATAAAACTGTGTTACCTGTTCACTCTCTTGCAGACCTGGATTTGGGTTTGATTTTTTCTGGATATAGGTAGGTGTTCAGTTTACTGTGGGTATGTTCTGCGTGCTGCATTTGCAGGAATGATTCTTGTGGGTACATCTACCCAGGTGAATCCAGATTGCAAATGCAGAACCCAGAACATAACCACAGAGAATTGATTGATTTTTCCATAATAAAGACAGTAACTGCATCTTCCTGCGTCTTTCATTCATGTATTTGAGATGATAAATTTGCTAGCTGCTATGGCACTGAAGACTAACAACATGTATTTGGTCCTGTTTTTATTTGTCTTGTTAGAACTCTTCTTGGTATCTATCTGAGCAAGCTGCAGCTTGGTAGCTGCATCTAATATTCCTGGGTGTATAAATAACAGGGATGGTAGGCATGAAAATACTTTTGGCAGCATTTGGTTTCAAACTTCATGTATCTCTTTCTGCGAATTAGAATGGAACTTAGAGATTTTCAAATTCTGGAACTCATTGAAGTTCATTACAAGTTCTATACCTCTTGAACTATGCAACAGTCTTCATAAGTAGCAGACCCTTCGTTTCTTCTTAAGAATTATTGCTGCATTCTAGTACTTCTCAGGACTTTATTTATATGAAGTTTTGCATTCTTAGATTCCGAGCTTTCTCTCTGCTCCTGCCAATGGTTGAGGATTTCACATTCTGCATGGGATATATATTTTTGGTTGTTTTGTTTATTATATGCATGATATGTGGTTATGTGAACTTAATTCCTGTTTTTAGGCTAAAATATGTATATATTTATGACATATATGTTTTTTGTATGGACAAACCTTAGCACACCCAACTCCCCTTTTTTTTTGGTACCATTGTAAGTTTGTAACCAAATCCCGGTACTTGAACTTGAACGCAAACCAGTAAGTTAGATATAAATTATATACTGATGGGTTTTACTAGAATTTTAGAACTGTTGAGCTTGGAGTTGAGTTTAAGCCATGTGCCTAGGGTTTGTGAGTTGAGATGAAATAACTTCTTAGACTAAGGCTATTTCTGGGTATTATCATTTGAGATGACTAATTTATTTCTTTTCTTTTTAGAAATACTTACTTTATTTCTTTGTACAGTTTTTGCTTTTTGGTCGGAAGCTAAGGGCAACTGTCCTTGCTAAATCTTCAAAATCACTGATTTGTTTGTTTTCCTGTCTCGATATTTTCTGTTTTGTATGAACTTAGGTAAAGGTATGCCTATGAAATTTGGTTTGGGATGATGAAAACTGATGAATTTAAAATAAAACGATTACAGGTTTTAGTACATCTAGGGTTTGTGTATTGAGATTAATAAGCTTCATAAATTTCCAAGCAAAAAGTGTATGGGCATCAATTCTTTAGTATGTTATGTTGTTCTTGATGTTTGTGGATTGTTATGAACTAACAAATTTTTCTTCTATTTTCAGAAAGTTGATGATGGGTTTCATGGTCAAAATATGTCAAGGGCTTGTGTCTTGAGATTATTGAATTTTCTAAAAGTTCCAAGAATGTATCCGTTGATTTCAGATTCCCAGGGGAATATGTAATGGCAGTTTATAGGTTTATAAGGTTTTAACTTTGTGGGTTAAAATTTAAAATCAATAAAACTCCCACAAATTCTCCTTAAAAATGTAAAGGAGGAGACTAGAATATGATGTTCTTGGAGTTTTTGGATTGAGATGAACTGATAAATTTGCAATTCTTTTGCAAAGATTGAGCATGAGATTTAGGATTATGATATGCCAGGGTTTGTGGGTTCAGATAAACAATTTTTTAATTCCCAAAGAATGACCATGTGGTTTAGAATCACAATGTTAATAATATTTCTTGTGGTTTTGTTTTAATGTGAACTAATGGATTTAGCAAAATATTCAAAAAATTGACCACAGGACTTAGATACAAAATAATCCCAAGTTTTTTGAGTCTAGGGTCAAGATATGCCTAGAGTTTAGGATTAAAATGTACCTTGAATTTGTAGGCTGAGATTTAGGATTTTGACACGCCCAGGGTTTGCGGGTTTGGATAAACAATTTTTTTATTCTCAAAGAATGAGCATGTGGTTGAGGATCACAATGTTAAAAATATTTCTGGTGGTTGTGTTTTAAGTGTTTAATGTGAACTAATAGTTTTGCTAAAATATTCAAAAAATTGACCATAGGACTTAGATACAAAATAATCCCATGTTTTTTGGAGTTTAGGGTCAAGATGCCTAAAGTTTAGGATTAAAATGCAACTCAATTTTGTAGGCTGAGATGAATTAATAAACATTTTAATATTTTTGTTAATCTTATTTGTTGCTTTCTTTGACAACTGATATCTTTTTTGGTCACAATCCAAGAGCATTTGTCATTTAATTTTGTATGTTTAAATCGCATGCCTAGGGTTTTGTGGGTTGGCAAAACAAACTTCCTACAATTCTGAAGAAAGATCATAATGTCTGGCTCTTCAGAGTTTATTCCTGGGTTTGTTGAATGATGTGAACTAAAAGTTTACCAGGTTTTCAAAAAATTGAGCCCTGGGTTTAGGGGTTAAGAAATGGGCAACATTTTGACTTGTGGGTTGAAATGAATAAACTCAAAAAAAAAAGTGAGCATGGAGTATAAACTCTTAGGAAAGTTTTAGAAGTTTGTTTGTATAAACAAACAGGTTTGCTGGATTTTTTTATAACATTGTAAATAGTTTACAAATATAGCTTGCTCAAGCAGCTGGTTGCAAAGATTGAACAACAGCTGTGACAAAAATTCAAAATTGACTGCTACTAAAAATAACTAGCCACACTGTCCAACCATAAACCTAGCTCTCAAGATACATCATCATATAAACAGCTATATAATTCCACCTAAACAAAGGATCAGTTCAAGGCAACAGCCAGATACATATGCCATAACAGTAACAACAGTTATCAGACATAAAGCTCCTTTTAACAAGAACATTTCCCACTACTCTTCGTATCCAACTTATCTAGGAAAGACCCAACACCTTTTTTCAAAAACATAACTCTAAAATCCTCACTCCTGAAGCCAATACTTGGGTTACATCTTAATAGGAACAGCCGGTAAAGAGGAGATGTCCATATTAGCGTCACTATCAGAAGAAGGCCCAAGAGAATTCTGCATATTTGTAATGTCCCTAATTGGGAATGCCCTAAATGTGCCTTGAATCCTTAATTTTTAAATGAACAAATAGGTTAGAGAATATCTTTTCATCTGATTGAAACCTTGATTGAAGTCCTGCACAAAGATTAGAACTATTTACCATAGTCAAATTGATTAATAGAACGGAATCATTTATCACAACAATAATCATTAGTAGTTGCAATAACTAGGTATTAATAAACTATTGACTAATCATTAATTCAATCACAAAGTATTCTAACATCCTTGGAGGATTCGATTCGCCATGATGGAGGAGTGAGATTGCGAAAGGTGTCTTGGTAGCCAACTCTCCTAGGCCCAAGGGCAATACCCTTTGAGACAAAGGCAAGTACCCCCTTGGCCCTTTGGGGGCTCATCTAGTCCCCCCCTCGGGTGGCATACCTAGAAGAGGCTCGCTCGCTGTAATCCTCTGGCAATCTCCATTCCCTCATGATTGATCTCCTTATATTGTTACATCATGATAGAGGAGTGAGGTTACAGAGGGTGTCCTGGTGGCTCTACTCTCCTAGGCCCAAAGGCAGTACCCTTTGAGACAAAGGCAAGTACCCCTTTGGCCTCCTTGGGACTACTTGATCCCCCATTATAGGACACATTGGCCCTGCATTATAGAACATATAGGTTCTCCATTATAGGACACTTGGTCCTCCATTATAGGACACATAGGTTCTCCATTATAGGAGGTGGCGTACCTTGGGAGTGCCCCATCACCATCCCCTTTTATAATCCCCCTTCTCTTATCATGGTGCAAATACACACATAATCATTTAATCAAATTTGGGCTTGCAAATAACCATATCAGCAATATTAAATTCAGACTAGCAAATAATCCTATCAGCAATACCTAAAGGATTATGAAATTATACTATCCTAAAGTGTGAGTAATGATATGCATGAGACTTTGATCCTATTTGACAATCCATCATATCCTTTAAACATTCTATCACAATTACATCGCTTAAAATACAACTGGATCCCTTGGCTTCCAGCAGATCCCTTATGCTTCTTTCCTACATCGGGGCCATCTTGTTTGGAATTACCTGATCCCAAATGATCACTTATTTATGCTAACTGAAGTCTGAAATTATTTATAATTCTGAAACTATAAATTATGATTCTGAAATCATAAATTATGATTCTGAAATCATAAATTAATTATACTAATTGAAAGAGCTTGCTGATCTGCTACTCCTTTCTTTCTTCCTAATCCATTGATGATGCTTTTATTTGAAATTGGCTGCCTTATATAAGTGACTCGATCTGCCTATAGGCACGGCCCTTCATGCTTCATGCCTTTTGGGCATTAGTCGCACCTCTATAGAAACTACGTATCCCTTGCATATGGTAGTTGCTCTTTTCATTAGTCATGGCTGTTGATGTGGTGATTGCTGTTTGTTTTATTTGCTAATTACTATGCCTTCTTTACTAGGGAATCACTATTGTTTAAGGATGGTTAGTATGCCTCCATAGGAATCAATACCTTTAGATTTCATCCTCAAAAGACCTGTATGCTGCTGAAACCCTTTTCTAGAGCTCAAACCTGCAGTTTGCTTTTGTCAAAATGAGAATAGAATGGCCAAGAATGAGCCCAACATATTGCTTTATAACCTCCCATGAGCTTTTTTTATAAAAGTCAATAAAATAATCCTCCTCCCCTCTTGAGGGTCTTTCCTCATCAAAAGAAAGGGCCACATTTAAAAACAACTTTGAGTTACTAGGATGGGGGGCATTTTTCACTATTCCTTTTATAATTTTCTATTACTATTCACTTTTTACTATTCCATTAAAACAAACTTTAATATTTCCAATTTATCCCTGATTCATCAATTGAACTCCAACTGAAAGGCTCGTAAAGCTCCCAGCTAAGCTCCATAGCCCTCGGTTGGGTCCCCTAACCATTCTGCTGACCTACGGGAACCCTAATAGTAGGCCAACCTCCGCTAAAGTCTAAGCTGCCTAAGGAAGGGACATTACACCAATACACCAGTACCTATACCTGTTGAGCGATTCGAAAGAAAAGACTTGGCGTTGGATGATGTATCAAAGCTATGGAATATTAGCCTCGGCGAGACTCGAACTGTGGGCGTCCCAGAGTCTTGCCACACAAATTTCACAAAGTATTTCTCCAAAGCAACATTCTGGTCAGACAAGCAGCTTTCCAAAATCTTCCAAGGCAGAAATCCTTGCTATTTTAATACCGGTGTTATGGTCATAGATCTACGAAATGGCGGCTCAACAATTTCACTAAAATGATAGAACACTGGATGGAAGTTTAGAAGGAAAAAAGGATTTACGATCTCGGATCTCTATCGCCTTTTTTGCTAGTTTTCGTTGAGAATGTGGAGCCGGTTGACGACCAGTGGAATCAACACGACCTTAGAGGAGATAATGTCAACGGAAGCTGTCGGGATTTGCACCCGGGGCCCGTGAGCTTGCTTCACTGGTGTATTTCTTCTGTATCCGCAATGCTAAGTCTTCTCTTTCGAATTGCTCAACAGGTATAAAAACGGATAGAGGCGGATATTAAAGTTCCCACCCAACGTTGCAATTTCTTCATCATTAAGATGAGGATCTATCCTTCACTTGGTCCTAGTATTAAATTTTAATATTTTAATATTTAATACAATTATATTTAAAGTTTGATGTTTCTAATTATTAATATAATGTTATATACATTTAAAATATTATATGTTAGGTTCAATCTTTTTATATTATATGTTAAGTTCGATGTTTCTAATTATTAATATAATGTTATATACATTTAAAATATTATATGTTAAGTTCAATCTTTTTAATTTATGAACATAATATTATATATGTTTAAAAATTAATATTATTTAATTTATAATTATGAATTTAATTTGTATGGTGATTTTCTTATTAGAATTTAAACCGAATTTTTTACTTTTTGAATTTTTTCCTTGCCGAATTTCAATGTTGCTGAACTCGAATTCGAATTCGAACCTTGTGACTTAGGTTACAACCCTTCATCGCTGCATTTGGAGAATAATAATTTAATTTTAAATAAGTTAATTTGCTAGCACTGCTGTCTATTGCCAGCGCCACTTTATTATTAGATTAATTGCATTGGAGATGGGGCTATCTTTAAATCAGTTAGTTGCTAATAATGTTTTTTTTAAAGGTTGCGATGAGGTATTTGGCGGGGGGTCATGACAAACCAATTCACATTATTCAATAGATCATCTTTAAATCAGTTAGTTGCTAATCATGTTTTTTTAAAAGGTTGCGCTGAGGTATTTGGCGGGGGGTCATGACAAACCAATTCACATTATTCAATAGATTATCATTTCAATTAACATTGAAGTAGCCATCCAAACCAGACCTTTTAACGATGGTATAAGTCCTCTTCTGCTCAACAAAAATATCAAACCTGCCATTATCAATAGATTTTAGGCCTTTATTATACCAAGAATTAGCAAAACAGCCCCTAGTAGAGGCCAACAAAGAATTTCTCTATGCAAGATCCACCAAATAAAGCTAAACTCTAAAACCTTATCTTTAGAAGTAGAAGAAGCCTCATGACCTTTAGTTAGCTCTTTTATATATACCCAGGCCTTCCAAAATGAATAGAAAACAATAAAATTAAAAGGCTTGATTTTGAAGTTGCTAAAAAGAATATCCCACAAATGCAACCCATTCCATTTAGAGTTCATTTTAGGTACACAGTTAGCAAGATTATGCCTAAAAAGTTGCTTCCAAACACAGCCTTAATCAACCATTTTATTGCATGAGAGATCCCATGCCTATTTTTTTTTTTTTTAAAACCCATAGCTCCCACTTCCCTAGGAGCAATATGAATACACTGATCCCAGTAGATTGCATGCCTCTTCTTGTTACCTCTACCATCAGAGCAAAGAAAATTACTAATAAGCTTATTCAGCTGGTTAACATGTGAAGAAGCAACAAGCAACAAGCCAACATGAAGAAAAATATAAAGTATAAAAAGAAAATACTTTCTTGCAAACTTGAAATCTCCTTGCCAAGGACAACAAATTACCCTGCCACTTCACAATCTTATTACTGATCTTATCCAAAATCCACTTCCACATGCATTTCAAAGAAGGATTGAGAGAGAATGGGATATTCAAATATCTAATAATCACATTAGGTCTATAATGAATCCAACCCCTATCCAAAAGCCACTTAGGAAAAATGATATTCTAGCTTTAAATGCTAGATTTATGAACTGCAACTTTGGAACTGATGCAACACAATACAAGTCCAATCTTTTATTCAACATTTTAATATTATTTTCATGCATATTAGCAAATATAGGGGTATCAATAGCAAATTGAAGCTCAACAACAGAATCACTGGAAGGCAGAGACAAACCTTTAGTAGGAGGACTTAAAGACAAGTCCCTTAAAAGGTTATGCATAGCTTCAACAACAACAACAAAAAGATAAGGGGCAATAGGACAACCTTTCCTAATAGACCTGTGAAGAGGAAATGAATTTGACAATTCACCATTGATAAAAAATTGTCCAAAAACAACCCTAAAGAGAACACTGACCATTCTACAAAAGAATTCATCAAACCTTATGCCTCAAGCATTAACAAAATGAGAGGTCATTCAATCCTATCATAGGTATTCTCAAAATGCAAAAGAGCCATAACAACATTTTGATTAGAAGTCTTAGCCCAATTCATCCCTTCCCAACTAGTAACCAAATTATCAAGAATATATCTTCCCTTAACAAAACTAGATTGAGAAGAAGAAACAACATTAGGCAACTCCTTCTACATCCTCAGAGCCAAAATTTGAGCAAAGATTTTATAGGGCACATTTAACAAGGTGATAGGCCTCCAGTTATTAAGCTAAGAAGGATCACCCCCTTGGGGAAAAAGTTTAATAATGCCTTTATTAATATGACTTCCCAGAGTACTAGTCATCACAGTTTCTTAATAAACTTCAAGCATAATCTTACTAATCCAATTATTATTAGCTTTATAAAACTCAATAGCAAACCAATCGCACCTAGGAGCCTTCCCCTTCTTCATATAACAAATAGCATTAGAAACCTCATCAAAAGAGAGACATTTGTTGAAGGCAACAAAACTATTATGACTAAGTCTATAAGGAACAACCTTAGCCACAGTATTTGTAGGATTATCAATAGCATCACTATCATTATCTTTAGCAAAAAGGTTGCCATAAAAATTAGAGAAATGACCCCTAATATCATAATTTTCTTTCAGTGAAACACCATTCAATCAATGGCAGAAATCTTCTCTCTAGCATTTTTGACTTTCAAAAACTTGAAAAATTTAGAACCCTTGTTCCCTAAATAGAACCACATAAGTCTGGGATCTTAACCTGGCCCCTCTAGCCTTATAAAATTGGTCACATCTCAAAGAATGCTTAATATCCACAGCCTCATATTACAACACAATACCAGAAGGTCTACATTGAAGCTGAATTTATACAAAAACCAACTTCTCTTGTAACCTCCTAACCCTCTTAGTGTTGGCCTTGGCTTTACATCTACCAAAAATCCTCATGAAAGAAACAACAACTTCAACAACCTTACCCCACCCACTAACATAAGAGCCCACAAAAAACTTGCTTAAGTTTAAAACCCAAAGGTTATACAAAGTATTCACACAAGATTGGGTCTTTCAAGTGTGTAATATTAAGCTTATACAAACCTTTGAAAATGCAAGGTGAGTTAGGAGGATAGGAAATAGGAAAAATAGTAATTTCTGTAGGATGATGATCAGACAAAGTTGCAGGGAGAACCTGAACCACATTATCATCTTGAACAGGAGGGATATAAAAAAAGACTTATACACTGTAAATCTGTCCAATCTAGAAAAAACCCTATTATTACTCTACTGAAAATTTTACCAGGTGAACTAAATTCATTTACTATCCTTCTTACAACCCAACAAAGGATCTCTGCAAGATAACTTTTCCTTTCAAACTTATCCCAATTTTTTTTTCATTACCCTTCCGTTCTGCCCATTACTCTCAATCATATTAAAGTCTTGTTGATGCGTGTTTTATGACACAACAAACATTCTAGAATAAAGTGTCAAAGACGCTCTATCCCCTCTTGAAAAACTACCTCATATGCTAAGACTGCAAGAAAGATCATACGACAATTCCAATGTTTCGGTTAGGTGTGGATAAGCTCTGTGGTTGATATGATTTGCCGGAGGCACAATAGGGATTTACTTCTGGTAGGTTACTCAGAAAAGCAAAGACACGAATACAATATCATTTTGGAATTTTCTGACTTTTAAAAAAAGTGAAAAAAGAGCAAGGGTTTAGGAGTCCTATGCTATTCCTATGAAATCAAGAGGCGGCGGGGATTGAGTGAAACTAAATAAACAATACTTTGTTTCGCCACGCTAAACGCCAACTACACAAAGCAAGTGCAATCTTCTGGGTTTTGTGCTTAAAATTTCTTTACCATGAACAATACCATCAATAGAACAACATTACTCGAAGTAAACATTGAAGCATCCACAATAAAGCTCAGTCTAACTTTAAACTTTGAATGAAAAGCATCCACTCAAAGAAAGTATGAGCTAAGTTTCACTAATCTTTGCTATCAATCTATCATTCCCTTAACATACATTCAAAATAAATTCTTATTCAATGAGGAAGAGAAATATGTAACCATGCAACCATTTGACAATGAAAGAATTCAAAGCATCTCATGCATCATGAACTTTATTATCAAAAATAGTCTTTTTGCAACAATTTCATAAACTCCTCTCTTATTATCTATGCTCTATTTCTTTCTACGTCTTCTCCTTCTATTCTTCTATATCCTCTATCTATGCAAATGAGAGAATAAGAGTGGGTTTATATAGAGTTCCCGGAGTACAATGAACAACCAAGATTAATCTAGAATCAATGGCAGAGATTAAAAATAAACAACCCTAACTAGGGTTTCTAAAAACACAAGCAGTAATCAATGAGATAATAGGCAGCTAACTGAAGTGACGAGCTATTCTTGAGGAGGTGCATCCTTATCCTCTTTGGTTGCAGTATACTGGATGAATTTAGAAACTATCATGTCAACCTCCTCGATCGTGACAGGTGGCAGTGCATTAACCTTAAATTCTAGCAGATCTAGATCATCCGAGCATTCAGCAAAAGTGTCTTCCCATTCTGATTCCTGTTGTTGGAAATTGCGAAAGATGAACAGGAAGTCAGCTGCCTTAGTCAAATTTTGCTTGCGGACAGGCCCAGTAGTGAAGAAGATTTCCTGAACTTTGCTCTTCAAGTTTTCAAACAGCAGGTTGTTTGCTTGTACAATGTCCTTCTCCAGCGCATCTGCAGCTACAGCTAGAATCTTCTCCCGAACTTCTTTTGTCCTTTCCTCAATTCGGATGGTATCTGCCTTTATCTTTTCTATGATCTCACTTCGTATAATCAATGTCATGTACCAATTGCTGAAATCATAAGCTGCACCTGGTGTAATTGCTTTTCCGTTGACCAGCTCTTGCTTCGACACTCCTTTAAGTACTTTGAGACATGGAATGATTTGGTCTCGAACGTCCTGAGCATTATCCCATGCTTCTGCCAATGTTGCAATCCTTAAGAGCAAAGAAGAAGTCTGCCCATATGCCAATGCTAGTCTTTCTGCAAATACGACCACCTCTTGTCTGTTGCTGATTAGCCATTCTTTAGTCTCCTTGGCTATATTCTTCTCCTCTTCGAAAATCTCCTAAGAAGTATCCATTAGTGGAGGAGCTGCTGAGGTAGTTTGATCGAGAGGCTTAGTTAGGTGTTGAATATACTCCTTGAGTCGTTCAACCTCTCGTTTATACTCTTTTTTCTTTACTATCTCCTTCTCTAGCCTTGCTTTGATAGTGGCAATAGAATTATCCAACTCTTCCATCTCCTGCCTTTTTGTGGTAGGGCCTAAATCGACAGTGGTAATGGCGTACTTCTCGGGAGTAATCTCTTCCCTCGGCTTGTCAATTGTCGGTACAACAACTTTGACTATACGATGCCCAACTTCATCTCTCTGAATGGTGGAGAAGGTCTTGGCAGACTTTTTTGCACTGACTTCTTCCAATCTGGCCAGGAAATCGGCCATGTCATCTTCTTCCTCTAGAACTTTTTCAGGCTCCTTTATCTTCAATCTCTCTTTCAGCCAATCAGGAATAGTTGGCTGCGCGGTATCTTCTTCCTGAATGTCCTGCATGACCTGGATTTCTTGGATTCCTCTCAAGGCTGAAATCATCCCTTCTTCAAACTCGTCGTCCAAAATGTCAACCTCATTGTCTGATTCCAAAACCTCGTTGTCTGTGGGTGATGGAGGCTCATCCTCTTCGGTCTGAACAGGGATAGGAGAGGGAATCCTTATATCTCCCAGAGATTCATCAATGTCAAAAATTTCATTCATATTCGCGGAGATAGCAGAATGAAGAGGCTCCAGCTTCTGCTGCTTCCTAGCAGGTTCTTCGTTTGCGATTTCTTTTCCCTTTGTCTCCTTCCTTTTCTTAGGATTAGAGCTCTCAATGGGCTCGTCTCCTTGTGATGCCCCAACATTAGAAGAGTAAGATTTTGATTGGCCCATCAAAGTGTATGTCAATGGCATACCCTTCTGCCTTAGTTCTTTAATCTGTTGGTCTGCCCACCATTGTGAATACTTGGTGACAGGCCTCATGAAGATGTCCAAGTCAGAAATTTCTAGTTCTGACCAGCGCATGGGAGGAAGAGGTTGACTTCTATCAAAACCTGGCTGTGTAAATTCACCATCATCTTCAAGTTGGTCTGGCACGCGGAAGAGTTCTGTTGTTCTAATCAAGCTGACTGTCAGTCTGGACCACAATCTTTTCCTAACATCAAATTCATCCGCGGCATTGGCCCAATAATCTTCTAGGTCCACTTGGTGTTTATATTTCCTTTTGTTCACAATTCCGATGTGGTGGTGAGGATCAAAATTGGCTCGAGATCGGTATGATGTGAACAGATACCACTGCATTTCTAGTCTAGCACCCTCAGTTGCCTGTGTAGATGAACAATATTCTTCCATGTTCCCTATAAAGAATGGGAAAGTGACGGTTGCTTTCTGCTTCGGCCTTTGGATGTTTTGAAAAGTCTCCAATTGCCTAAGAACCTCCAGTAGGATCATCCTGTGGGTGGGGTAGACGGGAAGCTTGTACGGGTTCCTAGTGAATCCCTGGATCCAGACATAAGTGAATTTAGGAAACTGGATGTACCAGGATCCATATTTACTGATAAGGCTCGTTGCTTCATGTGTCAGCCTCTGATGGGTTCCTCCCTATAGTATCCTCATGATGAACATCAAGAATGCATCATGCGCTCTTCTGAAATGGGACTTGGCAGATAGCTGCAATTGAGGATAACATTCATACACTTTGAATTGATTTTCTCCATTTCCAACAACACCTTTGCATATCAATCTAGGATATTTATAGGCTCTGGCCAGCAGATAAATGACGTAAGAACTCATATGGAATGACTTAGTTCTTTCAAGGTTGATTAATTGCTCATGGATATTATCACTGATCATTCTTGACCAGTTAAACATTCTGACTCCGGAGGTGATTTCCTCGATAAAGAAGTACATCCATGTTTCAAAATAGGCGCCTTGAGGATTGCCCATTATTCTGTTCAAGATCAAAACAATATCACCGTAGTCTTCCTTAAAGTCTGTTCTGCGTAGCTTCTTAGGCATTTTCTTAGCGGAAGCTCTTGGCTTTTCCAACCATGTTTTATTGATATGAGTTGCACATTGATTTGCCTGATCTTCAAAGATTCTTTTGGCTTCCCCTTTTGTTTTATATGAAGCTCGAACATGGTCAGGTATGCCAAATGCCTCTTGGATAGCCAGTTCTCGAAGGTGCGCCAAATTTTTTCCATCAGGAGCTATAATTTGTCTTTCCTGCGAGTTGTAATGTCTTGCACATTCGTCCATCAAGCCGATACATTGGGTTGCTGGAGGAAATCCGTCAACTTGGACAATTCCATTGTGCATCATTCGGCGAGCAATCGCTGCGGGCATAAGTCCATTTAATCCATACATCCTTTTTTTGAATTCTTCAAAGTCCATGTGTCCGAGGTCTGTATCTACAATGTTCTTCCACTTGGAAGTGATTTTTGTCTCTCGTTGGGCTCCCTTGCTGGCGAACTTCATTGGTGCTTTCTTTGACGATCCTCTGGGAGTGGTCATCAACCTGTGAGAAAGAGAAAACAATAAACGTTAAATTATTTTCTTTAAAATTCTCTTGTGAAAATTCTAACTTTCAGCTTGTTGAAAGTTAAATTTGATGAAAGAAGCAAGCTGAGTAATAACACTTAGTGAATTTTTTGAAGATAAAATGAAGACAAAGGTAAAATAATTCATCAAACTTCGGGATTACACTCTGTGGCTAGCAATTTAATTGTAAACTTCGAAAATCTGGTCTTTATTGCCAAAAAAGCGAGCAATCCTCTTGAAAATTTCGACCTTCAGCCTAGAATTCTACCTCTTTCTTCATTTCTCTCTCCTCGAAATCAATTACTCAACTCTCAAAAATTTCTATCTTTTAAAGATCTCTCTCTCTCTCTCAATTTCTAACTCTCGAAAAATTCTAACTCTTGAAAAATTACTAACTCTTGAAATGGAGAGAGAGCTAAACCACTTCTCAAATCGAAATTGTGAGTTGATAATGACTTGAGAATGCTTTATAAAGTTGAAAAATTCGATCCATTTAGCAATTCTCTCAAGTCCATCGAATGTAGACTCTTGTTCATCGAGGAAAGTTTCTAAAATTTTAGCTCTTCATCTTTATCTTCATCGAAATTTTGAAGTTTATCCATAGAGCTCGATTTATCTCTAAGTGTTTGAAAATAATTAAAGGTTTGTCATGTGATTTTTTCGATTTTCTCAACCTTTAATTCTTTTATTTTTTAGTCTTACCCATGCTTTATTTTAATTTGGCAATTTTCATGGGTTTTTTCCAGTGTTCCACGGAGTTTCCTGACGGGGACGCATCCCTTGTTGGGGACGTGTCTCGGGGACGGGGGGACAGAGGGTCTAAGTTTGGGGACGGCAAGGGGACGGCGGGGGGGACGGCGGCGGGTGGGCGGTGGGGGGGCGGTGCTGATATACATATGTTACTTGAATAACTAGTTATAAAAAGATGTTTAAGATTAACATTTCAAATTAAACTTTGGCAAATTAGTAAAATTGCAAATACTAACATTTTAAATACTTGAATACTATTACTATTAAAAGACAAAGTAAATAAAATATTAAAATTTGACAAATAAAATTGTCAAATTTGAGATTTCATAAAGATGATTACAATGAGTAGCATTATACATTTATATCAAAATAAGTGCAAAATGCAAAAATGAAAAATCATAATATCATATCATAAAGATGACACAATGAGTTGCAAAACATCAAATGGCATATGTGAGCAAAAAAATGAAGAATGAGAGTGTTTTGTTTAGCTTAGAGGCTTTTAGAAGGGTCCCACAAGCCTTTAGGGTTCGGCCCAAGGCTCACATTCCTAGAAAATTAAAAGAATATTTTTTAAAAATTGCTTTCTTGCACATCCCAGCGCGGGGACTTCTGGGTGTCTCTGAGACGCTTGAGGGACGGCTAGAAGTCCCTAAGACGTCTTAGGGACGTCCAGGAGTCCCCGCCGTTTCCTCGGAGTCTCCCAAGTCCCGGCAGCGGTGGGGGGACGGCAGGGGGACGTTTCTCAGCCGTCCCCAAGTCTCCGAAACGTCCGGGACGGGGAGACGGCTAGATTTTTTTTGGGGGGGGGGAAGCGTCCCCGTGGAACACTGGTTTTTTCCTCTCTCTCTTCAGCATGGCGGATTTTCTTATGTCTTGGCCATTTTACCACTTCCCTTTAGATGTTCCATGCCTTAGGCAAATTTTGCTAGGCGGACTTGGCAAAAACTTTTCCATTTTATTTCACTTTGCCTATCATCCCATGGCGGACTTGGAGTGTCTGCTTCCATTTGCTTGATCTAGGTGAACTCTCCATACGTTTATCCAGTCATCCTCTAAGTAGGGCGGACTTGGAAGAATTCTTTCCATCTTCATTTTAAAGTCTAGGCGGACTTTCATAAGGTTTCTCCACCCTTCATTTTATAGTTAGTCAAAATTCTAACCATTTCTTCCTTGGGCGGACTTTCCTTATATCCTTCCACTTGTCCATACTTAGCCAAAATTCCAATCTTTTCCCTCTTACTAGACTGGGCGGACTTTGAGAAATTCTTTCCACTTGCCAAGGGCGGACTTTCAATCATCCTTTCCATTTGCCAACACTTAGCCAAAAAATTCTAACTTCTCTCCCTTACTAGGCTGGGCGGACTTTAGAGAAGTCTTGCCATATGCATGGGCGGACTTTCAAGACTCTTTCCATTTGACTTCTTGGCATAGGCGGACTTTGGAGAAACATTTCCATGTGCTCAAGAGTGAGGGGCGGACTTTGGAGAAGTCTTGCCATACTCAAGGGCAGACTTTAAGAAATTCATTCCAAGTGTATCTTCAGCATGGGCAGACTTGGAAGAAGTCTTTCCATGTGCTCAAGAGGGATGGGCGGACTTTCAAGAGGCTGTGCCATGTCTCCTCCAACTGCTGGGTGGACTTTCCATTAGTCTTGCCACTCCACAGCAAGCTGGGTGCACTTGACATGAATCTTCTCAGACTTACATTCTTCCAACCCAGAATTTTATGATTTTTCATAGCCTTTTGTCTGATTTTTTAGAGATGTTCTGAGATTTTTTCACTGTTTTTCCAGATTTTTGATTGCTTTTCTCAGATTTTCAACTGATTTTTGCATGCTTTTCATGATTTTTCCAGATTTTTTGGCCCAAAAGACCTGCTTTTTAGGTTGATTTTCTGATTTTTCAGTGGCTTTTTGCATGCTTTTTACTTGCTTTTTAGATTTTTCGGTTTTTTTTTGCATGCTTCTCAATCTAAAAAAGGAAACTTTGACTCCTTGATTGATGGGGATCTTGGCACTTGCCAAAAATAGAAAGTTTCTAAAAATAGAAAAAGCGAAAAAGCAACTTTCTAAAAATAGTAAATTCCCAAATGGCCTAAAAGTGCAAAAAACGAAAAAAACAAAAAGCAAAAAACCAAAATCCCTAAAAAATAGGAAGTGTTGGAATTGGGTGAAAGCACAGGCGATCCTCGTCTGCAGGGTCCTCTGAACACTTCTACGACGTTTATGCGCAGTTTAAGGCTTGAAATCTCAACTTAGCTCGGGTGATGACTCCGGACTCCGACTTGAAACCCACAAAGCAAAAGAGCTTACGAAAATGCAACCAAAACTAAACCCTAAAAGCTAATCGGCGAGCGTCCCCATGTGCAATGGGGCGATGTGTGAAATAGGTCACAACAAGTCTCATCCTACAATTCAAGGTGTTGATGTTATAGCAGCTTTGGGCTCATTCTTCCAGCCACGAGTCAAGACAGAAAATTGCATATAGCCTATCGGCTATTTATTTTATTGAGGAAATTAAAGTGAAGAGGCGCTTCACTTGGCAACATTATAATTTCTCTTGGGCCGACCTTCCTTGTAATTCGCATATTTTATTTGTAATTATATTTTTGTATTGTGGCCGACCTTGTATATGAAGAGGTGCGACCTCTCTCACATTTGTATATATACAAGGTCATTTCCATCCTTTCAATCATCAAGCAAGTTCGATTCATTCTTTCATTAAAGTGCGAATTCCTTCAAGAGCAGTTTGCGAATTTTCTCTAAGTGCAGATTTTGAGATCAAGGAAGAGCAGATTATTATCTGTCATTGCATCTAGAGTTGGTGCTGAATATAGGCCTTGAGTGTGGCCTCATTGTAAAGAGAATTGTTGCCATCTTTTATATATATAAGAGAGATCTTTGTTGCTGGGTTTTTCTCCCTCAAGTGGAGGGTTTTCCCAGGGTATATGCTGTGTTAATGTGTCTGATTTTGAATTAAATTCTGAGTTTTATATCTGATCATAAAAACTAACACAAGTAATATCATTTATATTAATGGCCAACTAATTCGACAAGTTAGGTCTACCTTTATAATCATTAGGGCATATAAAGAGCATATACCAGAAACCCTGCAATCCTAATTTCCACCCACACAACCCTACAACAAAGAGGGTACCCATGACCTACAATATTCTGACCCAATAAAGGTTAAGAAGAAAAGAGACTTTCCCCCTCCATTTATCTTGTTTAGATGAAAAGACAATAGAATTAGGACAAATCAATTTACAAGCACCTTCCAAATAATAGCCATAGACTTGGCCTCTTGCAACAACAAACAATTTAAGTTAAACCTGAGTTTACAAAGAGATTTCACCAAATATTTACTGTATCAAGGCCTTGTACATTCCAACTGAATATCTTCATCAAAACAAATTAAAGAGAAGATACAAAATTAAGTAGGAACATTTCTCACCTTGATCAAACTTTAAAAATATGAGGGTATGGCATTACTTTTCAACCCTCTTGTGGAAGACACAGACTTACTTTCATCCATAGACACATCACTTCCCTTATTGCATCCCAAAATCAATTCAGACCTACCATCCACCAAAGAAGTTTTTTGCCTTTTAGAAGATTGTTTACTATTTTTTAAATCTGTGTCAGTTTTACCAACAACCCCTTTACCAATATTTTGAATGTAATACTTTTGTTTAAAATATCTTACCAAAGGTCCTGAGTAAGAAACCAATGAAGGCAAAATAGAGGCAGCAAGATTAACAATATAGTCTTCACAACTTTCCTTGGCAACCTGAGGGGGCAAAGACTCATCGTTATTCATATTACCTATATAAATAGCACTAGAGGTATCAACATGATTCACATTAGAATTATCAGTCACATTTTTATTTAGCAAAGGACAAGCCAGCCTCATATGACCATCATATTTGCAATAAAAATAGGCATTCAAACTTCCCAAACTAATAACTTTGATTTTCTCCAATGGCCTAGGAAAATGAACAAAAATAAAATTTGGAGGACTTACATCATGTATTCATATGAGGGAGAGATGCTCTTGTATCCTCCATTTTTATAACTTCTCCTAAAGGTTTAAGAATTTGAGTCAAGAAAAACAATAGAGATAGAGGGACATTACACAATTCAACCCATTTTGGTGAAGGTTTTACAATAGGGTCCGATGCAAAGTTCTGAAAGAGAGATTTGCAACATTCCAATACCTCTTCTTATGAATTCTTTTTTGCATTCTATTAAAAAAGAGACCATTTTGCAACAGTCGACGAAATGTTACATAAAACCCAATTTCTTGCCCCAAACAAAAGATAATCAATTATCAAAGAATTTCCTTGAAGGTAAAGCATTAGGAGTTAAGCAGACCGAAAGAAGTAAAAAATACTGACATATTTAAGCTTGAGCTTCTCTTTTTCCAAAACACCAACCATTCCTCATTAGGAACAAGGGACCGAATAACCATATGCTCACCTTCATTGCCATCGATTTTTCCCTGTGTTTGAATGGGCCTTCCATCCTGCACCAAAAATTCCGCACCTTCACCGACCAATGGCATGTCACCAGCAACAAGAATATCCTTGAATGATTGTCCACCACCACCCTTGCCATTATTCCCATGCTTGGCATTTCCTATACCGCAACATCTAGAAGCTGCCAAAGTGAATCCCCATACCCCTCTATTAAATGCAGGGGTTTAGTCAATTAAAGAGGATTTGACAATGATATAGAAAAAAAATTCAAATAAAAAAAAAAGAACAGCCTGCCAAAAAAATAACCAAGAAATACAAAAAATAAAAAAAGACCCAAGACATCAACTACACAAAACGAGATGACCAAAGAGACCAAGCAAACACAATGGAGAGAGTGTTAGTTTTATGATCAGATATAATGCACAGAAAATTAATTCAAAATCAGACACAATAACACAGCAGATACCCTGGGAAAGCCCTACTCTTGAGGGGGAAAAACCCAGCAATGATATTTCACTTATATATTATTCAAGAATCAACTCTTCTTGTACAATAAGGCCGAACTCAAGGCCAAGTAATAGCACCGATCCTAGATGCAAAATACAGATTACAATCTGCACAACATATATATCAAAATCTGCACTTGATAGTATTTTGACCCGCTCTGGAAGTAAATCGCACTTAGATAAAATCGCAATCTGCCCAAGATATAATTCCCACTTGAATGTAGAATGAATGTCGAACTTGCTTGATGATCTAAATGAGAACAATTGAACTTGTATTTATACATGCTTGGGAGAGGTCGCACCTCTTCAATAACAAGGTCGGCCACAAGGAGAATAATTATAAATTAAATAATTTACTGATCAAGTCGGCCAAGATAATCCCTTTTCATTTGGATGCCACCAATGAGAAAAAGCTCGGCACATATAAAAACTCGTGCCAATTAAGAATATGAGTTCTATAAATTAAATAGCTCTCAAGCTATAATTTAATTTATTCAATCAAGAACAAATACTGTGATGGAAGAATATGACTGAAGCTGAATATAACATCAACACTCCCTCTCAGCTAGGGAGGATACTTCCAGCTGCACAAAGCAAAGCACCTCAATGTGATGCCTATCACTATGGCTACAACCATGAGTGAACAAGAAGAATATCACCTCCTCGTGATATCAGATATCGCCTCAACACGATATCAACCATAATGGCTACAACCATACTATGGTAAGTACAAGTGTTCATCACTTGCGTGATGTTGTCACCTCAACGTTACTTTCACCATGACTCTCTTAGAGGGTGAAACACAAGTACAACATATGTCATGGAGTCACACACAGGACATCCACCATGACTCTCTCAGAGGGTGGAAACAAGGGCTTTCACCTCAAATCTCAAAGAGAAATGCATTAACAAGGGCTTGCACCTCAAATTCCTCCATCTCAGAGGAAAATGCATTAACAAGGGATTTCACCTCGAACTTCTCTCACAGAGAAGAACTCATTAAAAAAGGCTCACTGATACTGAGACACTTTCTCAATCAAGGCTGGATTCTCCACCATACCAAGCTTATCTCAAAAGTAAACAAACTTTATTTTGGAGAGAGGCTTGGTGAGAATGTCTGCCGTCTGCTCATCAGTGCTAATATACCTCAACTGTATAGCCTTCCGTAGTACCATATCTCTAATATAGTGGTACTTGATCTCAACATGCTTGGTTTTGTCATGGAACACATGATTGACAGAAAGCTTCACGCAACTTTGATTATCACAATGAATGATAGTAGGCTCCATTGATTGTCCAAACAATCCTGCAAGGAGCTTACGAAGCCACACTGTTTCCTGAGCTGCCATACAAGCTGCATTGTATTCTGCCTCTGCTGTACTCAATGCCATAGATGATTGCTTCCTGCTGCACCAGGCTATCATAGCAGAACCCAAACTGAAGCAACAACCAGAGGTACTCTTCCGATCTGAAACACATCCCGCCCAATCAGAATCAGTATAACCATGTAACTTAAAGTCAGCATCTGAAGTATATCTCAACCCATATCCAACTGTGCCACGCAAGTATCTCAAGATATGTTTAGCTGCAACAAGATGTATTTGTCTCGGTTCACACATGAATTGGCTAAGTGCACTCACTGCATAACAAATATCAGGTCTAGTGTTAACTAGATACATCAAGGACCCAATCAGTTGTCTGTACAATGTAGGATCCACCAAGTCTGAACTAGTTGCAGCCTCCTTCAATTTATGTAGGTTGGTCTCCATTGGTGTAGACATGGATTTGCAATCCATTATACCAAACCTCTTAAGTACATCAATGGTGTACTTCCCTTGACTCAGAATCATCTCATCTGGTTTCTGCCAGACTTCTAAACCAAGGAAGTAATGCATGAGCCCAAGGTCCTTGATCTCAAATTCGGAAGCCAACTCTTTCTTACCCTTGAGAATCAGGTGATCTTCTCCAGTAAGGATCAAATCATCAACATATAAAACCAAAATCAATGCATCATCATTAATTACCTTAAAGTATAGATTGGAGTCAACATCATTCTTCAAGAAGCCCAAACTTGATAGGTAATGATCAATCCTTTCGTACCATGCACAAGGAGCTTGCCTAAGACCATACAAGGCCTTCTTCAACTTGCAAACATGAGACTCCTTTCCATGTACCTTGAACCCATCAGGTTGCTCGATGTAAACTTCTTCCTCTATCACACCATTTAGAAAAGCTGTCTTCACATCCATTTGATGAATCTTCCATCCTCTAGATGCAACAATGGCAATGATGGTTCTGACAGAAGTGTAGCGAGCAACAGGAGCAAAAGTTTCTTCATAATCAATTCCCTCTTTCTGTGAAAAACCACGAGCCACAAATCTTGCCTTGTACTTCTCTATGCTCCCATCAGCTGCATGCTTAATCTTGAAGAGCCATTTCGAAGATACCACAGATTTGCCTTCGGGTCTAGGAACAATGTCCCAAACATCATTCTTGAGAATTGATTGGTACTCCTTTGTCATAGCATCTTTCCAAACTTGTTGACTAGAAGCTTCCTTCACACTAGAAGGCTCAGATTCAATAATCTGACTCATTAAGGCAACATAACTGGAGAACTTATGTGGCCTTTTACTTTCTCTGAATGTTCCTCTAGGAGCTGCAAATCTCTCAGCCTCTTGCATAGTTTGTCTAGCCCAAAGAGGTCTCTTTCTTCTAAGCACAATATCGGTAGGCCCATTAGTAGGTTCCAAGGGCTCAACTGGATCAACATCTTCCTTAGGTTTGGAAGTGTCCCTTTGAATCTCAGGAGTATGGTCAACTTCCATATCCTGAGGAGACTCTTCATTATCGATCTCCATATGAATGCCCTTGGATCTTGAATGCAACATCTTCCTTGAATGTGACATCCCTACTGATCTCGATCAACTTTTGTCCTGGAATGTATATCCTGTAGGCTTTTGATGTCTCACTGTAGCCCACAAATATTCCCTTCTTGCCAGAAGGCTCCAACTTAGTTCTCTTTTCCTTTGGAACATGAACATAGACAGGACATCCAAAGATCCTCAAATGACTGACTTCAGGCTTCTTCCCTGTGAAGGCTTCTTCCGGAGTCATATTTTCCAAGACCTTTTGAGGACTTCTGTTTTGAACATACACAGCCGTCCTAGAAGCTTCTGCCCATAAGAAGTTTTGCAAGTCTTGGTCATGAATCATGGCCTTCGCTGCTTCCACGATTGTCCTGTTCTTCGTTTCTGCAATACCATTCTGTTGAGGATTACAGGGAACGCAAAACTCCCTCTTAATCCTTGCATCAATACAAAAATCTCGAAAGCAACTAGCGGTGTATTCTCCTCCATTGTCAGATCTGAGGACCTTAATTCTTTTACCAGAAAGATTCTCTAAAGCTTTGAATTCTTTAAACCTTCCTAACACTTCCTCATATTCTTTAGATTTCAAAAAATAAATCCAAGTCTTCCTAGAGTGGTCATCAATAAACAAAACATAATACAAGAATCCACTCGAAGACGGGACAGACATAGGTCCACACAAATAAGAATGAATAAGGTCTAAAATGCACTTAGATCTATTTTCTCTATTATGGAAAGGGGCTTTTGAATTCTTACCCATAGCGCATCCCTAGCAGGTTCCTTCATGCTCCTGATTGAACTTGGGAAGTCCCGTGACCATCTTCTCCATGATAGGTAATGCTCGGAAGTGGAGGTGCGCCAGTCTTCGATGCCATAGGTCACATAGGCTTGAAGAATCATGAACAAGAGCTTGTAGAGGACACGTACATAGCCTATAGAGGCTTTCATGTCTAACACCAATTACTTGAGCTTCCTTGAAACTGGAATTCTCCAACCACACAAGAACTTTGCCTTTGGAGAAGGCAACTTGATATCCTTCATCTTCTAGGGCTGAAATAGAAATAAGATTGCGCTTGATTCCTGGGACATACAGAACATCTCTCAATTGAAGTGTTATGCCAGAATCCAAATGAAGAGTAGAGGTCCCAATTCCTTTTACGAAATAGCTAGCATCATCTCCAATAATAACTTGTTTGGAAAACTCTTTCTCCACCAAATTTGATAAGTGCTCCTTAAATCCAGTGATGTGATGAGAAGCACCACTGTTGATGAGCCAAGTACTGGTATCCGTAGGTACATTGCTTGATAGAGCTGAATAGAACAAGTATTCACATGAATCCCTCTACAGAGAGGCATCATCAACATCTGCAACTGTGGCTTGTTGCTTAGGTCTAGTTGGACAAAATTCTTGGCAAAGTGCCCAAACTTATCACACCTAAAGCATTGAATCTTGGACATGTCTCTCTTCTTCTTGAAGGGAGGTGCATCATCATTTCCTTTATCTCGATTCCTCTTGAAGAATCCTTTCCTTCCATCTTTTCCTTTCTTCTTTGAAGCATGGGAGGCTAGAATATGAATGTCTTCATTCTTTGAACTTTGACCAACGCCTCTTGCCAACAATCTTGATTCTTCTTGAATGCAATCTGATCTTAGGCTATCAAACTTAGGCAATTTTGATCTCGCACTGATTCCCTGAATGTAAGATTCCCAAGACAAAGGTAGACCATTGAGAGCAAGCATAGTCAAGTCTTTGTCATCAACCATATGCCGTATTGTCAAGAGCTGATCTCTCAAATCTGAAATCCTCATGAAGTATGCAATCACTGATTCACCTTTCGCCATCTTCACATGATGTAGTTGTTGCTTCAGTGCAAGTGCTCGGCTGGTATTGTTGATTTCGTACATTTCTTCCAATGTTTTGAACATATCTCTTGCTGTCTTCAACCTAGAGACGATAGGAACAATGTGATCCTTAACGGAATCAACCAATATCTTCATTGCCTTAATATCTTTCTTCACCCATTGCAACTTCTCTTCTTCCTCCTCAGGTTCAGGAACACTAGACTCCACAAACTCACCCAAGTCATTTTCATGTAAGGTAAGCATAATCCTAAATCTCCATGATGTGAAGTTTGATGCTCCCTCGAGTCTATCCTCAATCTTCAAACCGTTCACCATCTTGACTAATGTAGAAAATGAACAAGAAGTATGAAGGAGAGAATAGGGTATCGCTGTTTAGGAACAAATCTGATCACGATGCTCTCAAACCCGCTCTGATACCATGTTAGTTTTATGATCAGATATAATGCACAGAAAATTAATTCAAAATGAGACACAATAACACAGCAGATACCCTGGGAAAACCCTCCTCTTGATGGAGAAAAACCCAGCAACAATATTTCACTTATATATTATTCAAGAATCAACTCTTCTTGTACAATAAGGCCGAACTCAAGGCCAAGTAATAGCACTGATCCTAGATGCAAAATACAGATTACAATCTGCACAACAAATATATCAAAATCTGCACTTGATAGTATTTCGACCTGCTCTTGAAGTAAATCGCACTTAGATAAAATCGCAATCTGCCCAAGATATAATTCGCACTTGAATGTAGAATGAATGTCGAACTTGCTTGATGATCTAAATGAGAACAATTGAACTTGTATTTATACATGCTTGGGAGAGGTCGCACCTCTTCAATAACAAGGTCGGCCACAAGGAGAATAATTATAAATTAAATAATTTACTTATCAAGTCGACCAAGATAATCCCTTTTCATTTGGACGCCAGCAATGAGAAGAAGCTTGGCACATATAAAAAACTCGTGCCAATTAAGAATATGAGTTCTATAAATTAAATAGCTCTCAAGCTATAATTTAATTTATTCAATCAAGAACAAATACTGTGATGGAAGAATACGATTGAAGCTGAATATAACATCAACAGAGAGCTCGACTAGGATGATAATGGAGGATGATCCTTCAACTTGCACCACCAACATCCAACACTAGCTCCGAATTTTAAAATATTGAACATAGGTTTAGGGTTAATTATGGCTATGATTTGTGGGTTTAGATGAGCAAGCTTCGAAAGAAATTGCAAAAGCGAGAGCATGGAGCCCAATGAAGAAGATTTGTGTGCTCCATTTTTGAAGGCAGATGTATGGATCTGGAGGGGCTTAGGATATGTGTGCACAACATTAGCGATCATTTAAGTTATAGGAAAAATATTCTCCTTGTGGGCTACTATAAGGGGAGTCTCATACACCAAATTGGTGTCTTAGGCAGTGACTTCAAAAACAAACTTATATTCTTGTCAAGTCCCGCATTTTTCGATATAATCTTTTGGAGGGAAAAGATTTAAAGAAAGTGTTTTTCAACACTATCCTAATAATAAATAATATTTAATTAATAAATTTAAATTATTATAATAACATTTAAATTTATTTAATTCTGGCCGACGTCTTCTCCGTTGGCGCTATGATTTAATATTTGAATTTCTTTTGTTGCTGGCCGACATCTTGGTTGGCATTTGTATTTAGCTGGGTCGTCTACCTTAGGAAGACCATCATTCGAAATTGGACATGAGTCTTGGTGATCGGTTGAAGGACGTAGTCGCTTCTGTTGGTTAACAACAGGTTAGGATGACCCCCCTCAATCTGCTCTTTCGAGTGTTTGTTCGATATATTCCATTCTGAGCTTCCATTCGTGTGTTTCCAGGTAGCGACATATCATACATTGGACTGAGGAGGAGACGATCTCGGTTTGAGGCTGAGCCATTGGCTCTGCCAATCATTCATCTCTAGGCAGCATTTCCAGGATTATTGAACACCGCGATTGGAAGAGGAGATTGAGACTTTCATTCGGCTACCTCACGTGGACGGGAAAGGTGTTCATCGACGACAGCTGTATCTTTCTCTAGTGACGCCACTCACAGGATCGATCCTAGGTGATTTGCACGAGACTCATGGATTTGCTCAGCACATAATATTGTATACCTCACGGGAGCATCACTACTAAATCAAGTACTTGGTTCCATACAAGTGCATACCGACGCAACATTGCCAAATCGACATTCGGTTGAGAATCACGGGTCGGGGTTTATCAACACTGCTAGCAGCGACGCATCTACATGCTGGTGCGAACCTCTTATATCACTGTCGGTGGCCATCAAATACATTGTGATTTGAATATTCAATTCCTAAATAGAGTTCGCACTCATTGATATTTGATTCTGTAACTGCATGTCGTATGCCTGAATGAGAATATTGTTTCGGTGCCTCATATTTAAGTTGCTGTTTACAAATGGTGAATTGAGGAATATGCTGTAGTAACGATTAAGGATAATTTGAAATTCCGTTCTACTTTATTGTTTTTGTTGTTCGATCTGCTTGGGTGTCTTACAAATCCCCTGTTTTACAGGTTCAATTCTTTTACTTGCTAACACTTTGAAAAATTTGTTCTAATAAAAAGGGGTAAAAATTTATTCAATCAAGATGAAAGACAATACAATCAAGAAATAGGTCCCAGCATTAGGGACCATCAAGGAAACCAACAAAACACGACTAGAAGTAGAGAACAAGAATCCCAAACTTGAAAGAACCAACTCAAACATTGTGAATATCCTCCTGTAACAACATCTTCATCCTCAAGGAACAATTCGAAGGAAGGTGCTCCCAATCCTTGACTTGCCAATTACCCCCATATTTAGAAGCCCATTTAGCCAATCAATCAACAACCTTATTCCACTCTCTAGGAATATGGACAAAGGAAACCAACTCCAAGGACGAACTAATCCTATGAATTTGTTGAACCATCGAGTCCAACAATCAATTCGCCCCATCTTAGGAGCCTTTGTTCAGCATATCCACCAAAATCTGTGAATCCGACTCACAAATGATCTTGCACCATCCCATTGCACAACTATTTTCCAAACCAAAAAGGAGAGCCAAAGCCTCCATAAAATTATTACTTTGGTGCCCCGAAAAGATGGAAAAGAAGAAGATGGTAGAGCCCGTATCATCCCTTCTAACCCCACCAATCCCAATAGCTCCAGGGTTACCTCTAGACGAGCCACCGGTATTAATTTTCAAGACACCCACTGGAGGTGTAGATCACCAGCCCTCACACTGAATCTTATTGTTGGACAACCGTCTACAACAAGAAGAATACTTCCTTGGGCTTCCAGCAACTAAAACCCAAACTGTTCAACACCCCCAACTCACTACTCTATAGAGGGATAGCCACCTCGCACCTAGCCTATATAGTTTCCTGAACCATGCTAAGAATCCTTTGCCAAATCTGAAGAGCCTCCAGATCCTTGCCCTTAAAGATTCTACGATTCCTCTCCAACCAAATTTTCCATATAATACAAGAAGGACCAATACCCCATGCCACCTGCAGATAAATTATCTTGGTAGGGAGAGTCCTCCAAAACTCAACCAAAGATGAGGCATGCACACAAGGTTGCTTCCAAACTTCCCACTAGCGGTGCTAGACCACCCTAGAAAAAAGACACTGAAAGAACAGATGGGAAGAAGATTCCTCATTATTCCCACACAAAACACAAATGGAAGGCCCTTGAAAGCCTCTCTTCTGCAAATTATCCCAAGTGAGGCACCTATTACGAGCCACTAACCAAAGGAAAAAGTTGCATTTAGGCCATGCAAATTTATTTCACACTTAGTTCCAGCAAGGCATAACCTCCTCTCCATATTTTTGCCTATCAAGCACTTGATACCCAACAATCATAGAGAAAACTCCCTTAGGATCAGGGCCCCAAGCCAAAATATCCTCCCGTTGCAAAGAGCTATAGATTCTACCAGGCAAAATGTGAGCCAATTCCTCCCAATCCTCCATAGAAACCCAATAGGCCGATCATGAACATCCTTCCACTTGAACACCTCAACTTGACCTAGACTTAGCCACTTTAAAGTCTTCCACCCTAGACCAACTAGCCTCGAGAAAGGAAAGACAAAGATTGTGCAAATGTGGGTGCGTATCCAAGATAGGGGGATGCCCATCCCAAGAGTCAAAGCAGAAGAGCACATTTAACCTCTATTACAAATCCAAAACAAGCCTTGCTTAACCAAACTAGCTCCCTTCTTGAGAGTGTTCCAGATCATAGATCCCCTACCTTCCAAAGTTAATCTAGGCACATCTTTCCCATCCATTCCCAATGTATATTTGGATGTCAGAATCTTGGCCCAAACTTGATCCTGGCTGGTGCACCACCTCCAATAAAGCTTAACAGCAAACCCCTGACAAGTAAAGATCGCCTATCGTAGATCCAGGCCTCCACATTGTTTTGGTCTATAAATATTCTCCCATTTAACTAGACTCCACTTCGAAGAAGCAAGATTACCAGCCCACAAGAATTGCCTAGATAACGCATCCAGATCCTTAATGAAACTGATTGGGGCACATTGAACCATGCACTTGTACAGAGGAAGAGCTTGAACAACAAATTTTAATAGAAGCACTCTCCCAACCGTGGACAACCATCTATAAGTCCAGTGACTAACACGCTCTCGAAATTTGTCTAGCACACCCTTCCAAGTCCCTCCTGGCAAGGGGCCAGCAGAGAGAGGGATACCCAGGTACACAAAAGGTAGAGCACCAATCTGGAATCTCAAAATACGCGCTATTCTTGACTGAACCAGAAGCAGGGTATTATAGAAGAAAATAGAGGACTTATCTTCATTGATTTTCTGCCCTGAAGCCGCGAGATAGATATCCAAAGCCCTTTTGAAGCTAGTTGCTTCCTGAATGCTGGTAGCACCCAACAATGCTGTATCATCCACAAACTGTAAATGGGATTGGGGAAGAAGCCTGTCACCCCAACCATCCTTGGATTAGCCCACGACTAACATGAGATTTCAAGATTCTCCCCGGGCTTTCAGCCATAAGAATAAAAAGATAAGGAGACAAGGGATCACCTTGGCGAAGACCACGAGAAGCACTGAATAAAGAAGAAGGCTCCCCATTAATCAACACATAAGAGGAAGTCGACGTAACACAACTGATTACCCAAGCAATCCAGTCTTCACCAAAACCAAAGGCAATGAACACCTTCCGAAGAAAATCCCATTTAACTCGGTCATAAGCTTCGACCATATCCAGTTTAATAAACATAGCCTTCTTCTTGGAGACTATCATAGAGTGGATGGCTTCAATAGCAATAAACACCCCATCCAGGATTTGCCTACCAGCAACAAAACCTCTTTGTTCCTCTGAGACAATCTTGCCTAGCCACGACTTAAGTCTCTCTGCCATTAATTTAGAGATGATTTTATAAACCGCATTACATAGAGCAATTGGCCTGAACTAATCAAGAGAGTTGGCTCCCTCTCTCTTAGGTCTAAGCGCGAGGAAGGTAGAATTCATTGCTCTCAACATTTGTTTACTACTTTGTGATTCCAGCACTACATCCAATAAATCAAATTTGATAATCTCCTAGAACTCTTGAAAGAACTCAATTGGAAAACCATTAGGTCCAGGGGCCTTTCCTTTTTTCGTCATGAACACAATCTTTTCGACCTACTCCATCAAGATAGGCCTAAGCAAAATCTCATTTATCTCGGGGGAAACTATTAAATATTAAATGTAATATTAATGGTCATCTTAGTCAACTTAATCTTTAGCTTTAGTTTCAGTTTGCCTATAATCATGTCTTTGTGATTACAGCCTTTTTGTTTGCTTTCGTTATCTTTCTGTTACATTTTGTTAACTCTTTCAGTTACGTTCTGTTAACTCCCTAATTTGTAGGGTTTGTAAAGTGTATAAGAGCAAGGCTCTTCTATCAATAAAGTTATCTCATTATTTGTTAAATCAACATGGTATCAGAGTAGGTTAGTGAGATACTAATCCTAAATTTTTTTCAGGGTTTCTGAAATAAAGAATTTGAGGGTTTGAAGAATTTTTTTCAAACATCAAATTTTTTTGAGCAGGGTTTTGAATTTTTCTTTTTGAGGCGAATTCGAGGGTTTCAAAGCAGGTTTTTTTTGAGGGCCGATTTTTTTTTTGATCATTTTCGTGATAATTTCTGGGTGGTTTTTTCAAAGGCTATTTTGGCGCCCTCTTGTTTGCTTCTTTCTGATGTGATTTGCAGACAAATCACAGGGGGTTTTTGAAGTTTTTTGGCGTTTCTTTCATTTTGGACCCATTTCTTTGAGCCGCGCGCAAAACCCTTGAAGATGCGATTTTTGGAAAATTTTAGACACGTTTTTTTCATGGCACAAATTTTCTTGTGGCATTTTTCTGTAATTTCCTTCAGCGTTTTGCATTCTTTTTGGGTGAAAATCCGTAAAGGATCTGGAGGCACGTCGTTTTGAAGTTTCGTGGTTCTTTCTAGCGTCCATTCTATTGAAAATCGAAGCCCTTTCTTGCGCACGAACTGTTCTTTTCTTCGTGCGATTCAGAGGGCTTTATTTCCTTTTCTTGCCTACGACTGGTTTGCAGCATTTTTCCCACGACAAAAGGTTTATTTTTCGTTTTTTTTTGTGCACGACGACCCGCGTTTTGGTCATGATTCCAGTATCTGTAACTTAGTGTTTTTTGGGTTTTTTGAAAATTTTCTGCCTCTGGTTTGGCCGTACGAATCAGCAACGACTTTTTGATTTGTTTTAATAATTTTTTCCATGGCAGTATGAAGAAATAATATTTTTTAGCCAGTTTTGACAATTTTTTGGGAAAATAAAAATTTGAAAAATTGCTTTTTGATTTGTTTTAATAATTTTTCCATGGCGGATGAAGAAATATTTTTTTAGCCGGTTTGTCAATTTTCTAGGAAAATAAAAATTTGAAAAGAGTTTTCGAAATTTTTTTCTTCAAAAGTTTACATAATTTTTTTGTGGGTTTTTTCTCAAAAATCTTACAGTTTATGAGCTTCTTTTTTTACACGTTTTTTGAAAAATCGAGAGTTGTGCCAGTTGATTGTCCAGTATTTTGCCAGCTGATTATAGAGTTACCTTGTTTTTCGTGCTTTGGTAAACGGGAGGGATGGCGTCTTTGTCCAATATTATGTTGGAAAGTTCGTAGAGGTTGAATGGAAAGAATTACAACATGTGGAAGCAGAGGATGCTTACCATCTTTGAGTATCGGTGTCTGGATGAGCTTGTTCTTGATACAAAAGTTCGTTCCACTACTGCTAGGAAGGATCAGGACAAGTATGATGGAAGTAATAGGGAGGCAGTCATGATTCTTAAATTATCTATTGCCAATGACATGTTACCAGAAATACCTTCTGGTAAATGTGCTGCGGAGATTTGGAAGCATCTGAAAGATCTTCATGAGACCTCAGACAAGGGAAAGGCTTTCTTTCTGAAGAATATGCTCTTTTCTATTATGATGGATGACCAAGTGTCTTTGTAGGAGCACTTGATGAAAGTAAAAAATATTCGCGATCAATTGGAGGCCATTGGTCGTAAGGTAGAAGAGGAGGATATGGCGATGATCACTTTGAAAAGTTTTCCACGTTCCTACGAGCACTTCATCGAAATGCTCAACATTACATCCACCAATATTGACTTGAAGTTTGATGAGATGTGCAACAAGCTTTTGTAGTAGGATCGGTGGAAGAAGCAGTTTGGGAGTAGCAGTGCATCTCCTACTGTTGAACAAGCATTTACTGCCAAGGACGTTGGCAAAGGCAAGTCCACTCAACAAAAAGGACGAGGTGATTCAAAGGAGGGCTCCAAGAAGTCTTTTACTTGCCATTATTGTGGGAAGATTGGTCATATACAGAGGTATTGCAGAAAGCGGTTGGCTGATGAGAAGTCCAACCAGGAAGCATCTCAGCAAAGTGCTCATGTAGCGGAGCAAACTGACCAGAAGGAGTTTGCACACTTTAGATTTTGATGACCAACATAATATGGGTAGACTTAGTTTTTTTGTTTGTACAATGACCATTAAGGGAGGGTATTAAATATTAAATGTAATATTAATGGTCATCTTAGTTAACTTAATCTTTAGCTTGAGTTTCAGTTTGCCTATAATCACGTCTCCATGGTTATAGCTTTTTTGTTTGCTTTCGTTATGTTTTTGTTACATTTTGTTAACTCTTTCAGTTACGTTCTATTAACTCCCTAATTTGTAGGGTTTGTAAAGTGTATAAGAGCAAGGCTCTTCTATCAATAAAGTTATCTCATTATTTGGTAAATCAATAGAAACCACTATGAGAATGCATTCCAAGATAAGATTTTGTTCTTCAACAGCAGCAGGAGAGTCCTCCCTGAACAAGGAAGAATAAAATTGGACAATTTCCTCCGAGATATCCTTAAACGAAGAAAGTTGCTGCCACTGGGAGGAAACCAAAGAAGAAATTAAATTACCATACCTTCTGGCTTTGACAGAGTTGAAAAAGAAAGCTGTATTTCTATCACCTTCTTGTAGCCAGTCAATCCTAGCCTTCTGCTTTCAAAAGATCTCTTCCCTTAGTTCCCATTCAACAAACTCCTTCCTTGCATCCTCTTCTTCTCTATGAGATTCCTTAAACATCCCTTGATCTCTATTTAGTCTAGCAATGGAGTCCAATTGCTGTTGGGCAATCAATTTTGACTTAAAAAAATTCCAAAGCTCTGCCTATTCCATTTCTTAAACTGATACTTCACAATTGAAGCTTCCTGACAAAAGAAAACATATCAGTGCCATAGGCCGGTGAACCAATCCTCCACCACTCCCTCATGATATCTTGCAAAGAAGGATCATGTAACCACATAAGTTGGAACTTGAAAGAAGGGTTCTTAGACAAATTCTTCTCATTCACAACAAATTTGATAGGCCAATGATCAGATCCTTTCCAGTCCAAGATAACCGAACTAGTAACCCAATTACTACCAATCCAGAAGTTAGAGACTAGAAACCTATCCTGTCTTTTAAAAATAAATCTGTCTCCACATCTTCTGTTGATCCATGTAAACACACCATTTCCATGCTTTACATCTATCAAGTTCCTAAGATCAATACTCTCCCTGAAAATTGTAGATGAAGGATCAAGCCTATGTACCCCACCCCTTTTTTCCTCTAAATTGGTAATATCATTAAAATCTCTAGTTAGAATCCACGGAAGAAAAGGGTTCAAAGAACACACAAACCTAATATGAGCCCAAAGTTGGCACTTACTAGGGATCTTCGTTGGAGCGTACACATTAGTAAGCATGACAACCTCACCAGAAGCAAAGCTTGAAGCAACCATAGATAAGGAGTTTCTATTAGCAATCCACCATATGGGAGAAATCTTTCGCAGTTCCCAAAGACATACAATCCCTCCATATCTACCTTGCACCCCAATACACTGACATTGGCCCCTCCACCATATCTTAGAGGCCACATCAACCATAGCATCCACTGACAACTTAGTCTCCTGAATAAACACAACATTAAGAGAATGCATCTTGATCAAATCCCAAACAACCTTCTGTCTAGGGGAGTTGTTCAATCCCCTAGCATTCCATGATAAAACAATCATTTCTGTAGGTCAGAAAAATGGGAATCAATGGTCTTCACAGACCCCGACTCCACCAAATTTGCCCCCATTACCTTGATTTTGTCCTGATCCTTCTTTCTACCCACTTTGGAAGGCTTTTCAAAGCTTCCGTTTTTAAGGCTTTTTTACTGCAACCCCAGGTTAGACAAAATTTAATTACTCTTACTAGGATCCAAAGGCACTGTCTCAGACACTGGTTCCTAAAGAGCCACCACCAAATCATCACCCAGACCCTTGTGAATAGGCAGAGAAAACTCCCCCGAACCCAACAAAGGCTGGTCAGTATCTATCTGAGAATCAATCTGGGCCTCCAACAACTTGCTACAGTTCCCCATAGGATCCAACTGAACAACACCCATACCATCAAGTCCAGAGTGAGGAGTATCTAGGAAACCATCATGCTGATCCAGATCCTCCAATGCCTCAAAACGGTTGAAGGACACATCCACTTGCCTATCCTCCAAAGTTCTTTTCAATCCTATCCCCTTGTCACAAGGCTTGATTGGAATGGATCCCTCTTTATCAGACTCTCCCCTGGACACAGGCGCTTTCCCTTTATTCACTAAAGGAGGAGGTGTATGAGAAGGCACCTTTGAAGAAGCTGTATTTCCATGCCCTCCAGAAGAAGGAAGTTTGGGGCATTTCTTCTAGAGGTGACCGTATTCGTGGCATATCCGACAGCGAAAAGGTAAGGCTTCATAATCCAATTGCTGGATCCAAGAAGTGGACCCAACTTGGATCTCCATCGAATCTGGCAATAGGCTATTTAAATCAATTTCCACACAGATGTGTGCACATGAAATAACCTTTTTATCCATCGTCTACTGGGAAGGGCCCACTGGCTTTCCCAAAAGCAATGCAATCATGTGCATGATGTCATTCCTCCAGAATTCCAAAGGTAGCCATGGGAGTCTAACCGAAACTGAGACCTTTGACGGGAGTTCGTCAGCCGGGTTAAACCCAGTATTCCAGGATTTGATGAATAGCCCCACCTGATTATAGAAATAGGGGCCTCCTTAGAAAGCCTTGTTCCAATCTGACATGCAAGAGCCCTCTGGATTCCAGGTTTTATGAGCCCATGACTCCAGAAAAGGGAGGGAGACACAGATACCCATAAACTTACAAATCAGCGCATGGCTACTTAGATAACTGGCGTCCTCTGCAACCGAGTCCAGCTGGATGATCAAAATTGGATGAGACATGCTCCTCTCAAAACACCCATTAGTCTTCGAAATCGGAGGCCCACTGGTCTGGGCAACAACTCCATCATTTAAAGATCTACTAAAAAAATTAACAGCTTTAGCATGTCTCGATGGGGACAAATCAACCCTAAAAACCATTTATGAAAAAGACAGATTATTGAAGGCCCTTGTCTCGGCACATGATGTCATTAGCAGCAGCAAAACCAAACAGAGGAGAGGCGCAAACGCTCCACTCACCGAGCACAGACCACGCAGCACAAAACCCACCCAAAACAACACCCTCCCAAGCAAAAATCGGCCCCAACGAAAAAGACAAACCCCTAAAATAGAAAAGAAATCCCCCCACTCTCAAACAGTGACCAAACCTGGTAAAGAATACGCACCCCAACTCAGGAAAATCGCATGCAAGGAAGGCGTAGCAAGGCTAAGGCATGAGCCCTAGCCTGCAGCGTGGGCTGAGAAGCTCCCTCGCAGTGCCATCCGATCTCAGCTTCTTTTAGGGAGTCACTTTGAAAAATTAGTTTTGATAGTTTCTTGACATCTTCATTTTTTTTTTGTTACAATTGAAGGCATTTGTGAATTAATGTGCTGATTTGTCAGAATTATGGAGTTATTTCCATTTGCCCTGTTCAACTATTCCATTTGTGTTAACTTTAGCCCAACTTCAAGCAATGGACATTTTATTTTGCTTGTTCTGAGCTTCACTATTGTGTCACAAATTAAACAACAGCCTGAAAGAATGACCTTTCACTGAAATCAACCTTCAATATCACAAAGGAAGCATTGGCATTTATAGTTAGAATATTATATTCCTATATTGTTAATGGTCAATGTTTTATTGTATTGTATTGTATTAGTTTTACTGTTTCTACAGTATCTGGTAGATAGAGTTGGTCAAGGAAGCATTGGCATTTATAGTTAGAATATTATATTCCTATATTGTTAATGGTCAATGTTTTATTGTATTGTATTGTATTAGTTTTACTGTTTCTACAGTATCTGGTAGATAGAGTTGGTCATTTCATTAAATGACTACAGTGTTATGTATTTTCTTTATATTGTAATTTGTTTCCTGTTAATAGATGAATGCTTTTACCATTCACATGGTATCAGAGCAGTAGAAAAAAACCCTAAAAATTCGTGGGCTTGTCTGAAGTCATAATTCAAATTTTTTTTGCCAGTAGGGTTTCTGAAAACGTTTGTGTGACGCATTTTTCTGTTTAGGGCGTGGATTTAATTTTTGCCTGGGTGCGTTTTCTTTCCTAAATCGTGTTTTTTTTGGCTGAGGACGCATCTACTCCTGGGCGTGTTTGTCATTGGCCGCGTTTTTTCATCTCGTCACATTCTGCGCGCGATTTTCCCGAGTTTGGAGTCGCGTTTTTGAAGCTTCTTAAACCCGCGTTTTTGAAGGTCTGGCTGAACGCGTTTTTCATTTTTTTTAGATGTGATTCTTTCTTCTTAAGGCCGTGATTTGTTGTTGTATAAGGTTGCCTTCACATTGCCCTAGTGTGACATGAATCTCAACTCCTTTTTGCCACGATTTCGATGAGTTTTCCATAAGTTTTCTGCAATTTTCGAAGCTTCCATGGCCGCCTAGGGCATTCTACAACTTTGGCTAGGGTTTTGACCCTTCAGATCAAGTCAATTTTTTTTTTTGATTGCAGATTCTTGGTGGGTTTTTCGAGAGTTGAACTGGGTTGTCTTTAGTTTTTTTTTGGGTACCTCATTTTCTGTGCCTCGAAATTTGTGCAAGTGGGTGTTGACGATTTTTTTGGGCACTCTTCAAATCTTCTGGGTTTTGTCTTCAAAGTGCCTCAAAATCCGTGCTAGGATTTTTGCTTTGAATTTGTGTTGTTTCTGTTTCGTTTTGCCTTCACCAGTTTGACCTCAGTGTACGTGATAGCATCTCTGACAAACATAATGCTCGAAAGCAGCCAAAAGTTCAACGGGAAGAATTACAACACCTGGAAGCAGCGCATGATTACGATCTTTGAATATCGTTGTCTCGATCAGGTTGTTTTGGGAAACTCAACTCGTCCCACTATAGTTGGCAAGGACCAGGACAAATGGGATGAACGCAACCGGGAAGCTGTCAAGCTCATCAAGCTTTTAGTCACTGACGACCAGTTGCCACAAGTGACGTCAGGCAAAACAACTGCTGAGGTCTAGATGTACCTGAAGGATCTCCATGAAACGTCAGATAAGAGTCGTGCATTCTTTCTTAAGAACATGCTCTTTTCAATAAGGATGGATGAGAAGACACCTCTCCAGGAGCATCTGACAAAGATAAAGGTCATTCGCGACCAGCTGGAAGCTATTGGTCGGACGATGGAGGAAGAGGACATGGTAGTGATCACTCTGAAAAGCCTACCTAAGTCTTATGAACATTTCATCGAGACTCTCAACATTACGTTTGCTAATGTTGATTTGAAGTTTCCGGAGCTGTGTACTATCCTCTTGTAGCAGGATCGCTGGAGACAACAGTTTGGAAGCAGTACCAGTTCCTCCTCCACAGAGCAAGCATTCTCTGCCAAATCTTCTGCTAAGAACAAAGGGAAGGTGCAAACTTCTCAGCCAAAAAGTTCTGGTTCTTCTTAGGACAGCAAGAAGAAAAAGAACGTTTAGTGCAATTATTGCCATAAATACGGTCACATGAAGGTTGATTGTCGTGTTCCATTGGCTTCTAAAGAAAAGAAGCATGGAGGGTCTCAACAAAAGGAAAATGTTGCGGAGCACACTGAGTAGAAAGAAGCTGCATTCTATGCATTTATGGCAAAGAGAACAACAGATCCAGTACAATCTTCTGCTTGGTATATCGATTCAGGGACTTCTCGACATTTTACTCATCGTCGGGATTGGTTCACAAAATTCGAACCATTCTCTGATTCTGTCATTTTTGGAGGAGGCGAAGAGTACATAGTTGCTGTTAAAGGCACTGTCCAGATTCACTCAGGAGAAAGAAATTTACTCTTTCTTGATGTTTACTATGTTCCAGGCATGGAACACAAGCTTCTCTCAGTTTGTTAGATCATGCGGCATTCTCCCTAGTTAGATGTTTTTAGTTTGTCCACCTGCAACATCGTTGATAGGGAGACTCGTACTACAATTGCTATGGGACTTGAGGATCATGGTCTGTATGAACTTGCTGATTCTGGTGATTCTCAGGAGCACGCTCTGGCAGCTAGGAGTACTTCCATCGGCAAAATTTGGCATCAACGTTATGGGCACTTGAATGTGCACCATCTCTCTCAATTGTCTCGGGAGGGTTTGGTTGCTGGTCTACCTGAGATCCAAACTCAAAATTATGGAGTTTGTGGAGCCTGTCAAGCTGGGAAGCAGCATTAGACACCATTCTTAGATGGTGATTCTTGGCGAGCCTCAAAGGTTACTTCAATTGGTTCACGCTGATATATGTGGACCAATGAACACTCCATCTGTTACTGGGTCGAGGTACTTTTTATTATTTGTTGATGATTTCAGTAGAAAAATGTGGGTGTATTTTTTGAAACATAAATCAGATGTGTTTATTACATTTCAGCAGTTTAAGGCCTTAGCTGAGAAGGAATCAGGTTCTCAAATTGTTACTCTAAGGTCAGATAATGGGGGGGAGTTTTGTTCAGCTGACTTCTCTTCTTTTTGTGCTACACATGGCATTAAACGCCAACTCACCACACCATACACCCCTCAGCGAAATGGTGTCGTTGAACGTAGGAATCTCACCATTACTGAAATGGCTCGTTCTATGCTGGAGTACAAAAATGTACCTAAGAAATACTGGGCTGAAGCAGTTTATACTGTAGTCTACCTCCCGAATTGGTCACCTACACAGGCTGTTAAGAAGATGACTCCAAAAGAAGCTTGGTCGGGACATAAGCCTAAGGTGGGCCATCTGAAAGTCTTTGGTTCTACAACTCATGTATGGATTCCAGAAGCCAAGTGTACCAAGTTGGACTCCAAGAGCCAGACACTTATGTTTACTGGTTACAGCGACAATCACAAGGCATACAGGTTGATTGATGTGGAGACAGATCGTCTCATTTTCAGTCGTGATGTTGTGATTGATGAGACTACTGGTCCATTTCTTCCTACTACCAGTCCTGCGGATCAGCCTATGAAGGTTTTTGATGAAGGTGTTCGTCTTCCTCTTGGTTCCCCTGATGGGAGGGCTTCAACACATGAAGATGAGGAATCTTTCAGTCATGATCTAGCACCGCCTGATTTTCCTCAGGATTCACATCTAGACGACTTTGTTCCAGAAATCCCAGGAGATGCTGTTTCTCCTATTGCAGATGTTGGTACTTCTATTCGTCGACCTAAGTGGTGGCTCAAGACTATTGGTGATCTTCATGATGATGAACTCATTGAGGGTAGATCAACTCGCAAAAAGAGCAAGCAGCAACACACAGTCAATTTTGCTCTTATGGCCAACCTCCACAGCATCTATGAGCCTCATACATATTCAGAGGCTCAAGGAATTCCAGAGTGGGAAAAGGCTATGCAGACAAAATACCATAGTCTTCTAAAGAATTACACTTGGGTTCTTTCTGATCTTCCTCTTGGGAAGAAACCTATTAGCTGCAAATGGGTCTATAAGGTCAAGTATCATGTAGATGGTACTCTGGATAAATACAAGGCCAAATTAGTTGCTTGGGGATTCACACAGCGGGAGGGCATTGACTACGAGGAGACTTTTGCTCCTATTGCCAAAATGAGCACAATTCGTCTTCTTCTTGCTATTGTAGCTCAGTTTGGATGGACAATTCATCAGATGGACGTCAAGAGTGCCTTTCTCAACGGTGACTTGCAGGAAGAAGTCTACATGATGCAACCTCCTGGTTTCAAGGTTGCCGGCAAAGAACATCAGGTATGTGGGTTTGTGAAAGCACTCTATGGATTGAAATAGGCTCCCCGTGCATGGTACATCAAGATTGATCAGTACTTGGTTGATCATCATTTTCAGCGCAGCCCTTCTGATAGTAATTTGTATGTCAAACACTCTGGTGATGATATTCTCTTTCTTGTTGTCTATGTTGATGACTTGATCATTACTGGTAGTTCAGCACATTTGATTGCAGCAATCAAACAGGATTTGTGTCAGGGTTTTGACATGACAAATTTGGGGCTTCTCCATTATTTCTTGGGTATTGAGGTTTGGCAAATAATTGATAGTATTTTTATCTCTCAGTCTAAATATGCTCACAATCTGCTTGACAAATTTCGGATGCAGGATTGCAAACCTGCCTCCACACCTATGGAGAAGGGACTAAAGTTGTCAACCAACTCTAATTCACCTCCGGTCGATGAAATGACATTTAGGCAACTAGTGGGCACTCTCATCTACCTCACTGCCACTAGACCTTACATCAGTTTTGCAGTGAGCTACATTTCTCACTCAATGACAGCTCCAAAAGCTGATCATTGGATTGCAGCAAAGCGAGTGCTAAGATATGTTAAGGGCACTTCAGATTATGGCATTCTGTATGGCAGATGCAAGGATCCAAAGTTGATTGGTTATACAGACTCCTATTGGGTAGGATCAGTGGATGACATAAAATCCACTTCTGGGTATGTATTCAGTTTGGGTATAGGTGCTGTAATATGGACTAGCAAGAAGCAACAGGCAGTGGCTCTTTCCTCGATTGAAGCAGAATATCGAGGAACCGTTAAGGCAGCATGTGAGGCAGTTTGGCTCCGCAGGATGCTTTCTGACATGCACATGTCACAAGCATGACCTTGTCCCTTGTACACTGATAATCAAGGGGTGCTCAAACTGGCCAAAAATCCAGTCTTCCATGAACGTACCAAGCATGTTGAGCTTCATTGTCACTACATCTGCAAGTTGGTAGAAGACGGATCAGTTCAGCTGCAGTATGTTCTGACAGCAGATCAAACTACAGATATTCTCACCAAGTCTCTGAGCCCGGATAAGTTTGTCAAATTTAGGGGGCAACTTGGTGTTGTTGATGGATTGACCATTAAGGGAGGGTGTTAGAATATTATATTCCTATATTGTTAATGGTCAATGTTTTATTGTATTGTATTAGTTTAGTTTTACTGTTTCTACAGTATCTGGTAGATAGAGTTGGTCATTTCATTAAATGACTATAGTGTTATGTATTTTCTTTATATTGTAATCTGTTTCCTGTTAATAGGTGAATGCTTTTACCATTCACAGTTCTGAGCTTCACTATTGTGTCACAAATTAAACAGCAGTCTGAAAGAATGACCTTTCACTGAAATCAACCTTCAATATCACAAAGGAAGCATTGGCATTTATAGAAATTTCTATATGCATCTTTTCCTTTCTTGCATGTGCATTTATAGAAGTCTTGGTATCACTATGAAACTTTTCATTGTACTTATCACATCGATGTTTTATTGTATTTACTATTTATTTCATCTGATTATGCTTGTTGAAATATGGTAGCTTCGGTCAGATATAGAAATGATGATCATATGTGTGTGTATATATATGTCAGTAGGTATGACATATGTATACACACATATATATATTATTAATTGTATACATCATCATTTATATCGAAATCTACTACATTCCAAGTATATTATCAATCTGCATTTAGAGGGTTATTAATTGCAGATTATTAGTATTTCATGTTTTCATATAGGATCCCGATCGAGCATCATTATCGGTGATCATTTCTAGATTGGATATTATTTATTTGTGCAAGATAAATTCAGATCGAACTTGGTAAGCATTTATGTTTATTAAGTAACAAACTCCGATTAGAGATCGGGTGTTTAGTTAAGATGAAAAGGCACAATTCATGAGACATCTCATGAACGGACATGCCTCCACTTTGTGGAGACATGTCCGCTCATGGGATGTGTCTCTTCCTTATATATTTAATGTAGATCCGATCCACAATTGGAGACATCGAAATCAATAAATGTTCTGCTCTTGTAGATCGAATACCATTAAAGAAAAATTCAGACTTGTGAATTCAAGGATCTTCAAATTTAACATGGTATCAGAGCGGGTCTATGGAAAGATCCGATCAGATCTTGAAAGCAAGTCGAAGTCAGATCTAGCGCATTCTACTTGAGCTAGTAGAGTACTTCTGTGTGGGGTGTATTTCTTAAGTTTTCTGGTTCTTCTGTTGATTATGTTCAGAAAACAGTTAATGTGTAGATGGACCCGTGAGTGAACTGAAGTTACAGTCGCTACCCGATTGTCAGATATTCTATCCGTCGAGCCTAGTGGATTTGTTATCCCACTCCTATAGTTTCCGGTCACACAACATCAGATGGTATTCGATATTTGCCTAGGTGGAATCGCAACTGGCTTGCTAGCAAGCTCACGAAGGATGTGATGTCGTAGCTTCCTTTTAGTGTCTGTCGTTTGTGACGGGAGTGCAGTTGAGAGGCTATGCAGATGTGTTGCGGCCTCTAAGCCCACGACGCAATCAGAGGAATATTGAGCGTCGGCTTCCTGTGCACGAAAGTTTCTAATGGAATTCCAATATGACGCGAGCCAGGGGTTGCTTGCAAACTGATGAGTGTGGACCTCCGGAATGTTATCGATCCAATACAATGTACCTGATGATAGTCGTGGTCTCAGAGATATGCCGGCCAGAGCCGGAGGCTCTGCCTGGACAGCATGAATTGTTTATACCCCAAATCGATGATTATCCTGAAGGCATTATTAAATTGCCGCGAGCTTGTGAAGTTACTCCTTTTACCAACTGCAACTTAAAGTCATTCAAAAGGAGTCAAATCTGTTGTATTCAAATTCCCGATTTGCGGGTGTTCTCATTTATGCACATCAATCGCTACTGAAGATGCTATATGTGCGGAATACTTGTTTTAATACTGTCGTTGTCGCAGGATATAAGACTTGTGCAATCATGAATACAATTGTAGATGTTGGTTGTCGTCAAACTCTGTCTACATTGTCGGGTCTCTCCTTTGACTGGCGCCATATTGGAAACCTACATGCATCATTCTCCAGATCGTCGTGCCCTCTTTACTAGCGGAGGATTCCTATGTATAACGGGTTTGCATATGTTTGTCTAACGAAACTCTTTGGCTTTGGCAGAGGAGATTATCATCGGAATTTCATCAATGCAGAGAAGCCAGATCGGGAAGAGATATGCGGCTCCATTTATTGTGTCGACGATGAAATTAATGAGTCAGCGTCTAAGTTAAATAATTTATGGAGAAGTTTGAGACTTCTAAGAGTTGACACGATTCTTTCGGAAGCAATCTGGAGTGCCACGGGCAAGACCACAGCCGGTTGATAACGTGGTGGGATTTTTGTCCTCTTATGAGGTGTCGAGGAAGATGCCAGAAGGATGGATAGGTGTATGTTGAATAATTTGATTTCCACAAAGGTTCGAGAACTTACTAAGGCTTGGATATAGTTTACATCACCGTCTTATATGCTTGAGGTCGTGGAGATCGTCCTGGAGGGGATCGTTATAGTGGTGGTCATATGGTGAAAGAGACTGTGGTGCTGATATCTTGGGATAGATAAATGCAGACCCGAAAAGTATTTCGATCTCATCGAGAGGAGTATCCTATTATTGTTTATATTTCTTTTAATTTAGAGTAAATCTTTCAATCTGCTGAGTTGTGCAAATTTGATGTAATTTATTCTTCGTGTGTTGCTAGTGAGTGTGTTACATTTGTTTCATAATCTGGTGGATTGCAGCTGGAAACGAAGTGCATTGTAAATCTGAACGGTCAAAGACCATGTTCAAATTTAACCTTGCAAAGGGCCTGTGTTCAAGCCGTGAAGGTGGTGGACTGGTCTGAGCGCAAGAGCAGCGTTCCATACTGTGTCTAGTATTTGCATCCATCAAGAATATTTAAAGAGATAAGTATTCTTTGTCTGTTGAGTTATTTCATGTTGGTTGTGAAGATTTATGAGTGTGACTCTGAAATAAAAAGAGAATTGAAAGTTCGATGGTGATTGGTCACATCGATATCATTCTCTAATGCATGATCTGTGATAGAGCCTTGAACTCTTGGAGAGAGTTGGTTCTACATGCTAACTGCATAATGTGTTCAAGAAATCTGTAGTTATGCAGATTATCTTTTGTTGTGCTAAGTTTAGCACTCTCGAGAGGAGTAAAAGATGGAAGGAAAATTTATATCAGAATTCAATAAAGATAAGTTTCTTTATCCCTTCATTCTGATCCTTTGATATATTTCCCTTTAGGTTGATTTACTTATTCATGTTTTAATATTGTTCATAAATTCTTATGTATTCATATTATAACCTGAGATAGTAAACCTTGTATGATTCTAGCTTTAATATTTCTTTGGATAATTATAAACTGTTAGTAATCTCTCTCTAAAATGCTTTCAGGACAAGGTGATGAGAGATTGCTTAGTGATGAAAAGCCCGAGGCATCTTGTGAGGAAGTCATGCCGACCAAAGAAATGATCAAGCGTGAAGTTACAACTTGCAGCCATGGGACTGAGTTGGTGGCTAGAGGGAGTTCACTTCCAGAAGTCTTCTTTGCAAGCTCTGAAGCAGGGATCAAGAGGGAGTTATGTGACTCACTGAGAAGAAGTGTAGGTTGCAATGTTGCAAGGCCAAGTCTTAAACCCTTGAAAGTCCTCTTCAGCTGCTGAGATCAAAATTGTTCTAAGACTGTCATCTGGATTTGATATTGGTAGCTCCGCAAACCTATTCAAAAAGGAGTGATCTGCTATGAGGTCGAGGAGGTCTACCCTGAACTCTCTACAGTACCAGAGGTGTGCACTGGAAAACATTTTCCTAAAGCATGTGTTGCAGGCAATCTTGGACGATGAGGTCAGGAGGTTGATGCAAGTGCTTGAAGATTCAGAGGGAGCCTACTGAACCTAAAGAAGATAATCGAAAGAGTACCTCTGGATGTTGTTTCAGGTTGAGGTCTACGATGATATCCTGGTGTAGCAGAAAACAGTCTTCAGTTGCACAGAGCTCAACAGAAGCTGAATACATTGCAGCCTCTATGGGAGCAAGAGAAGCAGTTTGGCTTCATAAATTGCTTGTGGGACTCTTTGATCTAAGCACATTGAGATCCCCTATCATTATGTAAGAGATATGGTAGAAAGGAAAGTGATCCAGTTGGAGTATGTTAGTACAAATGATCAAACTGCAGACATTCTCACCAAGCCTCTCTCCCGAATCAAGGTAGAACACTTCAGGAAGAAACTTGGTATGGTTGAAATGTAATTTGATATTTATGTCTGAAATTCAAATTGTTTATAAATTGTACTAATATATAAAGATGTTTAATGTGTAAACTCTTTTGTCATGTGTGTGACTCCATGACCTTATGGGCCTACTCCCCCTGTGTACATTATTGAAAGGTGACGATCTTTCAATAATGAACACTTGTATTTGACATTGTAAAGTGACGACTCTACAATGATGAGTTGAACTATCATGATAGATATCATGTGACTTGATATCTGTGGACATGTCATGATAGTATCTCTTGGACACTTTTGATGAATATCATGGGACTTGATATCATTTGAAGATCATTGTGATCCTTAAGAGATAATCATGGTGGATAATTATATATCCGTGGATATGCCATGAATTATGGTAGACATCATGTGACTTGATGTCAGTGCACATACCATAATGAAGATGCGTTATGAAGAATGTCAAGTGACTTGACTCTCTTAGAAGCATACCATATCTTTTGATATCACGAGTAAGGTGATATCACTATATACTTGGTTAGTGTTATCTTCCCTAGCTAAGAGGGAGTGTTGAAATATGGTAGCTTCGGTCAGATATAGAAATGATGATCATATGTGTGTGTATATATATGTCAGTATGTACACATATGTATACACATATATATATTAATTGTATACATCATCATTTATATCGAAATCTACTACATTCCAAGTATATTATCAATCTGCATTTAGAGGTTATTAATTGCAGATTATTAGTATTTCATGTTTTCATTTAGGATCCCGATCGAGCATCATTATCGGTGATCATTTCCAGATTGGATATTATTTATTTATTTGTGCAAGATAAATTCATATCGAATTGGTAAGCATTTATGTTTATTAAGTAACAAACTCCGATTAGAGATCGAGTGTTTAGTTAAGATGAAAAGGCACAATTCATGAGACATCTCATGAACGGACATGCCTCCACTTTGTGGAGACATGTCCGCTCATGGGATGTGTCTCTTCCTTATATATTTAATGTAGATCCGATCCACAATTGGAGATATTGAAATCAATAAATGTTCTGCTCTTGTAGATCGAATACCATTAAAGAAAAATTCAGACTTGTGAATTCATGATCTTTAACTTTAACACTTTCAATGCAGTCGGAAGAAAAAACATAGCTTTAGTTTGTTCTGCACTGGTTACTTTGTCGCTTGCTAAGTCTTCTGATTGGGAATTCTGTTGGACTTTATTGGCATTGAGGAAATTTTTTACAGTTTTTATATCTAGCTAAGGATTCCATATTTAGCCAAAGCGCTAGACATACATAACATTTTAAATGGGTGTGTTTATTTATTCAGGAGGCCTTCAGCAAAAGCTCTACTAGAAATGCCATATTTTCCTTCGACAGTAAGATCAGCTTATTGGTTTCTTGCACCTATTCACATTATGGGGAGCAAAAGTTCACGCCTACAATATGCAGCAAAATTAGCAAGAGAAGGAGCTCTACTTTTGATGGGCTCTTTTGCTGCAGAAATGTGCGTCTCATCTTGTTTACCACTTATCTTGGCTCCTCCTTCAGATTGTGATGTTGAAGCTGCTGTACATTTACTCAGGGAATTTATACGATCTTTGAAATCTCAAGCAGCAAAATCAATGTTGCTTCCTTCAATTCAGAAAATTTTACAAGTCAGTTGCAGTTTTCAGTGAATTGACTTTGCAGTTTTTGATGAAGTGACTTCTGTTATCAATTTCATAGTTTTGCATTTATTTGTTTATATGACCTATAATTTAATTTCATGCTTCTATTTCTAATTTTACCTTGCTGTGTGGAGTAATCTATGCTATGCTACTTATTGAAATTCTTAAGAAACTTCAGGACTCATTAATACACAAACAGATATTTATGACAGAGTGCAGAATCATCACATCTCAAGGTGACCCTTCTTCAGATTTCATTCATAAGAGATTTATGGAAGTCAGTGGGGTTACAAGCATATTTGGAAAACATTCACCCATTGGTTATCAAAAATCTATATATCTCTTATGATAAAAACTCAGCAGCGGCAGCATCAGTTTTGCTTGTAGGCTCTTGTGAAGAACTGGGTACACCTATCACAATTCATCAGGTTAAGAAGGCTCACTTAGTCCTTAACTTATGACTAATTATTTTTTGGTCTCAAAGCATTTTTGTTTTTATCTTTTGATATTTGGTGCAATTGTTTGTTAAATATACAAAGGATAAATTATTAATTCTGCTTTGGATTTTGGTGTATAAGTCACTCAATATATATTGTTTGCTCCAGACAATTCTGCCTCTAATGCAGTGCTTTGGACGAGGAATCACTGTTGAGGGAATTGAAACCTTAGTTAGAATTGGTAATGCTTGCCAGATTTGAACTTGGAGATTGCAGTTTCTTTTTATTTTTTATTTTTTAAAGTTTTTCTTTGTTATATATAAGCTTTATTAGCCAGTTTCTTATCTTCTTAACTTGTGTTTTTGTTGACGTTTGATAGGGGGGCATCTTGGGGATAAAGTCATTGTAAGGCAAATGTTGCCACCTTTACGCAGCATTATATTATCTGGCACAGCTTTTTCCAATGTAGATAAACAGGAGCCTTTCCAAAGCTGGCACACTCTGGCTGTAATAGATGCACTCGCAGTTCTCGATGGACTAGTTAGAATTCTCCCAAGTTCAGTTGTCCTTACCGAGTTAGTGCAGGTTTGACATTACTAGTTGTCTATAATATCCTATAACAGTATATCAATATCTAAAAATGAAAAGATCATAGTAATATTGATGCTGTTTTCCAGGAGCAAAACACTGTCCATGCAAAGTTGCTCATGCAAAACAATCTAAATCCAAATTTGGTCCAGGTATAATGATCATATTCCCTCTTAATGGTCTGTTCTGCTAGTCAAAGCTCTTTATATATTGATATTCACTATTCAAGAAAAATGCCATTTCTAATGAAGCTATTAAATACACAGTTTTTTTTCTTGCCATTTCTAATTTTCTGTGTGGATATCTTTTGTATAATTTTCACACAGCCTGCTGCAAAGGCGTTACTTGCAATTTGTCAGCACATTGGACCAGATTCTACTGCAGCATTTATGTTACCAAAGATTAAGCCAGTTTTGGATGAACTTGCTTTTTCCCAGGAAGTTGATTCTGTAGAGGAGGAAATGGGGAAACATGGCTCTTCATCCAGAATCCAAAGAATTAATACTAATGGACATTCTGAAGTTCATGAAGAGGCCCATGCCAACAACAAGATGGACCTTGTGTAAGTGTCCACTACTACAGGTGGTTATATTCTGCTTCTTATAGCCATGTGGAAATATAAATAATACTGTAAAATCATCAATAGTGTTTTCAAGCTGAAATTATTGTTCTAATAAAGCATTTTTAAATGTTCATGGAAGATTGATTAAATTCTTTTTATGATACAGATTTTTGCTCTATCCTTCCCTTGCATTGCTTCTTGGAATTGAGAAGCTCCGTCAGTGTTTTACTACATGGCTGCTTCTGGAGCAAGTTCTATTTCGGCGATACAAGTGGAAGGTATGTATGAATTAATTACTTCATATGAATTAGGTTGTATGTAGAGCAGTTTCACTCTTGTTTGTACTACAGGATCAGGAAGAAGCTTTTTGCACAATATGACATTAGTTAGTAGTCTAGATTCGTCTATGATGCTGATGAATGGATATTTGTACCAGGAGCTCTTAATTTCTTAATCAGTTCAATTACACTTTATGCTTAGATACTCCTCCCATCCTTAGAATTTATTTATCTTCCTAATCTCTTGAACTACAGTGGAAATGTGTAGGTGAGATGTCTCAGCTTGGAGATATCACTCATGGGATAAGTACCAACAAGAGCCCACAAACTCCTTTCAATCCAGCCAACTTGCTGCTCAATGGTGTAGGCTGGTCAATACCCCAGTCTCAGGCAAGCAAAATAAGTAAGTCTTCAATAACCAGGCAGGCACCAGATGACCGAGAAAGTGCTCATAATGAAGTGGCAGTGTCTTGTGGCAAATATGAACCTTGGTCTTGGTTACCTACTGCTGTTGACACCTGGGAAGGACCAGAGTTTCTAGGTAGACTTGGTGGCATGAAGGATGAGCATCCATGGAGATTAAAAGCATCAGTTCTTCATTCTGTGCGTGCACATCCTGGGGTTTTGAGGGCTGTGGCTGTTGAAGATGATGAATGTACAGTCTTCTCAGCAGGAACTGGACCAAGAGTGAGGGGTATTGTATACAAATGGCAATTATCAACAATGGATTGCATGATAGGTTATACAGGACATGAGGAGGTTGGTGATACAAAACTAAAGAAGCTTCATCCATTGGAAATGAATGAACATTAGTGACATGTTATCCAAATCTCATTATTATTATTTTGTTCAAGTCTGTTATGATAGAAGTTAAACCTAGCTCAGGATGCTTGCTAAATTTACATTGGAAAGTTTTTGGTCCATCTTTTGTAACCTGCATTGAAATAGTAAGCTTGCTCATTTCATGGCTGTTGGATCTTTGTTTATTTTGAATTTTACTTCTTGTTTTGTGATGGTTTACTGTTTTGTGATTGTTTACTATAACATATTTCACATTTTCAGTACGACTGCAGTTACCTCTTTAGTGTTTTGGACCATTCTTATTATTATTTTACAAATTCCTATGCTCCCCCAAGTTTCAGGGACGGGGACGGCGGGGGATGGCTATTAAAAAATAGGGAAATTTTTAAAAATATAGAGAAATTTCAAATATTTAAATCATAACATTGATAAATCATTCATCATAGACATTGTAGAAGATTAATACATAACATTAGACTTGAATTGAGATTTCACATAAGAATTGACAAACAAATTAAAGAAATTCAAATGCTTTCATTGTGAATGTGCATACATATTACATAAGAATTATAACAGTTGACAAATGTTAGTTTTAAGATCAGATATAAAAGCAGAAATTTAATTCAAATTTAGACACATAAACACAGCATATACCTTGGGAAAACCCTCCACTTGAGGGATAAAAACCCAGCAACAAAAATCTCTCTTATATATATAAATAATGGCAACAGTTCTCTTTACAATGAGGCCAATTACAAGGCCAATATCCAGCACCAACTCTAGATGCAATAATAGATTATAATCTGCTCTTCCTTGATATCGAAATCTGCACTTAGAGAACCTTCGACCTGCTCTTGATGAAATTCGCACTTGAAGGAATGAATGAATGGAACTTGCTTGATGGTAAATGGATGGAAATGAACTTGTATAAATACAAAGTGTGGGAGAGGTCGCACCTCTTCAAGAATAAGGTTGGCCACAATATGAAAAATATAATTACAATAAATGATGCGAATTACAAGGAAGGTCGGCCCAATTAGAAAATAATATTGTTGCCAAGTGAAGCGCCTCTTCACTTTGATTAACTCAATAAATGAATAGCCGTTAGGCTATATGAATTTATTGTTCACAATAAGGCAAAAGTATGTAGCCCATAGCTACAGCATCAACACTCCCTCTTAGCTAGGGAGGAATACTTCCGATGCACAATGTCATGGACTCTCTCAACATGACACCCACAATGGCTACACCCATATGTGGGGAGACGCATATCACCTCAACGTGATATCAACCACCATGGCTACTCCCATGTGTGGCATATGTGCACAAGTGCCCATCACGGAATCACTCAACGTGATGTCGTCACCTCATCGTGACGTTCACCATGGCTACTGCTAGAGGGTGAATAAACACAAGTATAAGAAAACCATCACAAACTCTCTCACGTGATGACATCCACCATGGCTACTCCCAGAGGGTGGAAACAAGGGCTTTCACCTCAAATTTCTCTCACAGAGAAAGATGCATTAAACAAGGGCTTACACCTCAAATCTCTCTCATAGAGAGAAATGCATTAAAGAAGATCATTGATGCTGAGACTCCCTCTCAGCTAGGGCTTCATTCTCCACAATACCAAGCTTGTCTCGAAAGTACACAAACTTTATTCTGGAGAGAGGCTTGGTGAGAATATCTACCGTCTGCTCATCAATGCTGATGTACTTCAATTGGATCGCTTTCCTCAATACCATATCTCTGATATAGTGGTATTTGATCTCAACATGTTTAGTTCTGTCATGAAACATTGGATTGACAGAAAGCTTTACACAACTTTGATTATCACAATGAATGATAGTCGGCTCCAATGATTGTCCAAACAATCTTGCAAGGAGCTTCCGAAGCCACACTGCTTCTCGAGCTGCCACACAAGCTGCAATATACCCGGCCTCTATGGTGCTCAGTGCCACTGAAGACTGCTTCCTGCTACACCAGGATATCATCGCAGACCCCAAACTAAAGCAACATCCAGAGGTGCTCTTCCGATCAGCAACACACCTTGCCCAATCAGAATCCGAATATCCATCCAGCTTCAAGTCCACATCAGAAGAATATCTCAAGCCATACCCAACTATGCCACACAAGTATCTCAGGATATGCTTTGCTACAACTAGATGTATTTTCCTTGGTTCACACATGAACTGACTAAGTGCACTCACTACATAGCAAATATCTGGTCTAGTATTGACTAGATACATCAACAATCCAATCAATTGCCTGTACATAGTGGGATCCACCAGATCTGAATTAGTTGCAGCCTCTTTTAGCTTCTGCAAGTTGGTCTCCATAGGTGTAGACATGGATTTGCAATCCATCATACCAAATCTCTTCAAGATGTCAATAGTATACTTCCCTTGACTCAGAATGATCTCATCCGGCTTTTGCCATACTTCTAAACCAAGGAAGTAGTGCATGAGACCAAGATCCTTCATTTCAAATTCAGAAGCTAACTCCTTGCATTTGATAATGAGGTGATCTTCTCCAGTAAGAATTAGATCATCAACATAGAGAACTAAGATCAATGCTTCGCCATCAATTACCTTGAAGTACATGTTTGAATCAACATCATTCTTGGAGAAGCCCAAGCTCATCAGGTATCGATCAATTCTTTCGTTCCAAGCACGAGGAGCCTGCGTAAGACCATACAAAGCCTTCTTCAACCTGCAAACATGAGACTCCTTCCCATGAACCTCAAATCCATTGGGTTGCTCAATATATACCTATTCCTCAATTACACTATTCAGAAATGCTGTCTTCACGTCCATCTGGTGTATCTTCCATCCTTTAGATGCTGCAATAGCAATGATGGTCCTGACGGATGTATAACGAGCAACTGGAGCAAAGGTTTCCTCATAGTCTACTCCCTCTTTCTGAGAGAATCCTCTAGCCACAAACCTACCCTTGTACTTCTCGATGCTCCCATCAGCCACATGCTTGATCTTGAAGAGCCACTTAGAAGATACAACAGATTTTCCTTCAGGTCTAGGTACTATGTCCCAAACATCATTCTTGAGGATGGATTGATACTCTTTAGTCATAGCATCTCTCCATACTTGCTGACTAGTAGCTTCCTCAACATTGGAAGGCTTCGACTCAATGATTTGACTCATTAATGCAACATAGCTTGAAAACTTGTGAGGCCTTTTGCTTTCTTTGAATGTTCCTCTCGGGGCTGCAAACCTTTCTACCTCCTGCATTGTTTTCCTGGCCCAAAGAGGTCTCTTGCGACCAATCACAATGTCTCTCGGCCCATCAGTAGGTTCCAAAGGCTCAACTGGATCATCATCTTCTTTAGGTTTAGTAGCCTACCTCCGAGTCTCAGAAGTATGGTCAACTTCCATATCCTGAGGAGACTCTTGGTCTTCATTGTCTATCTCCATGTGAGTGCCCTTAGATCTCTTGAATGCAACATCCTCTTCAAATGTAACATCCCTGCTGATCTCAATCAACTTCTGGCATGGAATGTAAACTCTGTAGGCTTTTGAAGACTCACTATAGCCCACAAATATTCTCTTCTTGCCAGATGGTTCCAACTTTGTCCTTTTATCTTTAGGCACATGAACATATACAGGACAACCAAAGATTCTCAAATGACTTACTTCTGGTTTCACGCCTGTGAAAACTTCTCCAGGAGTCATGTTCTCCAGAATGCGGTGAGGGCTTCTATTTTGAACATAAACAGCTGTCCTAGATGCTTCAGCCCAAAGGAAGGTTTGCAGATCTTGATCATGAATCATGGCTTTGGCTGCTTCTACAATAGATTTGTTCTTCCTTTCTGCAACACCGTTCTGTTGAGGATTGTAAGGGACACAAAACTCCCTCTTAATCCCTGCTTCAATGCAAAAGTTACGGAAGCTTCCAGAGATGTACTCTCCTCCATTGTCGGATCTCAGAACTTTGATCCTCTTCTCGGACAAGTTCTCTACCTGAGCTTTAAATTCCTTGAATCTTTCAAGTACTTCCTCAGATTCCTTAGACTTTAAGAAATAAATCCAAGTCTTTCTAGAGTAGTCATCAATGAAAATAATGTAATACAAGAAACCACTCAAAGAAGCAACAGACATTGGACCACATAAATCAGAATGAATAAGATCTAGAATACATTTAGATCTACTTTCACTACTATGAAATGGACCTTTAGTATTCTTACCCAATGCGCAACCTCTGCAAGTGCCTTCATGCTCCTGGTTGAGTTTAGGAAGGCCCGTGACCATCTTCTCCATGGTTGGTAGTGCTCTAAAGTGAAGGTGAGCAAGTCTTCTATGCCAAAGCTCACACGAACTTGATGAATCATGCAACAAAGCCTGAAGTGGACGAGTGCAAAGTCTGTAGAGACTCTCATGTCGAACTCCAATCACCTGAGCAGTCTTGATACTTGAGTTCTTTGGCCATGCAAGAACTTTACCTTCGGAGAATGCAACTTGGTACCCCTTGTCTTCCAAGGCTGAGATAGAGACAAGGTTCCGCTTGATACCGGGAACAAATAGCACATCACTCAATTGTAAGGAGATGCCGGAATCTAGGTGAAGAGAGGAGGTCCCAACTCCTTTCACAAAATAACTTGCATCATCACCAATAATAACTTGAACACTAGAATCTCTCTCCACCAAATCAGATAGATGCTCTCTAAATCCAGTGATGTGGCAAGAGGCACCACTATCAATCAACCAAGTATTGTTGTTTGTAGGCACATTACTTGATAAAGTAGAATAGAATAGAAAACCACTTGAATCCTTCTGTGGAGAGATCTCACCCACATTTGCAATTGAAGCCTGTTGCTTAGGTCTGGTTGGGCAATCCTTTGCATAGTGACCAAACTTGTCACATTTAAAACATTGAATGTGGGAGAGGTCTTTCTTCTTCTTAGATGTAGGGGCACCATCTGATCCTTTATCTCTATTCCTCTTGAAGTAGCCTTTCTTCCCTTCTTTTCCTTTCTTCTTCGAGGATTGAGCGGCAAGAACATGAATGTCTTCATTTGTAGAGCTTTGTCCAATGCCTCTTGTAGCCAATCTTGATTCTTCTTGGATGCAATCTGCCCTCAAGCGATCAAACTTAGGAATTTTTGATCTCCCACTGATTCCTTGAATGAATGGCTCCCAAGATTGAGGAAGACCATTAAGAGCCAACATAGCCAAATCCTTGTCATCAACAATATGCCCAATGGTAGAGAGTTGATCTCTCAACTCGGTGATCTTCATGAAGAATGTGATGACGGAATCTCCTTTCGCCATCTTGATATGATGAAGCTGTTGCTTTAATGCAAGAGCTCGACTTGTATTGTTGATCTGATACATCTCCTCCAGGGTCTTGAATCCCTTGCAGTCTTCAACTTGGAGATAATTGGCACAATATGGTCTTTCACAGAATCAACCAACATCTTTTTCGCCTTAGTGCCATTCCTCTTCCATTGTGACTTCTCATTCTCATCGGTTGGTTCGGGAACTTCACCCTCCACAAACTCAGCTAACTCATTTTCTTCCAAAGAGAGCATGACTCTAAACTTCCAAGATGTGAAGTTGGCAGCACCCTCGAGTCTATCTTCGATCTTGAGCCCGTTCACCATCTTGACGGAAAGATAGATGCAAGAGAATGAGAATAAGAGAGTATGAAAGTGCTGCTTATGAGAAATCTGATCACAATCTTTCTTATACCTGCTCTGATACCAAGTTAGTTTTAAGATCAGATATAAAAGCAGAAATTTAATTCAAATTTAGACACATAAACACAGCATATACCCTAGGAAAACCCTCCACTTGAGGGAGAAAAACCCAGCAACAAAAATCTCTCTTATATATATAAATAATGGCAACAATTCTCTTTACAAGGAGGCCAATTACAAGGCCAATATCCAGCGCCAACTCTAGATGCAATAATAGATTATAATCTGCTCTTCCTTGATATCGAAATCTGCACTTAGAGAACCTTCGACCTGCTCTTGATGAAATTCGCACTTGAAGGAATGAATGAATGGAACTTGCTTGATGGTAAATGGATGGAAATGAACTTGTATAAATACAAAGTGTGGGAGAGGTCGCACCTCTTCAAGAACAAGGTCGGCCACAATATGAAAAATATAATTACAATAAATGATGCGAATTACAAGGAAGGTCGGCCCAATTAGAAAATAATATCGTTGCCAAGTGAAGCGCCTCTTCACTTTGATTAACTCAATAAATGAATAGCCTTTAGGCTATATGAATTTATTGTTCACAATAAGGCGGAAGTTTGTAGCCCGTAGCTACAACATCAACAACAAAAACATAGAAATTATATGGCTCCAAGTTAAATGGGCCTTTTGCATAGGTTTTGAGGACTTCAGAAGGACATTCAAATGGGTTTGAAGTTGTTGGCCCTGCTACACTCCCACTCCTTGAAGAACCCCCAGTGGCTGCCATACTTCTATGAGTTCTACTTCTAGGTATACTTCTTTCATGCATTTGAACCTCAGCCTCCTCACTATCATTACTAGTACTCTCATTGCTGCTCATAATTTTTTTTGGTTAAGAATTGAAAAGAGCTGCAAGTTCAAAAAAAAAAAAAAAACTCACTATGCCCTTCCTATGTGGTAAAAACTTTAAACAATAGAAAACAAATTGAAAAATCAAATGTAAAATGAACTTACCTCTAAAGGAGTATATTTGATGTCGTACTCTCCTCTTTCAGTTGTTGTTCTCTCCTCTTTCACTTGCTGCTCTTCACCTCAAGTTTGCAAATGTCAAAATGAGAATGTTTTTTTCTTTTTGGTTGTTTTGATAAGTGAAATAGGTTTAGGTTTTGTTTAAAGGGGTGGGGGGGTCCTTGTGGGCCCACCCATCCCTTTTTTTAATTTAAAAATGTGTTTTTTTACAAAAAAATAAAGTGAAATGTTGCTGGGCTATAGGGGATGGCTAGTTGTCCCCGGGACAGTTAGGGGACTTCTAGAAGTCTCTTGGTTATCCTGGGGACGACTAGCTGTCCCCTGCCTTTTTTGGGGTGTATTGGGGACATCCCCCTTTTTTTTGCACTGATCAGTGAGGGGGGGGGAGGGGTGTGCATTTCCAAGGCATCCCCGTTCCCAAAACGTTTCAGGTGTAGGGATGGGGGTACCAAGGTAGGGGACACATCCCTGGGGAGCACTGATAAATTCCACTTTGTTTTGCTTCTTTAGGGTGAGAACCTTGCCTTATTAAAGGTCTTTAGATTCATATACTAAACTTCATTTTTTGCCACTGGCTTATACAGACTAGAGTCTTGTTCATGCTCCCCTCCCTTGGCACTATTAGTGGCTCATTTTAATAAGGAATACCTCTTATTTATTTATACTGTTACATAGGTTTAATTTTAGATATTCCATCTTTTCAATTTGTTTGTTGGAATTACTTTGAACACTCTTTACTAGCTATTGTAACTTGTTGTTTTGGCTTCCATTGACCTACATTGATCTTTCATGGACATTAATATAATTTGATCCCTTCAAATTTGTCCTTCATTTTTGACTTGTTAAAAATTGGGATAACCTATCAAAATTTGATAAAATTTGAAGATTTTCTCTTCTAAAGGCATGTTTTACGAGGTGCAAAGGTTAGAAAATTTCAGTTTTGGGTCTATAGTCCTTTTGGCTAACATTTTTCACTCACTCTTGTCCGTTTTCGTGAAATTCTGAGTCATTTTTAGTGTGTTTTTGAGTCAATTTCGGGTTTTTTAGGCAACTCAGCAGAATAGGGAAATTTAAGCCTAAGAGCAAAATTGCTAAATGTCCAAAAAATCCCGAAAATTGCTAAATGTCCAAAAAATCCCGAAAATTGCTAAATGTCCAAAAAATCCCGAAAATTGCTTAATGTCCAAAAAATCCCGAAAATTGCTAAATGTCCAAAAAATCTTAAAATTGCTGAATGTCCAAAAAATCCCGAAAATTGCTAAATGTCCAAAAAATCCCGACTGCCTTATGCAAAATTGCTAAAACTTCCAAAAGTTCCGAAATTGCTAAAACTTCCAAAAGTTCCGAAATTTAAAACTTCCAAAAGTTGATTTTGCTTAAGTTGTTTAAAAATACCTATTTTTATTAAAATGAAATTGTCAAATGAGCTAAAAGGTCCGATTTCTTCTATTTGACAAAATGTAAAATTGCAATGAGTCTCTAAAAACCCGAAATGCAAGTAAAAGGCATTTTTGAAGTTATTTGTTATATTTTTCACTTGCAATGAGCATCAAAAAAACCCGAAATGAGTTTTGCAAGTGTTTTTGTGAATTTTGTAGCTTGCTCTTGCTCATATGTACCCCGATTGAAGAGATTTTGGCATGAAGAACACTTGGCAAGGTCTGCAACTTTATTAAATTCCCCATTTTTGCTCTACCATTGCCACCATTTTTGCAGATTTGAGTTTGTTCAAGGCGCCTAGGGTTTTATTTATTTATTTATTTTTCTTTATTTTGGCTTGTAAACTCTTGTTACGGGTATGTTCTTTGTTTCTTTTTATTTTACTGTTTTTGTTGTTTTAAATCTTTTGTTCTTGGGTTGCCTTTCTATGGAGATTGAGATTGCATATTATAAAAAATATATATGGCTGAAAACGCGTTTTTCCACTTCATACGCCCTTCATTCATAAAAACGTTTTTCTCTTTCTTTCATTCGCCTTCCCATTCGCTTTTCATTCATATGCCTCTCATTCTATTTGAAATGCCATTCATTTCATGATAAACACGTCCTTCATTCGCCATATCCATTGAAAACGTCTTGTATTAAAACGCTTTTTCATTATTGGAAATGCATTTTCTTCATTTTAATAAAAAGGATGTTTTTCCTCCATTTCTGCCCTTCATTTCATCTGTCATACATTTTCATTCTCCTTTCGTTCATTCCATTCACATTTCATTCCATCTCATTACCATTTTCTAGAAAAGAAGAAAAGAATAAAAATGCCCTAGAAAGCAAATCGGGATTTTTCCAATCAATTGCAAGTAGGGCATTTTTGTCTAAAATGCAACTACAAGTTAGCACAAGGAAATAAACTTGCAATGGTTTCCTATTTTTCCCACTTTGCACTTAAACTTGCAATGGCTTCCCAAAATCCCGATTATACCTTACTTGCTGTCAGCCTTCCGAAACCCGAAATTCACTTGTGAGCCCATTTTTGTATCAAATTATCCATTCCCTTGTCAATCTTGTTTACACACATGATCTATCAAACCAATAAATCAAGGCATGAGCATTGTTTTATAACAATTTCATCTTGAATAAGGTGTTATGGGTTCTTCATCAGTGAACAAAAGAAGAAGAGATACAACAGTAATTCATGGAGCAGCTCGAAGGTCAATAATCCTCATGAAACCATCTAGGGACAAAGTAAATCAAGCATGGAAAAAGGACGCAACGAAGAGAAGAACTTCCTAAAGAAATGGTACTACTCCAAGCCTGTGATAAGGTTGAAGTTCGCCAAGGACACAAAGATCATTAAGAATGCAAATTCTCGTTCCAAGTTCGAGATCTCTTCACCAATCCTGAATACTTCAAGTTCTAAAATCCTGAAGCAGCATGAAGATCATCGCAGATGAAGGATGATGTAGTTAGAGTCGTGTCTTGGACACTTAAAATAATTTCAATTATGTATTTTACTTTCGACAAAGTATATGTAAAAACAAGTTTTGCAATTGCAAGTGTTCTTTCCTTGCAGTTTTGGAAAATGTAATTACATGTAAGTTCTTACAAACCAAATCACAATTTGGATTGTAATTTTGAATAAGTCAATTGCAATTAGTTATCGGTTGAGAGATTTTCTCAAGTTTGTTGAGATCCTCCCACCTTTTTCTCCAGACCTCTCTCCTATAAATACTTGAGAGGGTCTATTGTAATCTTTTATCTTTTTAGCAAGCAAGAAAACTCTGCAGAATTTTGTACTCATAAAGTCTTTGAGCTTTATAGTTGATAATTGTGAATTTTCAAGTAATATCAAGAAGTTGGAATTTCAGACTTTGAGTTGAATTCCTATTTTGCATCCTTCATGTTCTTATGTCATTTTGGAGCATCATTTTGTAACTACTTGAGAATTGTGGAATATTGCTAAAGAGAGATTCAATTTAAATATCTGCAGTCTTTGTGCTGTAAATGTGAAGATTGAATTTGTAGTTAGTATTAGAAATTGAGAAGAATTGTGAGACTTTGTACTCGTAGTAGTTCTCATTTAGAGTAATCAAAAGATACATCGTAGTTACAGACTTTGTGCTGTTTTATGTTGTATATTTTCATTAAGTAATCATTCTGAAAAGGGTAGATAGGATCTCATTCTTCAAGACTTTGTGCTTATTGGTTGTTTTCCCGTCCCGGAGGAAGTAACGGAAGTCTTTGTGCTTTCAGGAAACTTTATTTCCTCTTTCTTGATTTCACTGCATAGCTGCTGTAATAAGTTTTATTAACTTTTACTATTTCTTTTCTGAGAAGAGAAAAGAACATAATCTTTCCTGAAATAAGAGGAACGATTGCTGTCCTACCCATTTAGTTTTATTTAGTTAAAGGGGGAGCCTTCCCTTAATTAGGAGAGTTTAATCTCACGTGCTGTGGTTGAAACCACAATTTTGTATGCTTTCACAAGAATACAAAAATTTCCAACCAACAAGTCCGGGCTTTCATTTTTGGGAGCATATATTCTAAATTCTATTATGAGACAAATTATTTCATTGAAGTTCAAACACTTGTTACAAAAAGTGATCATTTTGAAAAAGGATTTTTATTTTGCATGGAACATGAAAAGCTAGAAATTGAGTGATTAAAGGCAAGGAAATCAAGATGTACTATTATCTATCTCGTTGCCGTCCTTATCTCTTTCACACATAGAGCTTCTTTTCTGAGCACATTTAGGTTCATGTATTGGGTTCCCAAATAGCCACAACATCATACACAAGAAATGGGTATTAGTTGTGTTAGACCTGATTAACATTCTCTGTGTCCGACCAAATGACATTTGATCTTAAGGTGCATATTAAAAACCTAACAACTCCCATGATTGGGTTTTCATGATCAACATTTATGATATTTCCTTGGAATTTTTTGTCTGGATCAAGGTAAACTTTTAGACTCTCACCCTATGGTCCTTGAGATACTAAGCTTTTGGTCACCAAATTCTCTCTGATTTGGCTTAGATCTTGTTGGACCTGGATTCTTTAGATCTAATGAATTAGCTTGATATGATCTAGACATGTTTAATTTTTTTATTTTATTTCATTTTTGTGCAAAGGCATATCCCAGATGATTTGCTTTGCTCACCTCAACAATTAAATTATACATTTGTTTATATCATAATATATTTACACAAGAATTTATAAAGGTTGGCTTCAATCTTTGTGCGGCTTTGTCTGTCTCATTTGGTACATGCTCTTCATGTCATGTTTAACCTTTGAATCTAATACCTGTCTTCATGGATTTTGTTTTTGTTTGGTGGGTAGTTGTCTGTGCTAGGTTTTGTACTTGGATATCCCTCGCTCGTGTCTTTTGCCCGGTCCATAGGTGTCCTTGAGGCTTTGCCGCGATCTCTCATAGATGTATTGATTGCATTTGTGTGGGAGTCTATGGGTGAGGGGGGATTCTTCAGGAGGAGAGTGTGATAATCGGAAAAATGAAGAACAAAAAACTTTTAAAGAAATCTTGCAAGCGGAGGAACCAGAAAGGCCACCGGAAAATGCATATTTCTATGTGGGGGTCGGAGGAAACTGTGGAGAAGAAGACATGTCAAGAGGAAACCGTTCAGTAGGTACCGTTGAAGGAGGTAAGGACCCCATCTTGCCTCGGGTCCTTAGGCTAGACCCTAATGAGGAAATGCAAAAAGCAATAAAAAAGAAGAATCTAGGTTAAAGAACATTGCTATTTTTTTGGCTTGTTTAGATAGTAATAACTTACCAACAAGGAAGTTTTTTGATAATTGGATTTTGAATGTTTGGGGTAAAAAACTTGGGGTGCATTATTCGTTTTGTAGAATGATTTAGAAAGGCTTGTTTGTAATTTTCTAAAAAACAATAATATGCAAAAGCGGGTGCTTGAAAAAGATTATTGGAATATAGGGAAGTCTTTGTTTAAAGCTATCCCATGGTCTTCAGACTCATCTCATGAAGAAATCATGTTTTGCACTATCCCTAGATGGTTAAATATAAAAGGGGTTCCCCCTCAGGTCTGGACTTTTCTTCCACAGTTGTTAAAATTGGTGTGGAAAGTTTTGCAAGTTGAAGAAACCCGCTCTTCCCTCCCCCATTTGGATGCTCGAGTGCTAATAACTTTCAGTACTGGTGTGCAAATTCCAGATGCTCTAGAATTCTTTGTAGGAAATAAAGTCTTTTGATGTGAGCTTGAAGCTCTTGGAGGGTTAAATTTTTGCTTCTTGTGCAAGTCAGATGGGCATCAAAAAGAGTATTGTTCAAAAATTGTTTAAAAACCCTAATTCTAGGGCAGCATTCGAGGGTGAGAAAGAAGCTAAAACCCCTAAAGAAGTACCCTCAGACTCTAATGGAAAGCAAAGCAGTTTCAAAAATCTTGGGGGTGAAATTGTTGAAGGCCCTTAAGTGGAAGAAGGCCCCAACCTGGGAGGGGAAAACCCAAAACCATTTGAAGGAAACTCCATAATGGAAGAATTGGTCCAAACAGAAACTAATGTTAGGGGTTTGGAAGGTAATGACCCACCCCTTGAGTTAAACCCTATTCTAAACTCTGAAAAGAGTGTGATGGTTGATAATAACGGTGTCCCTTCCGGTGAGATGGTAACAAAGAATAGAGAAAAGAATGCCCAAGAACTTGTGTTAGACAGGTTAAAAGAACAAATAAGGAAAAGGAAAAAGGATAAGGCTAGCATACCCTTAGACTTCCCCGAGACTAGGGAAGATTTTGACCCAAAAGGATTAGCCATAGAAGGGAGTCAATTAAAAGAGAATAGAAATGTGAATTTCTGTAATCCTCTTTTTCAGGAGGAGAGGGGAATTCTAAACCCCAAAAGCAGATTTGCAAATAAAGAGGATGATGACAGAAAGAGGAAAAATGTGAGTAGAAGTGATAGTGGTCAAAAGCCCATTAAGAAAGGGAAGGGAGATAATATACCCACATGTTTAGACAAATTGTACAATGGAAAAAAAATCCAAATCCCCCAAAATAAATGGCCTTAAACTGTTTAAGTTGGAATGTGAGAGGGTTGGAATCCTCGGATAGAAAATATGTTTTGAGAGCTCTGTGTAATGAAAAGAAAGATCTGGACTGTCTAATGCTTCAAGAAGTGAAAGCTGTAGGGTTTCAGTTAGAGTGCAATCTGAAGTTCATCTGGAATGGTGCTTGCACCTTCCACACCAACCATGATAGGGGAAAGGGGGAACGCAATTCTCCTTTGCATGAAATGGAGTAAACATGTTGTCAATTCAGGACACTCCTTGTAATGAATGCCTTTAGGTAATAGTTGATATCAAAGAGTGCAAATTTGGCCTCTATTCTGTGTATGCTCCCAATGATTATAGAGAGAGGATAGAGGTTTGGAAGTGGCTATCCTCCAACCTTCTCAAAGTATGATGGATAATTGGTGGTGATTTCAACATGGTTGAGAATAAGGAAGACATGAAGGGGGGATCAAGCTGGTCCTAGAAAGGTAATGAGCTCTTTTACTGGTCCCAAATGAAAAAAACTCTCAAAATTTTTGACCCCTTAGAAGGAAGAAAGGAGAGCAAAAGCATTTGGTTCACTTGGTGCAACAATCAAACGGGAAGTAACAGAATATATTGCAGACTAGATAAATTTTATGCTAATGATGAATTTTTCTGTTTTGAACAAAAAGACAACTCCAATAGTGTAAGGGTTGAGCCAAAAACCATGTCTGACCATTATCCAATTGAGGTCAAAATCAGTTTAAGAATAACCCAGAAGCCAATAAGATAGGGAAATTTGGCATGTTTAACCTGAACACTGAACTTCTTAAGGATGAGAACTGTCTTTCTGGTATTCTCACTCTCATTCATAAACAAAAAGATTTTGCCTTTGGCATTTGCAAAAGATTATTGGAATAGATTGGCGAATGGCATTCAAACCCTGCTGCAGACAATACGGAAGAAAAAGGCAATTGATATTAGAAGGTGGGAAAGTGAGTTACAAGATGAACTGTTGGTTGTAGAAGGGGAGATTCAAAATGGGAGTGCTAATGATGACAAAATTCTCTAGCTTAACAGGATAAAACACAAGTTACGGTGTTTTCAGGTAAAAAGGGCTCAAGGGGCATAAATCAGGGCGAGAGCAAACTGGGTGCAAGATGGGGATAGGGGTTCTAAATATTTCTTCAACCTGCTAAGGAATAAGATGGCCCTTGCAAATATTGGACTAATTGAAGACAATGGTAAATGGGTCCATGAGACATCTGATATTGTCAAAGTGTTCCAAGGTTTCTATATGAATTTGTTCAAAACTAAAGATCACTCAAATGCTTGTAGCCAAGCCCAGAGTTTGTGTAGGAGGATTGTGCAAAAAAAGATAACAGAGGAGATGGCCACCAATCTTGATAAGGGCATAACAAAAGAAGAGGTGCAAAACACTATTTTATCCTTCTAGAAAGGTAAATCACCTGGGGCTGATGGCCTTCCAGTGTAGTTTTACAAAGCCAACATTGATTGGATTGTTGATGATCTGCTTGAAGTGTATGAGGATGCCTTTCATAAGGGTACCTTACGTGAAAATATTAATAGGGGAATCATAAAACTACTCCCTAAAGCTGGGGACAAAAGCAATATCAAGAATTGGAGACCAATAACTCTCTTGAACATGTCATATAAAATCTTAGCCAAACTACTTGCTCAAAGGTTAACTGATATCCTCCCAGTGATCATCAATGAAACTCAGACCGGTTTTATAAAGAAGAGATATATCCTTGAAAACCTAATAACAAGCTGGGAAGATATGGATTGGGCCAATAGAAGTGAGCAAAATGTGGGAATGTTGCTACTAGATAATATGTGAGCCAAGATATATAACAATTTATCAGGGATAAATTGGTGAATAGTGATTTGCTACAGTAACGTGAATAGTGATTCGCTACAGTGACGTGAATAGTGCAGCTACAGTGACATGAATAGTGATAATCATTGAGTCAACATAGGGAAGCCGTGGCTTATTCACTGCTGCACAGGAGTTATTGACTGTGAAAAAGGAGTTGTATCAGTTCTTTGCTTCATTGTGGGTAGTATTTGGAGATGAAAGCAGGACATGATAACCTACAGGTCTGCCGCTATTAATGAAGTCTCTGCTGTACAGATTTTGGGTCAACGTTCACACCAGTTGTGAGATTTTATGCATAAGACTGTATCTTAACTTGCTGTTGTTTACCAGAATATTAGTAGCATGTTGGGCAGTCACTGCTGTGATTTATTGAACGCCAAATACAGTCATATCAGACTATAATGTACTCAGATTTTGTGTGAGAAAAAGGCTGCAACTCCTTTCTGAACCTGTAACTGAGTATAACAGTCAATATAATGGTCTGAATATTAGAA